>BSBK01000501.1:600000-1085000 GCA_027943335.1 Chamaecyparis obtusa | reverse complement strand
TTGTCCATGGTCATTATCCAAATAATGACAAGATTCCATTATATTTTGCACAGTATCTTTTTGTTGAGGTTCATTTAGGGAGGGTCATTAATTACACTAATTTTCCACCATATATAGGATAGGGGCATGGTAAACTAGCTAATAGAGATGCTTATCTGTTAGGAATGAATGTTGAATATGTCCTATGGGGGAGTATTTAGAGTCATTCTTTAGCAATTCTATGTTGCATTCATGACTATGTTTGTCATTGATGTCAACACATTGATTTACTGGAAAGAGCAGAGAAGTAGACAATATTTTTATTAGCACACATGGAGGATTGCAGATCAAGATATGCAGAGTTGAGGAATTTCTTTTTATTGTGTCCCGAGATTATGGTTAAGAGTGCATATAGAAATTCAATTATTCATGATAGTTATGTGTAATTTAGTGGAAATAGTATTCAGATAGTGTTCCTGAGAAGTATCTTGTGATAACTAGATTATATCTGGACTAACCAGGATAGAATCTAGATATGTGAAGTTCTACAGAGTTTTATGATATTTCAGAGGTGACCTGGATGAGACAACATAGTTAGAGGTCGCACATGTGAAGAATTATTGAGTTTGCAAGCCAACAATTCTATGTGGTTATGAAATATTATGTTAGATGTAATGATTTATATTTTGTATTGGTTAAGCCTTATTGGCCAACTCTATTGTAAATTATTTGGGTAAGTTATAAAGGAAGGATTTTTATCCTTGATTGGAATATATGAATGAAGTATAAAAGTGATATATGATGATATTGATGTTGTAAGAGGATATGCAAATTAAGCAGATCTGGTATTGAGATCTAGTGGAACAGTTGGTGCAGTTTGGGAGAGTCAAAGTAGTGAAGATAAGTTTCTGAGATAAGTAATTATTGGTATTATTCTATTTGGATAATACAAAGATCAGTTGGACAGTGAGTTCGGTGATCTTTCCCTTGAAGTTGTTTGGACAATGGGTCCTTCTGCCTTCCATAAATCTTAACCGAGTTAGAATATTTTAATAGGGATTCAAAGTCTCCTAACAGGGACTAATATGTACTGAATGTATTTCATAAGACTCCTAATAGAGTCCATCCTCTCATAATGAATTTTTATATTAGTACATCTTTTGTGGGTACCATCCCCACAAGGGTTTACTCTCTGATCAAGAGGATCCCTAGTTAACATATCTTATGTTATTATGTATGTTTATCTTTCTATGGTTACTATTACATTGGTTATATGGTTGAAATCTGATAATGATATTATAAGTTATTTTTATCTGATAACTAATTCACCCCCCCTCTCTCAGTTATCTTGGTGGACTTTACTTTCTAACAATTGGTATCGGAGTAGTAGGTCCTTGAAGGAAAAGTTTAACAACTTAAGGAGATCTATGGTGAGACATTTTAGGAAAGAAATCCCTAAGTTTGATGGAGTTAACTATGACATCTAGAAAGATAAGATGAAGACACATCTGCTATGTTTAGGACCAGGATATTGGTTGATCAAAAAGAATGATAAGACTATCATTGAAAAAGATAAAATTGAAGATTGTACTGATAAGGAAAGAGATCTATTCATGTGTAACATACTTGCCAAAGAAGTACTTATCAACTCTTTGGTGTAGGAGCACCTAGGCTAGCCTCCTAGTTCTATGTTTTTGAATAAGGTAAAAGCATGTTTTGAATGGAACCCAAAACCATTTAAAAAAAATATCCAGAAGATAAGACATTACAACTTTAAACCAAAAAACCAATGCCTACTAAGAGGATAAAAGAAGGACCCTACCCAACCTAAGACAATAGAAAAAAACAAAAAAGAATAGTTACCAGCACAACTACTAGTAAAATAATAGCTACCCCCAAAAAAGACTACAGAATATTAATTGTCTTCTTTGCCTTCTTCTACAAGTCTTCCATGTTCTGAATGGCCTCTTTAAGATCTTTCAGCTCCTTAGGGGTTTCAAAAACCCTCCTCTAAGTGCAACCTCTAGTTCTGGTGCCTAGTCTGAAATTACCTGCATTATCATCAATCGTGATAGTAGTGTTCTCCAATAGATTTTTTTCCAGGTAGTTGTAAAACATCTTTAGGTTCACAACCAAGGCATTTAAGCCTTCATTACTATGCTTAAGGATCTCATTGATTATGTACCCATTGTAACTAATCTTTTCAGTTATGTCTTTGATCTTAGTGTCAACCATAGTTTTGATTTCAGTAGTGGGATCCTTAGTAGGGTTATTATCTTTTACCTTATCCAGAAACTTCACTTCTAGAATATCCAGTTTATTTTTTAGAGTTTTCATCATTTCTTCCATTGCATTAGGGTGATTTTTCATTTCCCGCATCTCCTTGGAAATCCACTTGTCCAGTTGAATACCATGAGCTTTTCCTTTCTTAACCTTTTCCAAGATGGTCGCATCCATTTTGAAGCCCAAAGTCATCTTATTTTGGTGTTTACCTTCCCCTTGGCTTGACTAGCCCATCTCTTCCTCTTTTCCAGTAACCTCTTCATCTTTCTACTCGGGCCTTAGATCAACCAATTCATCAGTCTTATCTTCCTCATTATCTTCCTCATAATCCCTTTCTTCCTTTTCTTCTTCAATATTCATATTCTCAATTTCCTCCACAACCTCCTCCTCCTCCTAAGTATCTTCCACATTCTCTATTTCCTCCATAGCCTCCTCCTCCTTAGTATCTTCCACATTCTCTATTTCCTCCATAGCCTTCTCCTACTCATAACCTGCCACATTCTCTATTTCCTCAGTAGCCTCCTCATGCTCCTTTTCTTCAGAATTTGGAGCCTCAAAATTCCGAGCCTCCTCTTCACCAAGGTCCTCTTTGGCATTCACCTCTTTACCTATTTCCTCACCTGCATCATGCTCTTTTTCTTCAAAATTCAAAGCCTCATTATTCAGAGCCTCCTCTTCACTTGGGTCCTCATCTGCATTGTCATCTTTAACAGTTTCCACTTCAGCATTGATATCTTGAATAGAAGCCATAGTCTCTGATGCAGGAGCATCCTGGGTGTAAGAGCAATCTTGCATCACCCAAAAAATATTTCTATTTTTTTGAATTCAATAAGGGCTATTTTGTGCAGAGCTGCTATTTATGGAAAGTTACTATTTTTGGTAATTTTCATATGTGCTCAGAATGATCTGATTTCTTTCTTGGAGGTTCATTTTGGTCATATAAGTATGCCAGTAAAGTTTCATTGCCAGGTCAAGTGTACATTGCAAGATATTGAAGATTTTCGGTATTGGCAGCAGGGTACAGAAACTTTCAACTCAATTTTGAAGGCTTTAGAGGCCCCGGATGAGGTCAAAAATTTGGGTGATGGGTGCTTGCACGAGTCAGGCCTGTAGAGAACTTTGTGGCATTTCTGAAATGGGGTTATAATAGCTGATCGGGTCAACTGGTGATGACTTATGGTCTTCGGAAGTTGGGTCACCTGAAATGGCGAAAAATAATTTTCTTCAAAATTTTTGTTCGGGTTTCAAAGGTTATCTTGAGCCGACTATGATGTAATAAAATGTAAAATAAAATAATTCTAAGTTTGGTCGGCCTTATTGGCTAAAATTCTGGAACCTTCCCAGGTGGTAAAAAAAAATTGCCTATATAAAGAAGGCTGTATTATTGTCTTAGGTAGTTCAGAATAGTTCTGGGTAGTAGATCTGGGCAATAATTGGAGGCTTTGTCCTACAGAATATTGTAAGGGAATGCCCATGGGGCTTTGTATATTGTAATTCTGAAAGTTTGTAATTCCACATTTGTGGAGATAATAAGAAGCCACTTTTCTGTTCTTGCATATTGTTGTTTCTCTATTTCTGTTATGTGTTTGTGTTATTAAGGGGAGCACCCTTCATCAAGTGGTATCAGAGCCAGGTTTTCTTGAGTGTGTAAATAGATCGCCGACTGTGAGGCAGTTTGCACCAGGACCGTGGTTAGGGTTTCAGCGCACATCTCGAAAATGCCTCCACAACAAGAACATGGCGGAAGAGCTGGTGCTGTGACGCCTGAGGTTAGAGAGCTGCAGAGACAAGTGCGAGCATTGAGAGAAGAGATTCGCAGAGGAATGAATCTCAATGTCAGAGATGAAAGTGAGGATGAAGCCGAAGAAGAATATCAAGAAGGAGAAGTCAAAATTGTGAACCAGGAGGAAGAAAGACTTTTTCGGGCCATTTCCAAGATTGGGAAGAGACCTAAGATTGAGGTTCCTACATTTTCTAAAAATCTTAACCCAGAGGAATTGATTCACTAGATCAATGAATGTGAGGAATATTTTGAGTACGAAGATGTTGACGATCCTGATAGGGTCAAATTTGCGAAGGCCAGATTGAAAGGTCATGCGAAGATCTGGTGGCAAGAAATTCAGTTGGAGCGAAATAGAAGAGGGAAAGATAAAATCACAAGATGGGATCAGATGGTGGATAAATTGAAGCGACAGTTCATTCTTGTTAATTATGAGCTTGACCTACTGAAGAAAATGCAGAGTTTGAAGCAAGCAGGAAGATCTGTTCAGGAGTATACAGAGGAGTTCTATCGACTTCTCATCAGAACAGGCCATGCAGAAGCTGATAAGGAGAAAGTTGCCCGATACCTTAATGGGTTAAGGCCAAGCATTCAAGAGGAGCTGAATCTGGTTCGAATGAATAGTATTGAAGAGGCATACCAGTTTGCCCTAAAAGTAGAGGAAAAGCTGAACAAGAAGTTTGAGAGCAGACAAAATGGAAGAGGTTGCGGTGGACGATCTGGTGGACGGTCATATGGTGCCCGAAATGAAGATCTGAAAAAGAAAGATGAGGCTAGTAGCAGTCAGAATCAGTGAGGAAATAATTTCAATCACTTCCAGGATCAGAATAATAGAGATCAGAGAGGAAGAGGAAGAGGACAAGGATCTGGAAGAGGTGGCTTCTGTGGAACATGTTTTCACTGTGGAGAAGAAGGTCATAGGGAATTTGAATGTCCTCAGCGCCAAGGCAGAACAGACAGGAGAAATGAAGGCCAGGCCAGAGTTGCACATGTAGATGAAGATGCCAGATCATCAAATTCTGAAGATGCTGAAAGAGGAGAAACGTTGATTAACAGAAGAGTCCTGTTGAGTGGTGAGAATGAACCTAAGCAAAGGAGGAGCCTGTTTCGCACCAGGTGCAAGTGTGAAGGTAAATGTTGTGATGTGATCATTGATAGTGGAAGCACTGACAATTTGGTGTTAGAAGAGATGGTGACAAAGTTGAAGCTCAAGAGACAGAAACACCCACATCCATATCGGATTGCCTAGGTACAGGATGACCACAAGGTCATGGTCAATGAACAATGCCTAGTGAAGTTCAAGATTGGCGGATACCAAGATGAGGTATTGTGTGATATTATATCTATGGATGCATGTCATATGTTGTTGGGTAGACCATGGCAGTTTGACAAATGTGTTGTACATGATGGTCATACGAATACCTATTCCCTGACAAAGGATGGAGTGTGGCATAAGCTAAAACCATTGAAGGAGACTGAAGAAAAGGTATGTGGTAATGCAAGAATAACATTTGTTGATGGAAGAAAATTCCTAGATGGTATGTGGCATGAGCATGCGTGTTTTTCTTTAATTCCAAAAGTTGGTAAAGAAGAAGTAGAGGATGTACCTGTAGAGGTTGCAGATTTGTTGAATGAGTTTCAGGATATTGTATCTGATAATGTACCTGATGGATTACCACCGGTAAGGAAGATCAGTCATCAGATGGATTTGATTCCAGGAGCCAGTTTGCCAAACAAGGCAGCACATAGAATGACACCAGCAGAAAGTGAAGAGTTGAACAGACAAGTACATGAGTTATTGCAGAAGGGGTTGATTCGAGAGATTCTGAGTCCCTGTGCTGTACCAACGGTATTAGCACCAAAGAAGAATGGAGAATGGAGGATGTGTACAGATTCTAGGGCAATAAACAAGATCACAATCAAGTACAGGTTTCCATTGCCACGAATGGATGATATTATGGACTGTTTGAGTGGAGCTGTGTATTTCACAAAGATAGATCTGAAGAGTGGATATCACCAGATTCGGATCAGAGAAGGAGATGAATGGAAGACTGCCTTCAAGACAAAGGAAGGACTGTATGAGTGGTTAGTCATGCCTTTTGGGCTAACCAATGCACCGAGCACTTTCATGCGGCTCATGAACGAGGTTCTGAAAGAATTTCTGGGTAAGTTTGTCATTGTTTACCTAGATGATATTTTAATCTTTAGTAAGACATTGGATGAGCATATGATGCATATTCGTATAGTATTTGAGAAGTTGAGAGAAGAGAAATTGTTGATTAATTTGAAGAAGTGCAGTTTTGTGAAGAAAGAGTTGGTGTATTTGGGGTTTGTAGTTTCAGGAGAAGGTCTAAAAATGGACCCAGAGAAGGTACAGGCTATCTTTGAATGGCCTACTCCAAGGAGTGCTACTGAGGTAAGATCTTTTCATGGTCTAGCTAGCTTTTATAGAAAGTTTATCAGAAATTTTAGCAGTATTTGTGGACCCTTGACTGAAACAATGAGAGGGGATAGAAAAGAGTTTAAGTGGACTAATGGGGCAAAAAAGAGTTTTCAATTGTTGAAACAAAAAGTTACAGAACAACCAGTTTTAGCACTTCCAGATTTTAATAAGGTGTTTCAAGTAGATTGTGATGCTAGTGGTACTGCAATAGGAGCTGTTATGAGCCAAGAAGGTAAACCTGTTGCTTATTTTAGTGAGAAATTAAATGATGCCAAGAGAAAATATTTTGTTTATGATCAGAAATTTTATGCTATAGTTCAGGCATTGAAAAAGTGGAGGCACTATCTACTTCCTAAGGATTTTGTTTTGTATACCGATCATCAAGCTTTGCAATATTTGAATAGTCAAGGAAAATTGAATCAAAGGCATTTGAAATGGGTTGAGTTTTTGCAGAGTTATACATTTGTTTTGAAACACAGGAGTGGAAAGTCTAATAGGGTTGCAGATGCTCTTAGCAGAAGGCAACTATTGCTGACAAAAATGCAAATTGAAGTGGTTGGGTTCAAGGAACTCAAGAATTTGTATCTAGAGGATCCTGATTTTGGTGAAGCTTGGAAAGCTTGTACAAAACCTGTTACTCTAGACAGGATGAAATGGCTGGATTTTATCATCCAAGATGATATGCTATTTAGAGGGAGTCAGTTGTGCATTCCATGAAGTTCTATGAGGGAGAATCTCATCAAGGAGAAGCATAGCGAAGGATTGGCTGGACATTTTGGTCATGATAAAACCCTTGGTTTGATTAGTGAGAATTATTATTGGCCACAGTTACAGCAAGATGTGAAGAAGTTTGTATAGAGTTGCAGAGTATGTCAGATGGTGAAAGGAGTGAAGCAGAATATAGGGTTGTATCAGCCATTACCTATACCAGAGAAGCCTTGGGAGGATATCAGTATGGACTTTGTTCTTGGTTTACCGAGGACTCAGCGGGGACACGATTCAATTTTTGTGGTAGTTGACAGATTCTCAAAGATGGCACATTTCATTCCCTGCAAGAAGACTAATGATGCTGTTCATATAGCAGAATTGTTTTTCAGAGAAGTAGTGAGACTTCATGGTTTGCCAAAGACCATAGTTTCAGATCGGGACACTAAGTTTGTTGGATATTTCTGGCGTACATTGTGGAAGAAGTTGAAGATAAATTTGAAGTTTAGTTCATCACATCATCCACAAACTAATGGACAGACAGAGGTGGTGAATAGAAGTTTGGGAAATTTGCTGAGATGTTTGGTTGGAGATAAGCCAATAGGATGGGATTTGATTTTACCACAGGCAGAATTTGCATACAATAATTCTGTCAATAGGAGCACTGGTAAATCACCATTCCAGATTGTATATGGAAGTAGTCCAAGAAATGCATCTGAATTGAGGAAGATAGATAAAGGAGAAATAAGTAGTGTTGAAGCTGAGGATTTTGCAGAACACTTGAAGAACATCCATGGGGAGGTGAGGAAGCATATTACCAAGATGAACGCACAGTATAAGGCTAAGGTAGATGAGAAAAGGAGGTATAAGAAATTTCAGGTTAGTGATGAAGTCATGGTTCATTTGCGGAAGGAACGATTTTCAGTTGGTACATATAACAAGCTAAAAATGAAGAAGTTTGGGCCATGTATGATACTGAAGAAACATGATTCAGGAAATGCATATGAGGTAGAATTGCCTACTGAGCTAAATATTTCACCAGTGTTTAACATTTCAGATTTGACAGAGTATCATGAAGGAGGTGTTGAAGATGAGGTTGTAGCAGCATAGTGGAGTATTCCAGCAACCAGTTCAGATATCAAGGAGATTGAAGACATACTGGACAGTCGTGTTGGCAGAAGCACAAGGAACAGGACATATGAAGAGTATTTGGTCAAATGGAAAGGATGACCTATTGAAGATTCATCATGGCTAACAAAGGAGGAAGTTAACCATCTTGGTTTTCCTCTGCACACCTGAGTCGTGACAGGGTCACTTCTCAAATTACCCCGGGTGTCTGATGCAGGAGCATCCTGGGTGTAAGAGCAATCTTGCATCACCCAAAAAATATTTCTATTTTTTTGAATTCAATAAGGGCTATTTTGTGGAGAGCTGCTATTTATGGAAATTTACTATTTTTGGTAATTTTCGTATGTGCTCAAAATAATCTGATTTCTTTCTTGGAGGTTCATTTTGGTCATATAAGTCTGCCAGTAAAGTTTCATTGCCAAGTCAAGTGTACATTGGAAGATATTGAAGATTTTCGGTATTGGCAGCAGGGTACAGAAACTTTGAACTCAGTTTTGAAGGCTTTAGAGGCCCCGGATGAGGTCAAAAATTTGGGTGACAGGCACTTGTGCAGGTCAGGCTTGTAGAGCGCTTCGTGGCATTTTTAAAATGGGCTTATAATAGCCGATCGGGTCAACTGGTGATGACTTATGGTCTTCGGAAGTTGGGTCACCTGAAATGGCGGAAAATAATTTTCTTCAAAATTTTTGTTCGGGTTTCAAAGGTTATCTTGAGCCGACTATGATGTAATAAAATGTAAAATAAAATAATTCTAAGTTTGGTCGGCCTTATTGGCTAAAATTCTGGAACCTTCCCAGGCGGTAAAAAAAAATTGCCTATATAAGGAAGGTTGTATTATTGTCTTAGGCAGTTCAGAATAGTTCTAGGTAGTAGATCTAGGCAATAATTGGAGGCTTTGTCCTACAGAATATTGTAAGGGAATGCCCATGGGGCTTTGTATATTGTAATTCTGAAAGTTTTTAATTCCACATTTGTGGAGATAATAAGAAGCCACTTTTCTGTTCTTGCATATTGTTGTTTCTCTATTTCTGTTATGTGTTTGTGGTATTAAGGGGAGCACCCTTCATCAGTCTCTAGCCTAGGTTTAGTATCTTTAGAGTCATCACTACTTTCCTTAACCCTTTTCTTGGTCTTCTTTACCTTCTTTTTCAACTCATCCTTTTCCTCCCTTTTAAACTTTCTCTTACTAGTTATCCTTTTAGGGATAGGATCTGGAATAATATCCCTAGCATAGTCAACAATGAGGAGGATCAATCCCTCATGTAGGACTAGATTACTAGCTTTCTTCCTGTGCTCAGTAATGATATTATTCAAAGAACTCAATAGAAAATATGGAAAAGAAATTTTTTTGTTATGCCTAAAGTGGTTAGCCAAAACAAAGTGTAGATTGTAAATTTTTGAGTAGCGACCATCCAAGGTAATTTACTCAATCAACACTTTAAACATTTTAGCCCAGAACTTCTTAATTTTCTTGATATCCACATCATTAGAGCTTCCTCCTCCACAATTTTAGGAAAAAGCTTAAAAGCATCAGAACCAATTTTCTTATTACCCCTATTAAAGTGCATACCCTCCACGCTTAAACCAGTGATTTCAGAAATGAGGGTAAGAGAAAGGGTGAAGGATTTTCCCCATATATTGACCTTGCCATTAACCCACCCCTTATAAACCATACTGGTTACTTGTTTATCATGGCCATGGAGATTTTTGATGTAAGAGGTGACCCCACCTTTCTTCAATTTTTTCCAAACCTTCCTCTCTTGTCTCCATTTAGCACAATCTAAAGGCTCCTCCCTTCTCACACTGCCTCCCATTTTGAAAATGTTGTTACTTTTCTAGCTGGAGTGCTTTCCAATTTTCACAGACTCACAACTCTACTTTCTCTTATTATTTTGAGCTCTTAAAATAACCCATAATCTATGTCTCATTAAGTCCTTAATGATGACAACACACTAAGCCATACGAATTTCATTCCTTGAAAATAGCATTGTCCTTGTCATCATTATTTGGCGTGGTTTTTCCTTGTGGTTAATTTGATCATAATTGATTAGACTTATGATCTTAGTTTTGAGATTCATTGCCTCTAACCACATTTTAGTGACATCATTCTAGGCCCCCTCATTTTCCATCTTGTCCGCTAGTTTATTACCTTCATGGTATATATGGGTGATGTGGCTTTCTTCGAATGTTTGAATAATCTTCTATATTTTTTCAATTATGTGAACTATAGACCAAGAACATTGATTTTTGCCTTTAATACAATTAATAATGTTGAGTGAATCCCCTTCTAGAAAAAATTTCAAACAACCAATATCTTTTTCAAGTTTAACCAAATAAAGCGTCACTTCAGCTTCCGCAACATGGTTAGTTTGAATGCCAAGTGGGCTCGCAATTGCTCCCAAACAATTACCAGCACAGTCTCTAATAAGTCCTCCCACTCCATCCCTTCCAGGGTTCCCTTTATTAGAGCCATCAAAATTTCCTTTTAACCAACCCATAGGAGGAGAAGTCCATATAGTGTTGTCTCTAGGGTAAGGATCTGCTCTACTAATCAGATTATCCCAGGAAAAAGCCTTATCATAATTGAAGGTGGACTTCATTAATGTAGGATCTTTCTTACAAAAACTTCTAATATTTTCCATAAAGTTTCTGCACACCTTATTGGCAACCTTATGAGAATTCTCAAATTTTTCTCTAAAGACTCTATTATTCCTTTCATTCCAAATCTGCTAGGAAAAGTGTGGAAGAACTAGATACCAGATGGCCTTTTGTATTTTTGTCATGAAAAGGGCACTGCCATTGTTGAACAAAGTCCTGAAAGTTTTTAGGTTGAACCCAGTTCATATTTAAAGTCAAGAGAATGGAGTCCCACACATATCTAGAGAAGGAACAATGAATCATTAAATGGTTGCAAGATTTAGCCTCTTCACAACACAGGATACATCTATTTGGCATTTGGAATCCTCTTCTATTGAGGTTATCAACTGTGAGGATTTTGTTCTAGACAAGCAACCAAAAAAAAATGTTAATTTTAGGGATAAGATATTTATACCATACCTGAGAGAAAAGGGGTCGATTAGCATGAGAAAAGAGGAGCGCTGAAGTAAAAGCCACATAAAATTTTCCATTGTTTTCAAATACCCAGATCAAAACATCTATCTCATTGTCTCTGATAAACCAATTATTAAGCTATTTTGTCACCTCTTTAAATTTATTGTCCTTCAAGCCTAGATCTATCCATTCATCATTAATCTAGTAGTCAATCACCATCTCCCAAATATAATCTTTGCACTCTTGTATTTCTTCTTGCCATTCCTGGTTATCATTAAGAGGATTTTCCATTAGCCAGGTATCATCCCAAAACTTTATCTTCCTACCATTGCCCAGCTTCCATCTTACTCCTTTTCTAACCAGATTCTTTCCCTTACTAATGTTGTTCCAGACATAGGATCCCTAGATATCCTCTTGGGATAGGAGGGAATCTTCAAGAGAAGAAAGGTGATATTTTCATTTAATAATAGAATTCCACTCTTTTTCTTCAAAGATCCTCCAGCATTGTTTAGCTAAAAGAGCTTTGTTAGTATGAATTATATTTCTAATTCCCATCCCACCAAACTTCTTAGGTTTGCACACCTTTTCCTAAGAAACAAGGCTGAGCCTTTTTTTCCCCTCAACCCCCATCCAAAGGAATCTTTTTTGAATTTTTTCAATCAGGTTAGCATACTTCTGTGAGATTTCAAATAGACTGAGAGCATAGACAGGGAGATTTTGAAGAGTATCCTTTAGCAATTGAACTTTTCCAACTTGACTCAAAGTAGCTCCTTTCCATCCAGCAAGTTTTTGGTGGAATCTATCAATTATTTCATTCTAGAAATGAGCTTCAGGTTTGAGGCATAAAGGGGGTAGGAAGCGACCCAATTTTACAACCAAGAATGGAAAAATTTTTCTTCTTTCTTTCTTTAGGAGTGTTGCTAAAATAAAGACTACTCTTCTCCCAATTAATTAATTGACCAGTCATATTTGAGTAAACATTGAGGGCCTTTTTCATATTCCTTTCTTCTTTGACTGAGGATTCACCCATAAGAATTCTATCATCAACAAATTTCTCATGAGAGCATTTGAGACCTGAAGAAGAAGGTTGAAGGCCATAAATCTTCCTATTAGCCACCATGCTGTTAATAAATCTCCCAAGGCTTTCCACCATAATAGAAAAGAGGATAGGATAAATAGGATCTCCTTGTCTCAATCCCCTAGAAGGTCTGAAGAAAGGAGAGGAGCCCCCATTCATAATAACAGAGGAAGAAACTGTTGTAACAAGTTGCATAATAAATCTTATCACCCCTTGATCAAAACCAAAAGCCTGAAGAATTTTGGATAGTAGCTCCTAGTCCACTCTATCATAGGCTTTCTAAAGATCCAACTTCATCAAGAAGCCCAGTTTCCTAGACTTCTCCAAAGAATGAATATTCTCATGAACCACTATAATAGAGTCCAGAATTTGTCTCCCCAAAACAAAACCATTCTATTGAGGAGATATAAGATTAGGCAAAAGTTTCAATATTCTAGAAGCTAGGACCTTAGACATAATCTTATATAAAGAGTTGCAAAGACTGGTAGGCCTAAAGCTTTCTGCAGTGTTGGCTCTAGGTCTTTTTGGTATAAGAGCTATAAAAGAGGAGTTTAAGTATTTTAGGATAGACTTAGAACCAAATAATTCTTTCACAGCACAACACACATCTTTTCCACTGATATTCCAGAAGGATTGAAAAAAGAACATTTGGAACCCATCTGGACTCAGAGATTTTTCTCCTTCAAATGAGAAGACAACTCTTTTGATTTCTTCTTCATTAGGAATGGCTTTGAGGAAATCATTGGATTGAAGCAAAGTATTCTAATTTTCTTGATTAAGATTAGGCTCCCTAGATAGCAGAGTAGAAAAATAGCCCATCATCTCTTCCCTCATTTCATCTTCTTTTTCTATTGTTCCCCTTGTAGTAGATAAGGAATTAATTATGTTCATAACTTTATGCTTCATTGTCATAAGGTGAAAAAATCTTATATTTTTGTCTCCTCCCTTCCACCATAGAGACCTAGATCTTTATCTCTGAAAGGTTTCTTCTTTCGAAATAATATTATGATAATCAACCAGGATTTTATTTTCCTCTATTCTTAGATCCTCAGTCAATCCTATGTTTTGAATCTTATCCTACAACTCTTTTAAATCAAGTTGAATCTTTCTTTTAGATTGGAAGATATTACCATAGACTTCCTTATTCCAATGTTTGACCTTAGCTTTAACATTTGCCATTTTTTTGGTAACTTGGAACATAGCTTTCCCTTCCAATTTAATGTTCCACACTCCTTTATTCTATTTTGAAGGTCTGGGTGAGCCAGCCACATCTTTTCAAATCTGAATGGAGCATTTCTTTTACCATTGAAAGAGTTAGAAGAAAAATAGATAGGATAATGATCTGATCCAATTTGATTAAGGGAGGAAAGGGAGCAAGAGAAATTCACATACCAATCCAAAGATAATAGAACCCTGTCAAGCTTGACCTAAATAAGATCAGCTCCCACTCTTCTGTTAGACCAAGTATAGTTAATTCCTTCGAGGTCAACATCCAGCAAACCTTCATCACTAATGAATTCCATCAAGTCAACCCTTCTTTCCACTTGATTAATGTTCCCACATTTTTTATTCATCTCTTTCAGGGGGGTACTGAAATCTCCCATTATCATCCAGCTCACATTAGAGTTGGATATCATGAAATTATGAAGCATTTTCCAAAGTTTTAATCTACTAGATTCTGTATTAGGTGCATACACATTGATCAGGATCCATGAAAAGTTTTCTTTGATGCTAGTAACTTTAACAGCCAGAAATTTCTTCTCCTCTCTCAACAAGGAACAGCAAAAGCTACTAGAATTCTAGAAAATTGCCATACCTCCAGAAGCACCTTCAGAGTTACTTCCAAAAGTCTTTCTCTTTTTAAGCAGATTAATTTTCTCAACTTTTTCTTTTAACATCTTAGATTCTTGAATCAGAAGAATATCAAGTTTGGTGTCTCTAACTGAATTTATAACAACATCTTGCTTATAAGGACCATTTAGGCCTCTAATATTCCAAGATAGAATCTTCATTTAAGGTTTGTGGAATAGACCTGATCAATGGTAAGTTTCCTACCATCCGCTATATTCTATTTAGCTTCTAGCTGCCTTTGGTCTTTTTCATAAATTATTCATCTTTCTCTCTTAGGGGTACCAATATCCACTTTTTACTGTTGCCCTCTTGTTTGGACTCCACCTTGTTTAGGTTGACCACCCTTTTTGCTTGATTTAGATGTGGAGCTTCCTAGAGAAATTTTTGAAGAGGTTTTCCCCAAAGTTAGGATCTAATTTTATGAAAATCATTTCAGGGAGGAGTTCCTTTGAACACAAATATTTTTTTCCTGTGAACTTCTGTCCATTGCTTCTCATTGTGCTCTTCTTCAAAAGACACAAGTTCTCCTTTCTTACCTCTTAGTGAATCATGCATCAAGCTTGAATCATAACAATTATCATTAGATGCTCCACTACTAGACTGGTCTTCCTTTGAATCATCTTTTGATGCCTCCTCTATCCCCTATAGTCTAGTACCAGGGACTAAATCCAAGATTTCAACTATTGGTGTCTCCTCATTCTCCTGTAGACCTATCTGTGATCTAGTTTCTGGGGTAGTTTCCACGCTTTCTTCAATTCTCATTACCATCTAGGCCTCTATTTCTACTAGAGATTGAGGATCCCCTTCCCCATTATTGTTCAAGCTAATCTGATCCTTTGTTTTTTCCTCAACTCGATTTTCTCCCATATTTTGATCTAGAGAAGCATTCTTTTTAGGATCTAAGGGAACTCTTTCCTCCATCAGGTCCTCTAGGGGGTTTTGGGGATTTTCCTCTTGCTTTTTCCTCCACTCCTGTCTCTTAGGTCTTTTAGGCTCATGTTCTTTCTTATTTTTTTCAGGCTTCAAAGAGAAATGCATTGCACAATGACCTAATTTATTACAGGTGAAGCAAGAAAAAGGCATAGTTTGATATTCACCTTCTTGTCTCCATTTATCCACCTTCGAATTTAATGTTATCACTTGGGGTAGTTCTATATCTTGTTGGATATTCACACAGATCCTAGAGAACACTTGTCTCATTTGGGTAGTAGTCATGGGGTCTATAGCAAGAAGTTCACCAAAATATTTAGTAATAGCAACCAGAGTGTCCTCATGCCAATATTCCAAAGGCAGACCAAGCAGGCGAACAAAAACTGGTGTAGAAATGAAGAAACTATCATTATAATCCAGGTTTGTAGACCATTTATATAGGGACAAAGAGGATTTCCCCATCATCCAGGGGCCCTCACATAGAACTTTTGAGAGGTCTTCTCGATTGGAAAACTCAAAGGAGAAGAAGCCTTTAGGCATAGCTGCAACATCCACCTGTCCTTTGAGATGCCATTTCTAGTAGTGAAGGACCTAACTAGACCTATATTCGGTCGAGGACCCATAAATTTTCCTATCAGGGTAGAAGCCATAATAGAAATAGTATGGTCAAGTATATTGATACCAATATCATGCTTAATCAGATCAGAAACAATGTCTACCTTAGGGAATGAGGATTTTCCAGTGGGTTTGCCAGGTCCTATTATGATGGAAGAAGTTGTTGGATACAATTGTCTGAGGGAGATTGTTGGATACAATTGTCTAATTATGTGTTGTCTTTGATGTTACACAAATGTCATATCAATAAGCAATTTTGTTTGTCTACTGAGCATAGTCGGTTAGCAGGCGGTTTTTAGTGTCTACCAAGATCTTTTGGTTGTCAAAGGAAAGTATGGCAGAAAATAGTGTTAACCGAGCTTCCATGGTTATCGAAGGAAAGTTAGTGTTTACTGAGTTCACTCGGTCTCCAAAGGATGTTTCTAAATTCATAGTGTTTACCGAGTTCACTCGATCACCGAAGGAAATCTTTTCAGGATAAGTATTTACCAAGCAAGGTCGGCCTAATAAAGGATTTTGTTAATTTGAGAAATAAAGTTTATTTATTCTAGCCGACTGTTGTAATGAGTGTTAATGTTTGTAATGATTATTAGTGCCAACTTGACAATCTGAATGGACAATTTGAATGGTATATATAGAACGTCAAGTGGTGAATTCAAAGTGTGAAGAATAGAGTGAAAGTGTGGAAGTTTGTGAGCAAACATGCAAATCATTTTGAAGGAAGGTGTGTGTGAATTTTGAAGAATGGTTAGATATCCTTGAGGAGCAGCAAAGATTTATTTGATTAGGAAGGATCTAGTGAAGCAGAATAGAGATCTGTAATCAGCAATTTAGTTGCATCATTATTCAGGTCATTTCATTGTTACTTTCTTACCATTGTAGCAGTGATTCCTAAATCTCTTAACCGAGTTGGTTTAACAGCCATTTTGTAAATCCTCTAACAAGGTGACAGTTCTATTGAATTGTTCAAAGACCTGTTATAAGGCCACTCCTAACAGGGTGATTAAATCCTCTAACAAGGTCACACCTAATAGTGTGTTTTGTAACCTTTTACCGAGTTGGCTCCTAACAAGGCATCACTTCAGAAGAGTGAAAAATAGTAACTAGTTACATTGGTGGTTTTTCCCATATTGGGTTTCCACGTTAAATTTGGTGTCTCTTATGTTCATGTTATCTTCTTTATGCATGCATGTTAATCACTGATGAATGCTTAAGAACAGTTATAATTAATACTCACTGTAATAACCGAGTTACAACATTTCTCTATATGTCTACCGAGTAACAGGAGAAAATGATTTAATAAGACATCTAAGGGATCTATGTTAATATTTTTATGGTTAACTAATTCACCCCCCCCCCCCCCCCCCCTTCTCAGTTACTCAATCTATATTTCCAATAGAAGTATATACTAAGGGTTAGGCCCTATTATGATGTTCAGGAAAATGTTTGTTTAGGATGTTACTCATGCAAATGTTGCATGCAACTTGACCACATGGGATTCCCTCCATTCTAGGACTGTAAATTTAATGCTAGGCCCTATTATGATGGAATGAGTATCTTTAGATGTTAAATGGCTCATTTCTTGAGGAGAGAGTTATTGTAAGCAAGTTTGTGAATACAAGAGAAGCTCTATAATTCTAGTTTTGTGAGTCTCACCAAGATTTGTGTGGAACAGTGTGCTTTAATGGATTAGATGTTGTGAAGTAACTTTGGATTTGTGTTTGTGGGATAGTTACAAAACTTTTCTTTTCTTTGTGCAGGTATTTTAGAGTTAGTTTAGTGCCTTCAATAAATTGTTTAGTGTTTAGGAGGTTTCATGGTCTAGTCCAGACCTGTTTGTGTTTCTATGGCTTCCCCATGGAATCTAACCATGGGAATTTCCTTAATTTGGATGAATTCTTTAGGGGAGCCAATGTAAAGTAGGAATCTAGAGGTAGGAGTTTGGGAGATTTGAGCTACTAATTTTAATGTCATGCCCTACGGGAGCTTAGTGTGCCCAGTTAGAGGTGTGACAGTGAAGGAATTGAAGATTGCATGCAGGGGAATGAAGTAAAATAGGGAACAATCATAGTTCCAAGAGGTATATGATTAGTACCTAACATATTAGAGATATTTGATGTTGATCAATCCATCTGATTGAGTTTCAAGAAAGAAAACAGAGAGGTCTTAGAAATTAGGCCTATTAGCCCTATTGGCCCTATATTATAGGAATCCTGTGTACGGATGCCCTAAGAACCCAGAACCTCTTGAATCTACTATAATTCCCAAAAGGGTACTCAAATGTGGAATTTTTTTTATGAGTCATTTGAGAAGATTTGATAGGAAATTGAGAAAAGACCCTGTTAATGGCTACAAGGAAACCAGGCCTAATTAGGCCTCTAAAAGGCTAGTTCTTGGACCCGATAGGAAAGAGCTTGGAGATCCATTAAAATGGATTCAAATGGGAACATATTGAATTTTTTCAAGGTATTTGGTACCCTTGTAATCACTTTGATAGTTTGTGTGAGAATGACACTTGGAGTCTTCTAAGTGTAGGAAAGCATTGAAGCAAAACTTTAAGGTGAATGTCATTCAAGGATAAACACAAAGAGATTGAATCTTAGAGAATATTTTGGCAAGGTTTTAGGTTGAAAATCTAAGACTATTGAGATCCTAGAGGAGATTAAAATCCTTGGAAGAAGACAAGGAAGGTCTTCTTAGCATTTGTGTGAGCACACCAAGAAGCACATACACCATATTGGTATCAGAGCTTGTTTTGATCAGGCTTATGGTTAATGTTGCAACCTACTAAATCAGTAGGAGAGAATACATCATTTGAGTTAGTGGAAGATAATACAATGGTGAATAACGCTGAGTTAGCAAAGAAGGTGGAAGACCAAGAAGAGGAGAATAGAATTCTCTGGGATAGATTTTCTCAATTAGAACTAAAGGTGGATGAAATAGATGTACAGGCTAAAGAAGCTAATGATAAGATAGATGGAAAACAAAAGGAGATCCTTTTGGAAGATGAGGTCCCTGAACCAGACCCAATATTGGCTGAAGAACCATTCTTGAAGGCATTTAAAGCCTTAAGTGGAAAAGCATTAGAAGGCATTCCTATCTTCAATGGGAAGATGGAACCAAAGGTAGTCCTAGATTGGATAGAAGGACTAGAGAACCACTTTGAGTGTGATGGAATCATAGAGGCTCAAAAGGTTAAATTATCCAAGGCTAGATTAAGAGGTTCTACACTCACTTGGTGGAAGTTTCTACAAGATGAGAGGGAGAAAGAAGGTAAGAATCCAATTTCTACATGGAAGGCAATGGTAGCCAAAATTAGGGATGCATATGCGCCAGAGGATTATGAAATCCAACTCCATAAGAAAAGGCAAAGTCTTAGGCAAAAAGACTTGGATGTGAACTCATATACTGAGGAGTTCCAAAAACTTTGCATGAGATATCGAGTTGCAGAGGATGAGAAAGTAAAGGTGGAAAGATACCTCAATGGGCTCAAGTGGAACATCCAAGATGAGATGAGTCTTATGACTCATGACATCATTCAAAAATGTCATCATCTTGCTATCAAGGTAGAGGATAATTTGAGAAAGAAGCAAGACTCTAGTACCTCAAGACGTAGAGGTAGAGGAAGAGATAGTAGAGAGAAAAGAAGTGGATATGGTGGAATGAGTTTAGAGTCAAGGACTCAAGGAGAAGTCAACTATACTAAGAAACAAGAGGGAAGCTCTAGTAGGGGTAGTAGAAGAAGGAGCTCTAATTTTAGAGGGAGAAGTGGTGGACAAAGAAGAGGCAATTATTTTGCCAACATGAAGTGTTACCATTGACCAAATGGGACACCCTGCCTATCGGTGTCCAGAGAAGGGAAGTACTTCTGAAGGAGGTGACAAGAGAATTAATTTTTCTCAAGAGACAAATGTAGGAGTCAAACCCCCTAAGGTACCACTAGCATTAGAGGAAGGTGAGAACCTCATGATGAGAAGAACATTGATCAAAGAGTCAGTTAAAGAGTAGCCAAGCCAAAGGAGATCCTTATTTAGGATAAAATGTAAAATGATGGGCACGGTGTGTAGAGTAATCATTAACTCAGGGTCTATTGACAACATTGTGTCAGAGGAAGTAGTTAGCAAGTTAAAAATGACAAGGATACCCCACACTAGTCCTTACAAGGTCACAAGGTTGAATAAAGGATAGCATGTCCTAGTTAATGAGTAGGCTTGGGTTGAGTTCTCATTTCGGAGGTATAAGGACAAGGTACTATGTGATGTGTTACCTATGGATGCATGTCACTTGCTCCTAGGTAGACCATTGAAATTTGACCACCAAGCTATGCATGATGGAGTGAAGAACTCATATACTTTCAAGAAGGATAATGTGACATTTAAAATTCAGTCACTGTTAGAGGATACAAAGATGAAGACAACAATTCCTAATGTACTCATGGTTGGTGAGAAAGATTTCTTAGAAGCCTTGGAAGAAGGAGAAGGAGTTGGGTTTGCATTGGTGTTAAGGCCAAGAGAGGTAAGTGATGACTTTATACACCTAAAAATGGTCATCTAGACTATTAGCCCCTTTTGCTAAATCACTAATTGCTTATTCTTGATCAAATCCTAGTTCTATCATTTATTCAATTATTTTCTATGGGCTAACCATTTTATCCTAAGTCTTTATTTATTTAAAATGAATATTTCCTCCCCTTTTAAATAAATAAAAGCCCCCACTTTTCCTCTTATCCTAAGTTGTACAAATAAAGCATTATTCTTATTTATAAAAAGAGAAAAAACACTTTTTGTCTCATATGGACACAAAAGTCAACTCCTATTTTCCTATTGGAGGATACTTGTGCACATGGATTGCTCCTCTTTTAAGCTCCACCATTGATTAAATCTTTTGCCTCTTAATCTCCATGGTCTGTTCCTCCTCATTTCCTTTAAAAGGAGAGCTCTCTTCTTCATTCTAGATCCCCAACTTTTTATGCTAACTTTATGCTGCAGGTTTTCTAGGTCACTTTGGAGCTTTTGAAGATTTGGAGCATTCTTAGCATCTACATCTCATTCTTGAATTCTTATCTTAGCTTCATATTTATGCTTTCTTAGATTAGCTTCATTTCTATGCTCTAGATTAGCTCACATAGATTAATTAGCTTGGGTTGTAATACTTGCATATTTCCTTTCATAGCTTAGCTTGCATTCTCATTTCTAGTTAGCATTGCATTGCATTTTCATTCTTGATTCTTGAAGATATTGGCATTCTTTCCCTTGTCTTCATTGAATCTCCCATTGCATGGTTTACTACCAAGGTTATAGGCTAAATAGCTCTAGCTAAGAGCATTCTTAAAACCCTTGCACTCCATGCCTAGGGAGCTATGCATCGATTTGTGAGGGCTCATTCTTGAGTTTTCTTGCATGTAATGATCCATAGATGTGTGACACATTTATAGGGCTCATGTGTGCTATAAATGTGTCACACTTCTATGGATCATTACATGCAAGAAAACTCAAGAATGAGCCCTCACAAATCAATCCATAGCTCCCTAGGCATGGAGTGCAAGGGTTTTAAGAATGCTCTCAGCTAGAGCTATTTAGCCTATAACCTTGCTAATAAACCATGCAATGGAAGATTCAATGAAGACAAGGGAAAGAATGCCAATATCCTCAAGAATCAAGAATGAAAATGCAATGCAATGCTAACTAGAAATGAGAATGCAAGCTAAGCTATGAAAGGAAATATGCAAGTATTACAACCCAAGCTAATTAATCTATGTGAGCTAATCTAGAGCATAGAAATGAAGCTAATCTAAGAAAGCATAAATATGAAGCTAAGCTAAGAATGCAAGAATGAGATGTAGATGCTAAGAATGCTCCAAATCTTCAAAAGCTCCAAAGTGACCTAGAAAACCTACAGCATAAAGTTAGCATAAAAAGTTGGGGATCTAGAATGAAGAAGAGAGCTCTCCTTTTAAAGGAAATGAGGAGGAACAGACCATGGAGATTAAGAGGAAAAAGATTTAATCAACGGTGGAGCTTAAAAGAGGAGCAATCCATGTGCACAAGTATCCTCCAATAGGAAAATAGGAGTTGACTTTTGTGTCCATATGAGACAAAAAGTGCTTTTTCTCTTTTTATAAATAAGAATAATGTTTTATTTGTGCAACTTAGGATAAGAGGAAAAGTGGGGGCTTTTATTTATTTAAAAGGGGAGGAAATATTCCTTTTAAATAAATAAAGACTTAGGATAAAATGGTTAGCCCATAGAAAATAATCGAATAAATGATAGAACTAGGATTTGATCAAGAATAAGCAATTAGTGATTTAGCAAAAGGGGCTAATAGTCTAGATGACCATTTTTAGGTGTATACATTTGCCCCTCTTTGACAAATGTGTGATCGATCTGGGAACACATGCAGTCAAAGAATGAAGTTGAAATGTGAGATCGATTTGGGATCAAGAAGAAACTTAGATCAGCCATGAAAGCAAGAGATAGCCAACAAGGCAAGCAGATAGCCAAGAAGGCAAGAAAATAGTGATCTGACTCCAAAGAATGAAGTGCAGAGAGATAGCAAATCCTGCATGGTCAGCCTGGTAGCGACAGTACTGAACACTTAGGAAAGAGATAACCAATAAGATATGATGTGTCTGCCCCCTTGGGATCGAAAGTGAAATTAGGGTAGAGGGAATGCAGAAGCAAGAGCAACATGATCAAATCACTACAAATCATAATCGAAGAAAGAGAATAGAATAACCATCAAGTAGTGAAGATATGCCCCACACATGGGACACAGGGCATGAACCTATCGGTCCCTCAACCTGTAAACACCATGAAGAGGGGATGAATTTGAACTTGGGATTTGAAATTGAATGAAAGACGGGAAGTTTAAAAGAGATGGGGATGAAGAAGTGAAGAATACCCCAGCGAAGATCAAAGGATTAGGCCTCAAAAGGTTAGCCAACTGCACGCAAGAAGGATAAAGATGATTGGGACAATCAAGGTGAACTCGGATTTCAGTTTTGATCCTGAAATGAATAGAAAATGATGTGATATGAAAGACAAGAAGTGAAAGACATGATTAGGAAGAAGCGAAAGGTGAGTGCAGTTGATTAACAAGTCCATGAAAGATAAAGGAGAGCTCTCTCCATATGCAAGATGCAAAACTAACTAACATGAACTTAACAATGCAAACAACATGAAAAGTGGTTTACTTGCAAGGTTACAATGCTAATAGTCATCTAATATTCATCATTGAGCGTTATTGGTAGCGTCGCAAGATCATACAATACACACTAGCATAACTATGTGGATCTGAATATGATCTTTATCAGATAGAAATATGGAAATCTTGCCTAGGCATCAGAGACATGTAGCTCAAGATGACTAGTGCAGTGAGATTACCTAAGTTTGATATAGCAAGATTATGCTCGCATCGAGACATAAGAAAGTCAAGATGACTATAAGCATGCACTCGCAAAACACTCAAGGATAATACCTTGTAGGTCCATAGTGGCAAGTAAGACCAGCATAAATGCTCATGACAGTAAGGACCAACAAAATATACCCACAAGTAGATAAAGAAATAAAACATGTTCTCATTCCCTCAGTCTTCTAGCTATGCATCATCGAAAACAATCATAGGGGGAGAACACTCAGCAAAGAAAGCATCATAGACAGCACACAAAGAAATAAAGCTAAGCAAGTCTCAGTGAGTCAAATGTTTAAGTGCATGTGTGTAGGTCATAGAGTCAAACTTTGAGTATCGCATCTGCCAGTGAGAAATATTAACACATTTATAGCACACAATGACAAGGCAGCCAAGAAGCCAGAATTACCTAAAGAGATACAAGGTATATTTTAGAATTATGAAGGCATTGTAAGTGATGGAAAAACATCAACATTACCCCCTAAAAGAGCTATAATTCATAGGATAGACTTCATACGAGGAGCTACCCTTCCAAATAAGGAAGCCTATAAGATGACCCCTCAACAAAATGAGGAAATTCCTAGACACATCCAAGAGCTTTTAAGTCAAGGTATTATAAGAAAGAGCATCATCCCATGTGTTCTACCCACTATCCTAGAACCCAAAAAAGGAGGAACTTGGAGGCTTTGTACTGATTCAAGGGCCATAAATAGGATAACCATTAGGTATATGATCCCTATTCCTAGGATTGAAGACCTAATGGATTGTCTAGGAGAAGCCAAGTACTTTACCAAGATAGACTTAAAGAGTGGTTATCACCAAATTAGGATACATGAGGTGGATGAGTGGAAAACAACCTTCAAAACCAATGAGGGTTTATATGAATGGCTTTTCATGCCATTTGAACTATCTAATGCCCCTTCTGTAAGGAAACTCAGGTGTGGAAATAGCTTCCTACGCTAATCTCTATAGGAGAGTATTGTGCAAATTCTTATAAATCCTTACAATTTCATATTCGTTAACTACTTTAACAAAGATATTGCAACCACATACCATACATACAAAAAAATAGAGAATGACACAATGATATACCCTGGGGAAAACCTTTCGGTAAAAAACCCCAACACTCCAAAACCTACACAATGTATTATCTTCAACACAAAGATTACAATACACTTGCAATGCAAGTTCTTTAAGGAAATGAGAGACAAAGCCAACAAGACTTAATTTTGTTATATCTCTCCCATAGGAGTAGCATCATATATATAGACTCCTCTGGACCCAAAAATAGGCACAACCACCAAGACCCATGCACAAAGCCACATGTACACAGTTGTTACATGCAATCCCAAGAATAGGCATCCATCCCTAGAATAGACTATGACAACTTGTCATAGAATCTGCCAAAAATAATGGTCACAAGAGAAGTGTAAGAGAATCAGTCATACCAACCTATTTTTGGCATATTCTCTTACACACACCAACCACTTCTTCTTGGGCACCCAAATAGGCCCAAGTCATTAGATTCTTGTACACCTGTCATAGCACATTCCTTAAATAGTTCTTACACATCATAGGAATCTGTCATGACTATTTCAGTCATGATCTCCTTATGCACAAGATGCCAACACATCAAGTGGAGTGACACATCAACATGCCAACTAGACATGTACACTCACACTTAATTACATTATTTTCAAAAAATACATTTACAAAACAAATAATAAGAATAGGAATTATCCAAGGTTGAGACACCTTATTCCTAACATTCTCCCACTTGTCGAACACCTTGTAAGAGCAACAGGAACATAATAGGAACTTTAACTGCTATAGGCCAGAAGGCCCATAGACTCCAAACACCATCTGAACTTCTCAGTGCCCACTGGTTTCATTAATGCATCTGCAACATTCTTCAAAGTATCTACCTTCTCCAAATTTACCTTTCCATCTTCCACCATATCTCTCACAAAATGAAACTGCACATCAATGTGCTTCGTTCTGGCATGGAAAATTGGATTCTTTGCAAGGAAAATAGTGCTCTGACTGTCACACTAAATAGTAATTTGTTCTGCATCAACACCAACATTAGAACACAATCTTCTAAGCCAAATGGATTCTTTACAAGCATGAGTAGCAGCCATGTACTCAGCTTCTGTAGTGGACAAAGCAACCACAGGTTGTCGCTTACTCATCCAACTGATGGCACCACAAAACATAGTGAACACATAAGCACTGGTGGATCTCCTACTGTCAATATCACCTGCCCAATCTAAATCCACAAACCCATGAATACAAACTGAATGCAGAGATCCAGAAGAGTTACCATGATAACATATGGAGTAATCTGATGTACCCCTCAAATATCTAAATACTCGCTTAACTGCATCCCAATGTACCCGTCCAGGATTAGCCATAAATTGACTTAGGACTCCCACTACTTGGACAATGTCTGGTCTCGTACAGACCATAGCATACATAAGACTGCCAATTGCACTAGCATAAGGTACTCTACTCATGTCCTCCACCTCACTAGGAGATTTTGGACAATCATCTACAGATAACTTTGTTCCCACAGAAATAGGAACACATAGTGGTCTACAATCTACCATGTTGAACCTGTCCAACATAGACTTCACATACTTACTCTGACTAAACCAAAGTTTTCTGTTAGACCTATCTCTACTGATTTCCATACCCAAGATGTACCTAGCTGCCCCAAGATCTTTCATCTCAAACTGTGCTGACAACTAAGATTTAAAATTAGAAATCATACCCTTACCCTTCCCAAATAGCAACATATCATCAACATATAATGCAACAATAAGAAGGTGATCATTTTCAACTCTAAAATAAACACAATGATCTGATTTTGATCTTACAAATCTAATTGAAAACACAAAGGCATCAAACTTAAGGTACCACATCCTAGGAGATTGCTTCAAACCATATAGAGATTTCTTTAATCTGCAAACTAAGGATTCTTTACCTTTAACAATGTAGTGCTCAGGCTGTGACATATAAATCTCTTCCTCCAAATCACCATGAAGGAAAGCTATCTTCACATCCATCTGTTCTATCTCTAAATCATATGATGTAGCAAGAGATAACAGAAATCTAATGGATGTCAACTTTGCAACATGAGAGAATATTTCACCATAATCTATTCCCTCTACCTATGAATACCCCTTTGCAACCAATCTAGCTTTGTACCTTTCAACACTGCCATCTGCATAGAATTTCTTCTTGAACACCCATTTACAGCCAACAGATTTTCTCCCTTTAGGAAAAGGTACAAGGTCCCAAGTTTTTTTTTTCTCTAATGAAGCCATCTCATCATCCATAGCCTCAATCCAAGAACCTGCATCTTCCATGCCCAAAGCCTCTTTCATAGATCTAGGCTCATGAGTGTTAGTAATCAAAGCAAAGGCACAACTGGAATCTAACATAGAATAACCAAACCTTTCTAGTTGCTTTCTTTCTCTCATGGATCTCCTCAAGGGCTGAGGTTGAGGTTTTTCTTCCTCTTCTTCTGAACTATCAGAGCTACTAGAGCTCTCCTTATCATTAGGCCCAACATGGTCTCTCTATTCAGTCTTCTCAGGGGTAGGAGGCAACTGAACAACATCTTTTTCCTTTTATTTTTCATCTGGTTGTAGCACAATAGGAGAAGATGTTAGCTCTCTAAAAATAACATTTCTACTATACAACACCTTACTAGTCACAGGATCCCAAAGCTTGTATCCTTTCACACCAGCACTGTATCTGATGAAAATACATTTAACAGCTTTGTTTTCCAACTTAGATCTTTTCTCCTTTGGAACATGTGCATAAGCTTCACAACCAAAAACATGAAGATGTCTAATTGAAGGCTTCTTACCAGACTACACCTCCATGGGTGTCTTACCAACAAGGGCTGATGTAGGAGATTTTTTAACCAGATAGCAAGCAGTGGCCACAGCTTCGGCCCAAAACCTTTGTTCTAAACTAGCTCCACTAAGCATACTCCTAGCCTTCTCCATCAGTGTCCTATTCATTCTCTCTGCAACTCCATTTTTCTATGGGGTATAAGGAGTTTTTTTATGCCTCTCGATACCTCATTCTTTACAGAACTATTCAAACTCTGCTGAGCAAAACTCACCACCATTGTTAGTTCTCACACACTTAATCTTCTTACTAGTCTGATTCTCTACAAGAGCTTTAAATTCCTTGAACCAACTAAAGACTTGTGTCTTACTTTTAAAGAAATAAATCCATGTCCTTCTACTGTAATCATCTATGAAAGATACAAAAAATATAGACTTGGAGATTGAAGGAACTTTTACAGGACCAAAAACATCAGAATGAATAAGATCCAAAACATTAGAAGATTTGTGAGAACTAGAGTAAAATTGAACATGATTTTGTTTACCATAGACACAGTGTTCGCAGAAGTCAAACTCGAGATTGCAATCATTTAACCCCTCAACGAGATTTTTATTTTTTAGGGTTCTAAGACCCTTTTCACCAATGTGGCCAAATCTCATATGCCACAACATTGTCTTTTCTACAGGAAGCTTACCTTCCAAAGTGTTTGCACTACCATCAGAACCAATAGCCATAGACTTCTTCACTGCTTGTTCAGATGGTGAGGATGAAGAACTATTACATAGAGGAATACATGCATCTAGCTGAAATAAGGTACCTCTCCTAGTAGCCCTTGAAAGCACTATCGATCCTCTCATCATCTTGCATCCTTCTTTCAAAAAAACAACTTTCACACCTACATCATTCAACATACTTACAGATAATAGGTTTTGTGCCAAACCCAGAATGTGCATAACTCCGTTGATTCCCTTTACTCGTCCATCAGGAAATTTGATAGTGACCCTTCTGTGTCCAACTATCTTTAGGTGAGAATCATCACCCAAGTACAACTTTCCACCATTGAACTCTTCATATTTTGAGAACCAGTTTTGATGAGAGGTCATGTGAAAAGATGCACCTGAGTCAACCAACCACACATCATCAGATGCATGGGCTGCCAAAGCTACGATGAATGCATCCCCTTCTTCTTGAGATCTTTCTGAAGCTGAATCTAAACCTTTCTTCTTCTTCTTCGGCTCTTTGCAGTCTTTACGGAAGTGCCCAGATTTATCACAGTTCCAAAATTTTGCCTTGGACTTATTGGAAGTCTTTGACTTCCCACAAGATTTGGATCTACCCTTATTGTCAGACTTATTGTCATTTTTCTTCCCTCTTTCAGTGGATCTCCCATGAATAGCAAGGGCTTCTTTTTCCGAAACGGAAGCCTTTCTCTGCATCTCCTCTAATAGCAATGAAGACACCACATCATCCATTTTGAAGGCGACTAAAGTGCTTCCGAGAGCCATCACAAGATGGTCCCATGAATCCTGTAAAGAACACAAAAGTGTGTAGCAATGATCCTCCTCCTCTAACTTGACACCAGCTGATGTCAATTGTGTAGCCAACAGATTAAATGCATTTAAATGATCCGTTAAGGATCCACCTTCCTCCATTTGTAGAGAGTACAACTTCTTCCTCAAGAACAACTCGTTCACGAGAGATTTGGCCTGATACACGGCCGCAAGTCTTTCCCACAAACTATTTGCAGTTTTCTCATCTAGAACATTCAGAAGAACTGCATCGGTTAAACAGAGTCTTATGAGACCCTTAGCTTTATGGTCTTTGATATCCCAATCTACTTGAGCTATATTTGCTGGTCTTGTAGTACTTGAAGTCACTTCCCATAGGTCACGATCTTCCAACATGTCTTCCATCTTGAGTTTCCACAACTCAAAATTAGTGCCATTAAATTTCTCCACCTCCATTCTTCCATATGATGAACTTGCCATCTCAATCTAAAAATAAGATTCAGAATGCTCTGTAAAAAACTCCCACTCAAACTTGAGATCAGCTCAAAAAACCCTACCCAACAACTAGGATCAAAAGTTGATCAAGCTCTGATACCACTTGTAAGGAAACTCAGGTGCAAAAACAGCTTCCTATGCTAATCCCTATAGGAGAGTATTGTGCAAATTCTTATAAATCCTTACAATTTTAGATTCTTTAACTACTTTAACAAAGATATTGCAACCACATACCATAGATATAGAAAAATAGAGAATGACAAAATGATATACCCTGGGGAAAACCTTTCGGTAAAAAACCCCAGCACTCCAAAACCTGCACACTGTATTATCTTCAACACAAAGATTACAATACACTTGCAATGCAAGTTCTTTTAGGAAATGAGAGACAAAGCCAACAAGACTTAATTTTGTTATATCTCTCCCATAGGAGCAGCATCATATATATAGACTCCTCTGGACCCAAAAATAGGCACAACCACCAAGACCCATGCACAAAGCCACATGTACACAGTTGTTACATGCAATCCCAAGAATAGGTGTCCATCCCTAGAATAGACTATGATAGCTTGTCATAGAATTCGCCAAAAATAATAGTCACAAGAGAAGTGTAAGAGAATCTGTCATACCAACCTATTTTTGGCATATTCTCTTACACACACCAACCACTTCTTCTTGGGTGCCCAAATAGGCCCAAGTCATAAGATGCTCTTACACCTGTCATAGCACATTCCTTAAATAGTTCTTACGCATCATAGGAATCCATCATGACCATTTCAGTCATGATCTCCTTACGCACAATATGCCAACACATCAAGTGGAGTGACACATCAACATGCCAACTAGACATGTACACTCACACTTAATTACATTATTTGCAAAAAATAAATTTACAAAAAAAATAATAAGAATAGGAATTATCCAAGGTTGAGACACCTTATTCCTAACACCCTCCACATTCATGAGGCTCATGAATGAAGTTCTCAAGGACTACATTGGAAAATTTTTAGTGGTATATCTTGATGATATACTGATTATAGCAAGACAAAGGATGAGCATCTCCAACACCTAGAGACCATTATCAAGAGGCTGCATGATGAAAATTTGATGATAAATTTGGAGAAATGTGAATTCATGAGATAGGGATTGGTATACCTTGGGTTTGTACTATCTCATGGCAATCTGAAAATGGATACTAGAAAAGTGGAAGTCATCCTCAATTTTCCCACTTCAAGGATAGCAACAGAGGTAAGAAGTTTTCATGGCCTTGCTCAATACTATAGGAAGTTTATTAAACAATTCAGTGCTATTTGTGCTCCTATGTTGGACACCATTAAAGGAGGCATGAAGACTAAGTTTGTGTGGAATGAACAAGCTAACAATAGTTTTGAGTTGTTGAAGAAAAAGGTTGCTACTCAACCTATTCTAGTTTTGCCAAGCTTTGAGAAACTCTTCACCATAGAGTGTGATGTAATCAATGTGGCTATTGGAGTTGTTTTAAGCCAAGAGGGTAGACCAATGGCTTTCCATTCAGAGAAGTTGAGTGAAGCTAAGAAGAAATATTATTCTTATGACCTTGAAATGTATACTCTAGTTCAGGCCTTAAGGAAATGGAGGCATTATTTGCTTCCAAAGGAGTTCATAGTCTATTCAGACAACCAAGATCTAAGTTTCTTGAACTCTCAAGAGAAACTTAGTCATAAGCACATGAAGTGGGATGAATAACTATAAGAATACACATTTAACATCAAGCATAAGAAGGGAGTACTAAATAAGGTGGCAGATGCCTTGAGTAGAAGAGCTCTCACTATACAGGATATACAATTGAAGAGCATGGGAATAGATCACTTCAAAGATCTATATGTTGATGATGAAGACTTTGCAGACATTTACAAGGTATGTGTTGAACATAAGAATCACTTTCATAGTAAATATGCTAAATACACTTTGCAAAGTAATCTCTTATTTAAGGGAAGTTAGCTATGTGTTCCTAGAGGTTCTATAAGGGAGAATTTGATTCAAGAAAAGCACAATGGTGCATTGAGTGGTCACTATGGGATCATTAAGACACAAGAACTTGTTCATAGGTTCTACTTTTGGCCTAGAATGAACATTGATGTTAGGAAGTATGTTGAGAGTTGTATTGTGTGTCAAAAGGCCAAAGGAACTTCTTCAAATGTTGGTCTATATCAACCACTACCTATCTCCACTAGACCATGGGAATGCTTGAGCATGGAATTTGTAGTTGGGTTACCCAAGACAAGACAAGGAGTGGATAGTGTCTATGTGATTATGGACATATTTAGTAAGATGGCTCACTTTGTGCCATGCATGAAAACCAATGATGCCAACAAAATAGCTTCTCTATTCGTCAAAGAGATAGTCAAGATACATGGGTTACCGTTGAGCATAGTGTCAAAAAGAGACACCAAGTTAATGAGTCACTTTTGGAAGACTCTTTTGCAAAGATTAGGCACCAATTTTTCCTTTGGATCTGCATACCATCCTCAGAAAGATGGTCAAATTGAGGTGGTAAATAGGATCCCTGGAAATCTTTTAAGATGCTTGACCAAAGAATATGGTAAAAAATGGGATCAATTGATTGGACAGGCTGAGTATGCATACAATGACACTATGAACAGGTCCACAGGTAAGAGTCTCTTTGAAATAGTATATGGCCTACATCCTAGAGGAGTCTATTAACTTAGAGACTTAAAGGAAGGAGTTAAAGGGAGTAGCTATGCTGAAGATTTTTCTTATGCTATGCAAGAGATTCATGATACAGTCAGGAAAACATTGGCTGATAACACTATGAAACAAAAGACTAAGTTTGATGAGGGTAGAAGGGAAATTCAATTCAATATTGGATATTTAGTAATGGTGCATCTAAAAAAATCCAAACTACAGAAGGGAGTAACTCACAAATTGCAAATGAGAAGGATTGGCCCCTGTCCTATCTTAGCAAAGTATGGAGCCAATGCTGATAAGGTAGAGCTACCAAAGGATAGTGGATTGTCCCCTATTTTTAATATTGTAGACCTAGTTCTTTACAAAGGACCCACACCAGATCTTGATCAAAGTCTAATTAAAGTCATTCAATATGTGGATGAACTCAAATTACCTTCTACATCAGTCAAGCAGGATGACAGCATACTAGATTCAAGAGTTTACAAGAAGACTAGAACCAAGGAGTACAAGGAACATTTAGTCAAATGGAAAGGGAAAATAGATGTAGATGCAGCATGGATCAAAGAATCAGAGTTCAAAAAGCTGGGCATTAACCTCAACTTCCTCAATCCAAGGGTGGATTGAAAGCTTTCACTTGGGGAGGATGGTGTAAGAGCACTTAGGCTAGCCTCCTAGTTCTATGCTATTTAGGCTTGTATCTGACCTTTTCCAAGTCAAAGAGTGTTTGTTTTGGACCTTAGAAGGTCTTGCAAGTGTGTGACTAGGTGGATTGATAACTATTATCTAATTCAACCTAGTTTTGTTAGCTACATTTTTAATGCTTAGTTTAGTGTTTATTTTGGCTTGATTAGGGAAATGGACTTAATTGTGTCTTAAGTATTGGCATAGTTGTAAGATGCCTTTTTAGGCATAAATGAAGTTAGTTCTTCGAACTAAGTGGGATAGAGGACCTAGAATATAGGTAGCCTCATAATTTCAAAAGATGCTAAAAAGTTGTCATGACAACATTTGCAACTTTGTGCAAATGTTGCATGCAACTCGACCACATGGGATTCCCTCCATTCTAGGAGTGGAAAGTTAATGTCAGGCTCTATTATGATGGAATAAGTATCTTTAGATAGTAAATGGCTCATTTCTCGAGGAGAGAGTTATTGTAAGCAAGTTTGTGAATAGAAGAGAAGCTCTGCAATTCTGGTTTTGTGAGACTTACTGAGCTTTGTGTGGAACAATGTGCTTTAATGGATTAGATGTTGTGGAGTAAAATTGGATCTATGTTGGTGGGATAGTTACTATTATACACTAAGTTTTCACCCTTGTTTCAAGCTCTCTTGGTCTTGATAACTTAGTATAACATGGGAATCATCTCCAAGTTGTGGGACCTATGCTAACTGAGATGAGACCTCCAGGTTCTAGACTGGTTCCTCTTGGATAATCACCTTAATTTTCTCTTTGACAGGAAAGTAAATTCTTAAGGGGAAAACGGATAGAAGGAAGGCATGAAAGGAACAAAATTGAAAGAAAACTATCCTACTAGGTGATACACTGAAATGAAATGAACACAATACACTGACCAAACTAGCATGAAAGATCTCAGATCTAATAGAACACAATCTTTCTAAACGGGCTTGCATAAGTGTTTCACAGAGGGGTCTAAGAAAAAGACACAAACTGTGACCTCCAAGAAAACATTTTCTTCAACAAAAGGGCATAGGAATGAGACAGAATGACAGGGGGCTGAAGTATACCCACAAACTCACTCAAATCAAATCATACATAGTAGTACACAAATAAGCTAAAAGAAATAAGGGCCCTGGAACTCCAAGATTTCTCTAATAAAGCCAGTATATTATATTCAATAAGAGAAATACAGACAAGTGAAAGACTAGAGGGCAGAACAATTGCCACAGATAGCCTCTATTGAATCTGAGATTTCAATGAAAGGTTACAGTCTGTAAGAGCCAGAGGGTAGAACAAATGCCATAGATAACTCCTAAGAAAGAACTCTTTTTACAAAATGTAAACCCCTAAGCTCTAAAAGCTCCAAAAACATTATATACATCTCATTTTTGCATACAAGCAGGAGCCAAAACCTAATTAGGGTTTACATAGATTTTCATAAAATAATCAAACCCTAATTTTGTCAAGTCTAACCATAAATGCATTGCTAAAATATCTTGGCCGATTAGATCTATGTACCTGCATTTCCATTTCATCACTACATCTGCCTACAAACAAGCTGCCTTGATCCATCTACCTCTCTGCAACTCAGCCTCACCATAACTGCTCAAATTTGGTACTTTAGATATTTGAATTTAAAAAATATAAATGGTCACAAGTGGCACCAAGCTTTTATCTTATTCAATGGCTGATATTTGAAGTTGATCTAATTTTAAAACATGGTCGTAGATCTTTCCAATTTACCCGAGCACTGCATCTAATCTTAACCCTAACTCTGCCTTCACCTCAGGTTCTCCTTTCCCTTTCAGTCACTAAATCTCACATCCTTTTCACTAACTCTAGCTTTGTCTAGCGATCACATGACAAGCATCGATCTTACTATAATCTAACAGTAGTCATTGAGTAGCTTGATCCTTCTTAACTTAGCTGCTGTATTTCAAGACCAAGAGATAACTGTCACTGAATCTCTGAATGTTAAGGACATAACCGCTAGGATCAAGAGATTATGAGAACACGTAGTAGTTGGAGCTCTAAATGCAAAACATAATCACCAAGTTTTGACATGTTTCAACCTTTTATTTAACTTAGGCATAGCTAGAGATTAAGCGATAATAGATTTCATTAAATCTCATAATCCTTCTCCTAATTGGGGTTAAAACCTAAGAATACATGACCAAAGCAATCTCCAAGTCGCTAAAAAACTTTCTCTACCTTGGGTTATATTTGGAGACTTCCCGACTAAGGGCTTTCTAACTCATATTTAACATGTATTTGAATTTGAAGATCTAGCAACTAGCCTTCAATCTCTAAGCCGCTAGACATCCTGGAATATTCCCTTTCTATTAAGTGATTACCCAACTAAGTAAAATCTCAATTTTGCGAAACCTCATAGAATATTCATTTGTATTACGAGATCACTCGACTGAAGCCTTAGTCACTGAATCACTGAAAGATTTTAACCTCTCCCAAGACCTTGATCACCAACCATCTAGAGATTACACGACTGAAGGAAACTAAACTACCCGCCAGATTGACGAAGGTTAAACTACTAACCGCAAGAATTAAGAGACTTTGTGACCAATGCAGTCACTCAATCGCTTAGTAAAAAGTTAATTGTCCCAAAGAACTGGAGACCTAGCGACTGCATCTTTGAAGAACTGGGTCCACCTTGCCATGTGTCACTCTTTCATTTGCTTTTGACTACTTTATCAGCTCCGACAACTCAACCTATTATTGACCGTGAGAGATCTGGAGATCTAGTGACTACATACAACCTCCAAGTCTTGGGACATAAAGGAATATTCTACTTCCATTCTGAGATCACCTGAATAAGGAAAATCTCATTGTCGCTTGATAGAAAAGAATATTCTCCATGGGTCTTGCGACTTGGAGACTAAACCTATAAAGCCAGGGCCCACCAAAGACACGTGGCAGCCTATCATTTTCCATTGTCTTTACCTTGAGCTGATCATCCTTTGACCATGATCAAATTTTGTGACCTCACGACTGAATGAACTTGAAATCTCATGAACTTTTGCTAACCTTGGGTTAACTCTTGCGACCTCCTGATTGAAGGAAAATCCTTAACTTAGTGCTGACATAAGTTATAACTTTAGTAAGGAAAATCACTTAGTCAACAAATCTCGGGAAGAATCACTAACCTTGGGTTTCATTAAGAAATTTCCCAAGTGGAGTGAAATCGTTGAGTCGCTAGATAGAAAGGGAATATTCCATCTGATCAGGAGATTAAGAGATATAAGGTAGTCGTGAGATCGGGAGATATAAAGAATATTCCACCAAGCTTTAGAGATCTCCTAAATAGCCTTAGCTTTATAAAGCACACATGAAAAATGGAGACTTAAGTGGCTGAAAAAGGTAACAACAAATTAGAAAGGCCATAGGGTTTTTAGGGTTTTCTATCTCCAATGGTCACATTTTCAAATAAAGACTTGCAGACCAAGGAGTTAAAAGATTATAGAGACAAGAGGAAAAGGCACAAAACCATGAAAATCTCCATGGATTCAACAAGGGGAACAAAATATTGGATGGATCCCAGCCTGAGGCCAAATTTGTATGGAACAGGGAAATTTGGGTAACATTTTTGGTGATTTTTGCTGGATGTTAGCCTGGTAGACATGGAAACTGATGGCATTAAAATGATCCATTGGGCATAGGAGTCATCTTTTGAATATAAAATCTTCTTAACAAAGAGATAGACCTGGCACTAGAAGAATAAAAAAACTATGCATGAGCACTTCTTGGAAAATAGGAAAACTAACCTAGAAAAAGGGGACAGAAAGCAGGAACACTAACCTAACCTAAACTAACCAGTATAGAAACCTAGTCAAACAAAGCCATTCACTGCTAGGTTGAAATAACTACCCTTCCTCACTAGGATATTTTGCATTGATTGCATAAGGATAGCTACAAGGATATGAGGCACATAAAGATTTATCAAACAATGGTGAACTGCCTCTGCAAGGATAGGATCAAGTTTACTCACCTCAAGTTGATCATGTGGAGATGTCTTAGTAAACTCCTTCTGGGCCAAGTATCTGATAGGGCAGCTTCTCAAAAGTCTGAAGGTAGGACTTTCCTTGATGGTTTCTTTTTTATCCTCATGGTTGCCCTCTATTATGGATAGCCATGTCAACTCATCCTCCATGCACAGGGGATTTTCATCCTCTTCCTTTAAACATGCAAGGAGCTCATTAAAGTTGTCAATATCCTAAAGACCCCCAAGAATGACTGGCTCTTTACAATCAAGCTCCACACACAAGCTTCCTATGATGCCCTGCAAACAATCTTCCCCGAGGCTCTGGTTATCTTCTTCATATTAGGAAGTCTCCTCCTTGAAGATAAGATCAAGTTCATGAATCAACATATCCTCAAGATCAATCTCTTCTAGCTATTGCAATTTTATAGAGGTGGCTATGATCATAGCCTCTTCATTTTGCTCAACAAAACTAGGCAGCTCATCTAACAAGGACAAGGCATCCTCTTCTATATCAACCTCTTGTTGATGATTAACCTTTTGTTCTGATTGACCTTCAGCCATAGGTAATGGCATGGTCTCTTCTTCATCATCAACAAAGAGGGGGAGATCATCGAACAAACCAACCAAGAGTTTAGGCTGAGCATCAATCTCCATCTCCTCACATTGCTGGCTCACTTTATCACAATCATCACTCAACACTGATACCTCAGATTTCCTCTCCTCCTCATCACATGAAAGCTCATTTACCATAGGTCCTTGCTCGGACACTAGACTAGTATCTTTGAAAAGACCTAGCATCTGACAGCTAGGAGACAGATTCCATTGGGGTATCCATGACACTTTATCATCTTGAGAGGCCAGAGGGGCCTCTTGAGATAAATGATTTTCTTGAACAGAATGCTCTTGTAGAGTGGTAGACTGGATCTCAAGTATAGGCTCTTGGAAAGAATTTTTTTCCTTAAAACTTGGGATGTGAAATTGAGGGGGCTCAGGGGGAGACATAGAAGGCATACATGTCTTGAAGCCTAGAAAATTGAAGGCCTTGTCATCTTGGTGTTGCTCTATCTCAATATAGTCCTTAGGTTTTTTCAAACCACAATAAGGTTGCAACTGCTCCAAAACAAGCTCAGACTCTTGAAGGGTAGTCCTAAAGCTTGGAAATGAATTCTTTGTAGGCTCTTCATGTGTAGCCTCTTGAGACAAAGGGGTCCTCCAGCTTGGGATTTTAATTTTAAGAGCCTCTTGTTTAGCAATTCGTGATCTCAGCCTTGCTGACTCAATATCAACTCAGTGATTAATCTCTTCTTGAAATTGTCTCATTTGTTGCTCATCAACAAGAGCCTCTACCACTTGGTAAGGAACTATTTCTTGTTCATAACTTTGAGCCTCCATCTCCTCCTACTCTCTGATCTTAGACACTTTCTTAATCAAATCAAGCAATAGATTCTTTGTCTCTTCTTGCTCTTTTATAAAGTTTGAGCTGTGAATCTACTACCAATTAGGCTGCGAAGGGGCAGGTGGGTGGTAATCAAGATGAGGTAGTTGGCCTTTCATTTCTTATTGTACCATTTGTGCCCATGATCCCTCTTGTTGGAGGGCCCACTCATAATCTTGTACAAGGGCATAATCATTTGGGGCATGTTGGATATATTGATAGCCTTGTATAGTAAGAAAGCTTAGGGTAAAAGTAGGCTTTAGGTGGCTTTGATAAGGCTGATAACTAGCCCATTGAGAATTATTCTCATAATAGGATGGTGAGTAACATGACTATCCATAATAACTTGACATGTCTACTAATGCAATTAGCTAGAATTTGAATATGAAAGATTTGAAACATACTAGCACTTGATCTTTGAAACCAGAAGACTTCCAGAGTCGCCAGATATGTAGCAAAATGACCTCTTCTAGGTATTTAGTATGTTATCAGCATATCAGAGATAGCATACTTTGAACATGAATTTGAACTTTGGTCCCACCAGGCATGCCAGAATTGTTACACCCAAGGTGGGGTGTTTTCTAAATTTTAATCTGATCTTTTGTCCCATTGGGAATGCCAGAATTGTTATACACTAATTTTGCACTCTTGTTTCAAGGTCTCTTGGTCTTGATAACTTAGTATAACATGGGAATCATCTCCAGGTTGTGGGACCTATGCTAACTGAGATGAAACCTCTAGGTTCTAGGCTTGTTCCTCTTGGATGATCACCTTAATTTGCTCTTTGATAGGAAAGTAAATTCTTAAGGGGAAAATAGATGGAAGGAAGGCATGAAAGGCAAAAAATTGAAAGCAAACTATCCTACTAGGTGATACATCGAAATGAAATGAACACAATAAACTAACCAAAATAGCATGAAATCTCTCAGATCTAATAGAACACAATCTTTCTAAATAGGCTTGCATAAGTGTTTCACAAAGGGGTCTGACCAAAAGACACAAACTATGACCTACAAGCAAACATTCTCGTCAGCAAAAGCGCATAGGAATGAGACAAAATGATAGGGGGCTGAAGTATACCCACAAACTCACTCAAATCAAATCAAACACAGTAGTACACAAATAAGCTAAAAGAAAGAAGGGCCCTGGAACTCCAAGATTTCTCTAATAAAGCCAGTATATTATATTCAATAAGAGAAATACAGACAAGGGAAAGACCAAAGGGTAGAATAATTGCCACGCATAGCCTCTATTGGATCTAAGATTTCAATGAAAGGTTATAGTATATAAGAGCCAGAGGGCAGAACAAATGCCACGGATAATTCTAAGAAAGAACTCTTTTTACAAAATGTAAACCCCTGAGCTCTAAAAGCTCCAAAAGCATTATATACATCTCCTTTTTGCATACAAGCAGGAGCCAAAACCTAGTTAGGGTTTACATAGATTTTCATAGAATAATCAAACCCTAAGTTTGTCAAGTCTAACCATAAATGCATCACTAAAATATCTTGGCCGATCAGATCTATGTACCTGCATGTCCATTTCATCACTACATCTACCTGTAGACAAGCTGCCTTGATCCATCTACCTCTTTGCAACTCGGCCTCACCATAACTGCTCAAATCTGGTACTTTAGATATTTGAATTTAAAAAATATAGACGGTCACAGGTGGCACCAAGCTTTTATCTTCATCAATGGCTGATATTTGAAGTTGATCTCATTTTAAAACATGGTTGTAGATCTTTCCAATTTACCTGAGCACTGCATCTGGTCTTAACCCTAACTCTGCCTTCACCTCAGGTTCTCCTTTCCCTTTCAGTCACTGAATCTCATGACATTTTCACTAACTCTGGCTTTGCCTAGTGATCACATGACAAGTGTCGATCTTACTATAATCTGATGGTAGTCACTGAGTCACTTGATCCTTCTTAACTTAGCCGCTGCATTTCAAGACCAAGAGATAACCGTGTCACTGAATCTCTGAATGTTAAGGACATAATCGCTAGGATCAAGAGATTATGAGAACACATAGTCACTAGATCTTTGAATGCGAAACATAACCACCGAGTTCTGACATGTTTCAACCTTTTATTTAACTTAGGCATATCTAGAGATTAAGCGACAATAGATTTCACTGAATCTCATAATCCTTCTCCTAACTGGGGTTAAACCCTGAGAATACATGACCAAAGCAATCTCCAAGTTATTTAAAAACTTTCTCTAGCCTGGGTTATATCTGGAGACTTCCCAACTAAGGGCTTTCTAACTCATATTTAACATGTATTTGAATTTGGAGATCTAGCGACTAGCCTTCAATCTCTAAGCCGCTAGACATCATGGAATATTCCCTTTCTGTTAAGCGATTACCCGACTAAGGAAAATCTCATTATCACCATACCTCATAGAATATTTGTTCTATGTTATGAGATCACTCGACTGAAGCCTTAGTCGCTAAATCACTGAAAGATTTTAACCTCTCCCAAGACCTTGACCGCTGAGCATCTAGAGATTATGCGATTGAAGGAAACTAAACCGCCCGCCAGGTTGTCAAAGGTTAAACTACTAACCACAAGAATCAAGAGACTCTGTGACCAATGTAGTCGCTTAATCACTTAGTAAAAACTTAACTATCCCAAAGAACTGGAGACCTAGTGACTGCATCTTTGAAGAACTGGGTCCACCTTGCCATGTGTCACTCTTTCATTTTCTTTTGACTGCTTTATCAACACTGACAACTCAACCTATTATTGACCATGAGAGATCTAGAGATCTAGTGACTACATACAACCTCCAAGTCTCGGGACATAAAGAAATATTCCACTTCCATTTTGAGATCACCTGACTAAGGAAAATCTCATTATCGCTTGATAGAAAAGAATATTCTCCATGGGTCTTGTGGCTTGGAGACTAAACCTATAGAGCTTGAGCCCACCAGAGACATGTGGTGCCTCATCATTTGTTGTTGTCTTTACCTTGAGCTGACCATCCTTTGACCATGATAAAATCTAGTGACCTCATGATTGAATGAACTTGAAATCTCATGAACTTTTTCTAACCTTGGGTTAACTCTTGCGACCTCCTGATTGAAGGAAAATCCTTAACTCGGTGCTGACATGAGTTATAACTGTAGTAAGGAAAATCACTTAGTCACCAGATCTCAGGAAGAATTGTTGACCTTGGGTTTCATTAAGAAATTGCCCGACTGAAGTAAAATCGTTGAGTCACTAGATAGAAAGGGAATATTCCATCTGATCTAGAGATTAAGAGATATAAGGTAGTCGCGGATCGAGAGATATAAAGAATATTCCATTGGGCTTTAGAGATCTCGTGACTAGCCTTAGCTTTATAAAGCGCACATGTAAAATGGAGACTTAAGTGGCCGAAAAAGGTAACAAAAAAGTAGAAAGGCCATAGGGTTTTTAGGGTTTTCTATCTCCAACAGTCACATTTTCAAATAAAGACTTGCAGACCAGGGAGTTAAAAGATTGCAGAGACCAGAGGAAAAGGCACAAAACCATGAAAATTTCTAGGGATTCAACAAGGGGAACAAAATATTGGATGGATCCTAGCCTGAGGCCAAATTTGTATGGAATAGGGAAATTTGGGTAATAGTTACAAGACTTTTCTTTTCTTTGTATAGGTAGTTTAGAGTTAGTTTAGTGCCTTCAATAAATTGTTTAGTGTTTAGGAGGTTTCCTAGTCCAGTCTAGACCTGTTTGTGTTTCTATGGCTCCCCCATGAAATCTAACCATGAAAATTTCCTAAAGTTGGATGAATGCTTTAGGGGAGCCAATGTATAGTAGGAATCTAGAAGTAGGCATTTGGGAGAGTCGAGCTACTAATTTTAATGTCATGCCCTAGGCGAGCTTACTGTTGTCGGTTAGAGGTGTGACAGTGAAGGAATTGAAGATTGCATACAGGGGTATGAAGTACAGTACAGAACAATCATAGTTCTAGGAGGCATATGATTAGTACCTGACCTAGTGGAGATATTGGATGTTGATCAATACATCTGATTGAGTTTCAAGCAAGAAAATAGAGAGGTCCTAGAAATTAGCCCTATTAGCCCTATATTGTGGGAATCTTGTGTATAGATGCCCTAGGAACCCAAAACCTCTTGAATCTATTATAATTCCTAAAAGGGTACTTGAATTTTGAATTTGTTTTATGATTCATTTGAGAAGATTTGATAGGAAATTGAGAAAAGACCCTATCAATGGCTACAAGGAAACTAAGCCTAATTAGACCTCTAAAAGGCTAGTTCTTGGACCCGATAGGAAAGAGCTTGGAGATCCATAAAAATGGATTCAAATGGGAACATATTGAATGTTTTCAAGGTGTTTGGTATCCCTGCAATCACTTTGATATTTTGTGTGAGAATGACACTTGGAGTCTTCTAAGTGTAGGAAAGTATTGAAGCAAAACTTTAAGGTGAATGTCCTTCAAGGTTAAACACAAATAGATTGACACTTAGAGAAGAGTTTGGCAAGGTTTTAGGTTGAACATCTAAGACTATTGAGATCCTAGAGGAGAGTAGGATCTTTGGAAGAAGACAAGCAAGGTCTTCTTAGCATTTGTGTGAGCACACCAAGAAGCACATACACCACTCTTCCAGAGAATGAATACAGTCAGGTAAAAACTCTAAGGACATATTATGAAATTTGGTTAGCTTTAAAATCTACTTTTGAAGGTGATGTGCATGCAAAGAGAATCAGATTACAGAATTGGATATGGTTATTTCAAGATGAAAAGATGTTGGAAGATGAATCTGTTAGAATTTATATTAGTAGGATAACGGAGATTGTTGCAGGTATCAAAGCTTGTGAAGGAAACAAAACTAAAGATGAAGTCACATGGAAGATCTTAAAGACACTTACCCCTATGTTTAAGCAAACAGCACAGATGATTGATCAAGTTATACCTTGTACTAAAAATTTTACTAGAGAAACTCTTCTTGGAATATTAGAAGCAGCAAAGATAGGCTTGAGACAGTTTGGAGATCTATGTAGAATTGAGACAACATTCAACGTACTTAGTGTTCACCCTAATTTTTCAAGAAGTAAAAGTGCTAGTGGAGATTATGCTAGTTACAGTAGATCTAAGACTAAAGAAGATAGAAAGATTGAGGAAGGAATTACCTTTCTTGTGAAAAGAGAACCTGAAGGTAAGAGAATCTTTAAATGTTGGACATGTCAAGAATATGGTCATTTCGCATCTAAATGCCCTAAGAGAGTGAGGAAATATAAGAATAACTTTAAACCTAGAATCTCTAAAGAATGTTACTATGCTAATGATGAATAATTTGAGGCTAGCATTGATAAAATCTTAAATGAAAGTGATAATGAAAGTGATGACTAGGATTTGTAGCAATAAAAGAAGAAAACTCTGAAACTGAAGCTAGAGAAGAAAAAGCTTAAGTTTCTCAAGTAGAAAATAAAATTGATTGGATTATAGACAATGGTTGTTCACATCATATGAATGGAGATATGAATAAATTTATAAAGTTTAACAACTATGATGGAGGAATTGTTAGAGTTGGAAACAATGCACCTTTCTTAATAAAAGGAATAGGATCTATTACTCTTGATGGAAAGAATAACATTGATGATGTTTACTTTGTGGATGGATTGAAACATAATCTTATGAGTGTTGGACAATTAGTTGATAAGGGATATCAAGTATGGTTTACTTAGAAGACTTGTGTGATCAAGGATAAGAATGGTAATATGATTGGAACTAGATCAAGAACTAGAGGTAATGTATTTCAATTGAATCCTACTGAGAAGACATGTTTGATTACTAAAATTGATGACAGTTGGTTATGGCACAAAAGGTTATGTCACATAAACTTTGATAATATTGTGAAAGAAAGAACTACATTTGCAGTCAGAGATTTGCCTAAGATTATGAAACCTACTAACATGATATGCAAAGAATGTGTTATGGATAAGCAAAAAATAAGTTCTTTTCCTAGTAAGAAGTTCACCACAGTAGCAAAATTGGAAATTGTTCATACGGATATGAGTGGTCCCACAAGGACTAGAGGATTCTATGGTAAAAGGTATTTGATGATTATTGTTGATGATTTTACTAGAATGATGTGTATAGCATTTCTAAAAGAAAAATCTGAAGCATTTCACAAGTTTAGATTGATTAAGAATAAAGTTGAGGATGAATCTGGAATGAAGATTGAATGTTTAAGGTCTAATAGAGGTGGAGAATTTACTTCTAAAGAATTTAATAATTTTTGTGAAGTGAATGGTATTCAGAGACATTTTTTAGCCCCTAGAACACCTGAACAAAATGGTATTGTAGAAAGAAGTAATATATTAGTAACTGAAGTAGAAAGAGCTATGTTATTTAAGAATGATATAGAGAAAACATTTTGGAGAGAAAAAGTGAACACAACAATATATACAATGAATAGAGTGAAAATTAGAGTAGACACAGACAAGACACCTTATGAATTATGGTTTGGACATGCACCATCAGTTAAGTATTTTAGAATTTTTAGAAGCAAATGTTATATTAAGAGAGATGATGACATTGGTAAGTTTGGTCCCAGAAGTGATGAAAGTATATTTCTTGGTTATTCATTGAAAAGAAAAGCATATAGATGTTTCAATAAAAGAACTAAAACTATTGTTGAGAAAGAAAATGTTAAAACTAATGAGAAGTTCAAAATTCAGGAAAGAATACTTGATTATGAATCAAATGAAGAAGTTCAGCCTAGAATTGATCAAGAAAATGTTAAATTATTTTATGAAACTAAAATTTATTTGCAGAATGAGAACTACATTGAGGAAATAAGAGAAGAACCAAGATCAGAACATAGATTTGAAGCAAGAACTGAGACAGTGACACCTAATAAGAATCTAGCAAGGACTCATCCTAGTGATCATATTATTGGGAGCATAGAAAAAGGAATTCTGACAAGAAATAAGGTACAAGAAGAACTCTATTTGATTTCTCAAATTGAACCTAAAACTACTGAGGAAGCCTGTAAATATGATAATTGGATTCAAGAAATGAAGGAAGAACTAGATCAAATTCAGAAAAATAAAACTTGGGAGTTGGTCCCTAGACCTAAAGATAAAAATGTTATAGGAACTAAATGGGTCTTCAAAAATAAGATGAATGAACAAGGTGAAGTTGTAAGGAACAAAGCAAGATTGGTATGTAAAGGATACTCATAGCAAGAAGGAATTGATTATGAAGAAAATTGTTCACCTGTTGTAAGAATTTAAGTGGTAAGAATATTTTTGTCTTATGTAGCTTATAAGAAATTCAAATTATATCAGATGGATGTGAAATCAACATTTTTGAATGGAGAATTGGAAGAAGAAGTCTATATTGAGCAGCCTTAAGGTTTTCCTTTAACTCAAGAAGGAGACATGGTATGTAAACTGAATAAAGCTCTATATGGACTAAAACAAGCACCTAGAATATGGTATGCAAGATTAGATAAATATTTGATAAAATTGGGATTTACTAAAGGCACTACAGATAGTAATTTGTATCTGAAAGAGATTGAGAATGATTTATTGATTGTAGTTATTTTTGTTCATGATATTACCTTTGGAGGAGAAGATGAAGCTAGTGATAAATTCATTGATGAAATGAAGACCGAATTTGAGATGAGCATGATTGGTGAGATGAAATATTTTTTAGGATTACACATAGCACAAAATAGTGATGGTATTTTCTTATCTCAAACAAAATATCTGAAAGACTTGTTGCAGATATTTGGAATGAAAAATTGTAATCTTGTTGGCACACCTATGGTAACTGGTCATAATTTATCTAGCACAAATGAAACTCCTTCAGTTGAACAAAAGAAGTACATATCCATGATTGGAGGATTGTAGTATTTAACTCATACAAGACCAGACATATCACATGCAGTTGGAATTGTTGCAAGATTTCAAGCTGATCCTAAAGAGTCACATTATGTAGCAGTAAAAAGAATATTTTGGTATTTGAAAGACACAATTGACTATGGATTATGGTATGATAAATCAAATGAGTTTACCCTATGTGCATATATAGATGCAAATTGGGGAGGTAGTGTTGATGACAAAAAGAGTACAAGTGGTGGAGCATTTTTCTTGGAGGAAGATTGATTTCTTGGCTAAGTAAGAAACAAAATTGTATTTCACACAGCACATCAGAAGTAGAATATGTAGCAGCAAAAAATAATTGTAATCAAATAATATGGATGAAAAAAATGTTGAAGGATATTGGAATCAAGTTCAATGAGCCTATTATCATACACTATGATAACACCAGTACAATAAGTATGTCTAATAACCCTGTGTTGCATTCTAAAACAAAACATATAGAAATCAAGTATCATGTTGTAAGAGAAAAAGTTGTAGAAAAAGAAGCCAGGCTTGAGTATTTAAGTATGAAAGGGAATTTTGCAAATATATTTACAAAGCCATTACCTAAATATACATTTGATTATTTGAGAGGTATGCTTTGGGTTATGCCCTAACCTACTTTTGAGTAGTGATTGAGAAAGTTGCATCAATTTAGTGGTATAAGAGCTCTATCTGTTCTGGACTGTATGTTGATACTTCCTCTATGGGGGAGTATGTGTGTTTCTGAGTTGAGTCATAAAGGACTCTTGTGAATGTATTTTCTGAATAATGTCTTTTGACATTCAAGCTTGTGGATTGACATATTGATGCTTTCTTTGTCATTGATGTTAATGGATGAGAAGGATACATGAAAAACATTTGGTGATTGATTTGATTGATGAAGAGGATTTTAAAAAGTGAAGTACTAAGGAGAAGAATACATTTGATGATTGATTGATTTGATTGATGAAGAGGATTTGAAAAGATAATATAGAACAACAGTATTGTAGTTTGGTATTCATGGAACTTGGATGTTTTTTCATCTATGTTTCCACCAATGCCAATGGGGGAGATTGTTAGGAATGAATGTTGAATATGTCATATGGGGGAGTATTTGGAGTCATTCTTTAGTAATTTTATGTTTCATTCATGACTATTTTTGTCATTGATGTCAACACATTGATTTACAGGAAAATAGCAGAGAAGAAGACAATATTTTTATTAGCGCACATGGAGAATTGCAGATCAAGATATACGGAGTTGAAGAATTTCTCTATATTGTGTCCTAATATTATGGTTAAGAGTGCATACATAAATTCAATTATTCATGTCATTTATGTGTAAGTTAGTGGAAACAGTATTTAGACAGTGTTCCTGATAAGTGGCTTGTGATAACTGGATTATATCTCCTAACCGGGATAGAATCTAGACATGTAAAGTTCTACAGAGGTTTATGATATTTCAAAGGTGACCTGGGTGAGATAGCATAGTCAGAGGTTGCACATGTGAAGAATTATTGATTTTGAAAGTTGACAATTTTATGTTTTTAGGAAATATTATGTAACATGTAATGATTTATATTTTATATTGGTTAAGCCTTGTTGGCTGACTCTATTTTAAATTATTTGAGTAAGTTATAAAGGAAGGATTTTTTTCCTTGATTGGAATATATGAATGAAGTATAAAAGTGATATATGATGATATTGATGTTGTAAGAGGATATCCAAATTAAGAAGATTTGGTGGAACTGTTGGTGCGGTTTGGCAAAGTCAAAGGAGTGAAGATAAGTTGCTGAGATAAGTAATTATTGGTATTATTATGTTCGGATGATATAGAGATCAGTTGGATAGTGAGTTTGGTGATCTTTCCCTTGAAGCATTTTGGACAATGGGTCCTTCTTCCTTCCATAACTCTTAACCGAGTTAGAATCTTTTAACAAGGATTCAAAGTCTCCTAATAGGGACTAATATGTACTGAATTTATTTTTTAAGACTCCTAACAAAGCCCATCCTCTCACAAGGAATTTTCATATTAGTACATCTTTTGTAGGTACCATCCCCACCGGGATTTACTTTCTAATCAAGAGGTTCCCTAGTTAACATATCTTGTGTTATTATGTATGTGTATCTTTCTATGGTTACTATTCACATTGGTTATATGGTTTAAATCTTATAATGATATTAAAAATTATTTTTATCTGATAACTGATTCACCCCCCCCTCCTCAGTTATCTTGGTGGACTTTACTTTCTAACACTATCATCAACCTGATTGGCTATTACAACCACACAAGGCCATTATTGGTCAAAGGGAACCTGGTATAGCTCCTTCTTTAGGTCCCATAATAGATGATGTTATTTGTATCACCTAGCTTTGAGAAGCAATTGATGGAGTTGGGGACATTGTAGTAGCTTCCAGATCCATATCTAGTGATTAGGTTGGGCAGTATTTGATGTCTTGACGACACTCTAGATTCTTATTTGGAGCATCCTCTAGTAGGACCTCAAATGACATGTATAGTGTAGTAGGTATCCTTTCACTTTCCAACCTAGAGGGACTCACAGGAGAGATGGCATGAGTTACGTTGACTAGATTGGCATAGGATCTTCTAAATGCATATGCATTTATAGTATTAGACCATGATATCTCCATATCAGATGTTAGAGCTCATGTAGGTACTATAAAATACACTCAACCACATCCATATCATCACCTAGATTATGGCCACAGTGGCAGTTCCCATGAGGATCCACCTACCGACCACTCTATTGGTATAGAGGGAGAGGTACATCATACATACTCTTCAATGAGTGTAGTGTGCTAGTCCTCTAATGTTGTCCTTGAGGATGTTGACTTCGGTATGATGACTACAGGTTACATGATTTTTTTGACATGTGATGATTTGACTTACATGCCATCTCGTTTGGTCAGTCTATTACATTCATCATTAGTGGGATGTGTTTTGACTAGTCATGTTGCAGATGTAGAGTTGAGCATGGATGAGGTCCAACAAAATATTGATGCCTTGGTTGACATGATTAAGGATAGGGAGTGTGAGTACTATCAAGTTCCACCATTTACACAAGTAAATCTTATTTTTAACATTACAAACTAAATTTGCAAAATTTCATAGTATGTAAATTTACTTTTTTTTAATTTGATTGATATAATATATATATATATATATATATATAGAGAGAGAGAGAGAGAGATGCCTCTTTTTACTCCTTCATTAAGGCCTAATCATGTACATCGTTGGGACTCACTTGATGATGACATCAGTAGTGCACACGTGAGTTTTAAATTTGTTAATGTGTACATGTATAATTTGTATCACTTTATATATTTATTTCTTAGATACATGTAATTTATATCACCTTCTCTATACAGGGCTTGGCACATCCTTCACATCATGATAGTCACTCTGGGGACTGCTTAGTGAGGAGTCATCATGATGATTCCTAGGTTTTTACTCCATCTATAGACAATTTCATCTTAGTTCTAGAGAAACTTTATATATTTTTTATCTACACACATTATGTACATTTAATGTTATATTTCATCTCTAGACTCCAGGTCTAATTGACATGTTACATTTGATATTATTTGATCTATATATTTTTGATCTATGTTTGATGATAGATATGTTATATGTTTTATGATCTAAGAACTAACTTTATCTATAATTGATGTTTGAAATGATATATTAATCTATGTTTGATGATTGACATGTTATATGTTTGATGATCTAAGAACTATACTTGATCTATGATTGATGTTTGACATGATATACTTGATCTATGATTGATGTTTAACATACTATACTTGATATATGTTTGATGATTAACATGTTATATGTTTGACATCATGTAATATATATACATCTGATTATCTAAGTTATATGTTTGACTTGTAATTTATAATATGCATTTGATGATGTAGAAGTTATATTTATTTGATTGTAGTTATTTCATCTAGGTCCTCTTAAGATGTGTCCTAATTAATCAACTATACAAACAAAGTATTGCAATATCATATGCATGTACACATTCATTGAGATAAGTAATAAACCATCCCCTCCAGACATACATTTAAATTGAGATATGTATCAAATCATCCCCTTAAGGTGTTTAATATATTCAAATTAAAATAAGTATTAATAGTACGCATACATTCAAATTGATATAGGTATTAAATCATCCCCTTAAGACATGTCCTAATTAATCAACTATACAAACAAAGCATTGCAATATCATGCATACATTCAAATTGAGATAAGTATTTAATCATCCCCTTAAGACATGCAATGTATATTCAAATTTCAGATTAAGTATTAATATTGTTCAAATTACAATAATTTACTTAAGACAAATTTATCTCTATGTCAAATTGTTCAACCAAAATTCACACAAGTTGTGCAAACATGTATATACATTTTTTCTATGCCACATAAATTGGTTCACCTCATTGTTGGATAACATGTAATATTCTCTTACGAGCATCAATATCAAGTCTCCACTTACGAATGCCACATCCTGTTACTGGATGAAGATATAGGGTAGTGGAAATTACAAGGTGGCTATACTGATAAACCTTATTGTTAGGTTGATAATCAATAAACAAGATCCCATGTTTAATTATTTTGATTTTCTTCAAATGTGTTCCTTGCACAATAATTCAACCTGCACAAAAAAGAAATAACATAGATAAATTAACCATAGACACACAAAATTCCATCACAATTTATCTCAATTTTAATAAATTAAATATAAATACACTACTAGAACCTGTGGGAAACATAGTTTCATCACTTGTTTCATTCTTTGGTAGTTTCTTCCTTCCCTTCGTGTAACATAACAAATAGTAACTAACACCTTCTACATTTCTAGGCTTTGTTATTACTGCAAAAACATGTCCTACAAAATATATTTTTAACCACCTATAAATTTAAATTAAAGAGAATTCAAGTATAATTTACTATATATGCATGTCTATATTGAATGGTAAATAAGAATGTACATGCTCACTAAATTTATGGAAATTGAGATTATGAAACCTAAATGTATATGTACCAATTTTGATCAAACCTAAAATATGGTCATAATTAGTAGAAATCAATGGAATGTCATCGTATACTTCATCCTTTGTATTAGTAACATCTAGTGGAACCAATTTCCATTCGCTAACATATCCACATTATTGGTTGATGCATTCACCATAGTTTTCAATAGTAAAGTCACAAAAAAAGCATGTGTAATCTCTAGTCTACAATGACCACACATTACTATCTGTACTCATAACTAAATGTAGGGATCTGGTTTTGTCTACCCACTTGCATCCATGAATTGGTCTTCTATCAACACCTAAAGAAGATGTGTAAAAATTTAAAACAAGTTAAACATGTATGTACATGTTCAAATCAATATTTAACGTGTACATATATATAGGTTTTATTTAATAATTTGAAAAGATGTTGCATATATACCCAATATATCCCATAACAATCTGAATGGTATGAATCGATCCACTCATGATACTATGTTAGCCTCATTTGGAATCAAAAATTACATCTTTCACCACTCAACTACATCATGATCATTATTTATATGATATCCCTACTAGTCTAGTTGATACTTTCTTAAAGCATGTTTGATACAAGCTCCTACACCATCATGCTCACCCTTTCCATGTCTACTCTCAAAGAAACTCCAAATGTGTGGTATATTTTAGTATCGATAATATCTACATAGTGCATAAAAAGGGCTTTCTAATTTAAATTATGATGCACATCCATCTAACCAAACGAAATGCTTTTCAAATTTTATGCCTTTTTTTCCAAATATAAAAAAATGTCTTACTGCAATGCTCGACATAATGTATGTCATGCTCTTTATCATCACTAATGTAAAAGTGATATTCTTTCTTAATGACTCATGCTTGATATGTACTTTCAACACCATCCAAATCTAATTGTGCATGTCCATAACACATGTGGACCATAATAGTGACCTGCTTTGTATAATAGTATTCTTCTTGAATTTTTTTTTGAGAAACAAACGAGTAATTCTCTGCAAAGTCAACAACCAATAAAATTGTTCCAAGTGGAAAAGTTTCTCTTAGTATTTGGAACTATTCTACTTTCCACTTAGAAAAAAAACCATGTTGTATATATGGTTGAATCAATTTATGAAAATTCTCCATAAATGCTCCAACAAGTATCTCCTCCTCTACATATTCCAACCTTGTTGATTCTTTCCCAACTTTTTTTTTCATAATTTATGTGCTTGTAACTCTTACATTTTACCATCCTCGTCATGTCATTATCTTCAAAGTGAGGAGATTTGTCTTTTTTGGGACATGTTTTTATTTAAAATAGATGTCAATATTACTCTTCTTTAAATTGACTTATTTGTAGATCTAGTTGTTTTTCCAATGGAATGCAAACCTTCGTTAACACTTTCAACAATATATTTTTGTAAGTTAGACGACTTCATCATTTTCAAAGTTGCATCTACACCCAAAAAATTTAATGGCTCTTTTAATTCATCTTTAAGAAGTGAAACTGATAAGAGTTGGGTTTTTTCAAGTGTATCAAGATTCTCAAATTGTGCAATTATTTCCTTAGAATTTTTATTCAATTCCATTTGCGTAGTATTTATAGGTTGTTTAGAATAATATATCAATTTTTCCACATCCATTTCAATTAAATGATCTATGATTTTATGATTTATTTTTCTCTTCAACCCTTTAGCTAGAATAACATTCTCATATGTTGCTTGAAATGTGGGTTGCAAACAAAAATAAAGAAAAAAACTTTTAATAGAGTCTTAAAAGACTACACACAATTAAAAAAAATACTCTTAAGGGTAAGACCCAAAATAAATATTCACCACAAAGAGACTAAATACAGACAGAATATATATATATATATGTGTGTGTGTGTGTGTGTGTGTGTGTGTGTGTGTGTGTACACACATATATATATGTATACACACACACACACACACACACACACACACACACACACATATATATATATATATATATATATATATATATATATATATATATATCTATGTATGTATGTATACATACATACATACATACATACATACATACATACATATATATATATATATATATATATATATATATATATATATATATATATATATATATATATATATATCTATGTATGTATGTATGTATGTATGTATGTATGTATATGTATATACACATATATGTGTATATATATGTATATGTGTGTGTGTGTGTGTGTGTGTATACATACATATATGTGTGTGTGTGTGTGTGTGTTTACTTGTTTGAGCGTGAGATGGCCCTTCTTGAACTTTTGAAGGTTGTTCTTATTGAGCTTGGGATGACCCTTCTCCAACTTCAAAAGGTTGTGCTTCTTGAGAATTTCCTACATACAAAGATAAAATTACAACAAATCACCCAATAAGTAGATAGAGAGAGAGATATGTGTACTTGTTAGAGCATGAGATGACCCTTCTCAAACTTCCAAAGGTTTTTCTTGTTGATCAGGGGATGACCCTTCTCCAACTTCAAAAGGTTGTGCTTCTTGAGCATTTCCTACATACAAAGATAATTATAACAAATCACCCAATAAGTGTAGAGAGAGAGAGAGAGAGAGAGAGAGAGAGAGATGTGTAATTTTCTGAGTGTGAGATGACCCTTCTTGAACTTTTGAAGGTTGTGCTTCTTGAGCATTTCCTACATACAAAGATAAAATTACAACAAATCACCCAATAAGAAGAGAGAGAGAGAGATGTGTAATTTTTTGAGTGTGAGATGACCCTTCTTGAACTATTGAAGGTTGTGCTTCTTGAGCATTTCCTACATACAAAGATAAAATTACAACAAATCACCCAATAAGAAGAGATATATATATATATATAGAGAGAGAGAGAGAGATCCTAGAAATAACAAGAGAGAGATCTATCCTAATTGGTCCTAATTGGTCTTAAGTTTCCAGGCTTTATTAGACATGTGTTAGGTCTTACTTGGTCTTAATAGGTACTATTAGGTCTTAAGTGGTCTTATTATTTTCATGTTAGGTCTTAATTGGTCTTAATAGGTCCTATTAAATCTTAATGGGTCCTATTAGGTCTTATTAGGTATTATTAGGTCCTATTAGGTCTTAATTGGTCTTAATAGGTCCCACTGGGTCTTGATTGGTCAAGTAATAGGTCCTAATTGGTCTTATTGGTCCTATTATGTCTTATTAGTCACTTGTTAGGTTTTAATTGGTCAAGTAAGGGGTCTCACTAGATCTTAAGTGGTCGTATTGGGTCTTAAGGGTCCTATTAGGTATTAATTGGTCTTAATAAGTACTATTAGGTCTTAATTGGTTAATTAATAGGTCCTAATTGATCTTATGAGTCACATGTTAGGTCTTAATGGGTTTTAATAGGTCATATTAATACTATTAACTCTTAAGGGGCCCTATTAGGTCTTATTAGATCTTCATTGGTCTTAATTGGTCTTAATTGGTCTTAATAGGTCTTAATTTATGTTAATAGGTCTTAATACATCCTATTACTCCTATTAGGTCAAGTAAGGGGTACTATTAGGTTGTATTACTAGGTTTTAGGTCTTATTAATCATTTTAGGTCCTAATAGATCCTATTAGACTTATATTATTAGTCCTATTGTGTGTGTGAAAATTGTACCTGATCTGTAGACACAAAACTCAGTAAAACATTAAAGGTTAGCAAAAATCAAAATCGTGCAAAATTGAAATCTAATCTAACCAAGCAATTTACTGCCTTCTAGTAGGTGCGAGATTAATGTTCTCAGATTATTATCGAGATCAGTGACCTAGACGACACCTAAATGAAAGATTTGAATGCAATTCTAGATATGGAATAAATGCAATTAATCTATATTTTTGATATTTTATGATGCAATAATAATTGTAAAAACTGATATGAAATCTATGCTAAATGAAATTGATATGCTATGAATGCTATTGAAAATTGATATGCTATGCTAATCTAACAATGATATGTAATATGAATGCAAAAATAAGATTGATCTCACAAAAATGCCGATTCGCAAGAGCTTTGATTCTTCAATTCCAATTCTCCAGCGTGATTGTGCAAAATATGAGATGATTTGTGAAGAGCTGAGCCTTGTTTTTATAGAAATCCAAGGCTTTGGAGGTGCATGGATAAAAGCCATAAATCACTCAAATTAACTCATCTTGATTTTTGAGTTATCTGATCATGAAAGATAGTTAATTCTCAAAATCATGCAAAAACATGCAAAAACAGCTTTTTAACTCAAATTAGAGTTTAGATCAGCTTTTTGAACTCCAAAAGGATGTTGAGTTCCAAAAAGTCAATAACTTGCATTGATTTTCTGATTTGGAGTTTAACTATTTCTTTTGAATATGCATAATAATTAAGAATTAAATAAATAAATAATGTGATTTATCCTCAACTCAACTGATTTTTGAAAATAAATAATTAATTTATGGGTTAATTAACTATTTTATCAAACTTTTATTAAAAATTATATTATTAAATAATGACAACATGCTTTAATTAATTAAATAAGAATTTAATCAATTAAAGATAGGAATTTTGATTTATTGTCAAAATTAAATAATACAATTAATAATAGATAGAATTAAATTTAATTACATAATTAAGTGGCAAATATTAAATCTAATTAATTAAATATGAAAATATTCAATTAATCAAATTTTTAGGATAAATGTGATTTATCGCCAAATAATCATTAAATTAAAGATAATTAAGATAATTAGGAATATTACTAGGAATATTCCCCGATGCAAAATTTAAGATAATCAATTATGATTCGATGATGTTTAGATGTGCCTTAGGTTAGGACTTTGATGTCGATTTCGTTCGAATTGAAGATGTAGGAGATTAATGAACTTATAGCCCATTTTTGGGGTATTACACCTATTAGGTCCTATCATGTCTTAATTGGTCTTAAGGGGTTCTATTAGGTCTTAAATTACTTTTTTTAGGTTGTAATAGGTCCTATTAGGTCTTATTAGACACACTAGGTCTTAATTGGTCTTAATAGGTGCTATTAGGTCTTAATTGGTCTTAATTGGTCTTAATAGGTTCTAATAGGTCTTAATTGGTCTTATTTGGTCTTATTTGGTTTTAATTGGTCTTAATAGGTCCTACTAGGTCTTAATTGATCTTAATAGGTCCTATTAGGTCTTAATTGGTCTTAATAGGTCCTATTAGTCCCATTAGGTCTTAAGAGGTCTTATTAGGCCTTAAGTGATCCTATTAGGTCTTAAGGATACTATTACATCTTATTAGGTATTATTAGGTCCTATTAGGTCTTGTCTTAATAAGTCTTATTAGGTCTTATTAGTCTTGTTAGGTCTTCTTAACTTCCTATTAGGTCTTATTAGGTATTATAGGCCCTATTAGGTCTTATTACTCACATATTAGGTCTTAATTAGTCTTAAGGGGTCCTATTAGGTCTTAAGTGGTCCTATTGGGTCTTAAGGGTCCTATTAGGTCTTATTAGGTCTTAATTGGTCTTAATAGGTTTTATTATGTCTTAATTGGTTAAGTAATAGGTCCTAATTGGTTTTATTAGTCACATGTTAGGTCTTAATTGGTCTTAATAGGTCATATTAGTCCTATTAACTCTTAAGGGGGGATATTAGGTCTTAGGGGTCCTATTAGGTCTTATTAGGTCTTAATTAGTCTTAATAGGTCCTAATAGGTCTTAATTGGTGTTTATTGGTCTTAATTTGTCTTAATATGTGCTATTACTCCTATTAAGTCTTAAGGGGTCCTATTAGGTCTTAAGGGTCCTATTAGGTCTTATTACTAGGTTTTAGGTCTTATTAATCATGTTAGGTCCTATTAGAACTCTTATTAGTCTTATTAGGTCTTAATTGGTCTAAAGGGGTCTCATTAGGTCTTATTACTCATGTTATATCTTAAGAGGTCCTATTAGGTCTTATTAGACTTGTTAGGTCTTAATTGGTCTTAATAGGTCCTATTTGGTCTCAATGGGTCCTATTAGGTCTTAAGTGGTACTATTAGGTGTTAAGAGTCTTATTAGGTGTTATTAATTATTAGGTCCTATTAGGTCTTATTACTCATTTTAGGTCTTAATTGGTCTTATTTAGTATTGCAATATCACACATACATGTTTCATTGAGATAAGTCCTAACCATCCACTTGAGAAAGAGAGAGAGAGAGAGAGAGAGAGAGAGAGAGAGAGAGAGAGAGAGAGAGAGAGAGAGAGAGAGAGAGAGAGAGACCTTGTTTCCTATGATAATCTATTGCTAGTAATTCTTCATGTAGTCTTTGTTCAGTCTCAAGTGAATAATTTCATGCAATATTATTTACCCTTCTCCTTTTATTTCCCATCACTTTCCCTCACAAAATTGCTCCACTAAAATTTGACAAAATTCAAAAAAATACAATTCCAAATGTCTTACTTCTCCAAAATGTGAATTATTCTACAACTTTTGAATTTACAAAATAAGGCAAAATAATGTTTATTTATATGAGATCGTTACTAGACTAAAAAATTACTAAATTTGTTGACCAAGGTTTCTATTGAAATTCAATTACTACTTTTGGTTGAAAGTATTTGAGTTAAGACTTTAACCGCACAAAGAAACTCAAGTACTTTTGAAACCTCCAAATGAAGCATTAAGGTTACACCCTTTTGCATGGCACTATTACTTGGAACGAGCTTTATAAAGGTTATAAATTTGATAAATTTTGAGTTGATTATGTACATATTTTTTCACGTCAACCAAATGTAGGTTTCTTACCAAATATAAACCTCTATCTTCGACGTTCAATGAAAAATAGTAAAAAAGAGAAAAAAATTATGAAAAATAACAATGCCCCTGGTATTGAAGTATTCTTTCTATCAATTTTTTTAAAAATTGGACAAATACACGACAAGTTACAAGTCATGAAAATAACATATGTCAAAATTAAAATTTAGTCAACTTCAAACATTAATAAAATATGAAATACTAGTGATAAACTCATGAAACCAATTCCAGATTCTAGATATGAATGTTACAAAATGAAATTTGAAAGAACCACATTGATATCTATTTTATAAGAAAATTTATGCTTTACGAAAACAATGTCCTCTTTGAAAATGATGTTTTTAGCAGCATACCACTTTTGTGGGAGAAATAAAATTTGATTCAAACCAATTCCAAAAAAATTAAAAAATATATTTAGAATCTAGACATAAAAACTTAAAAGACTCTAATTTACTTCATCTTCCAATTTGTAAAGGTCTAGTGACAATAAGCATCTGAAAGTAAAAAAAAAAAATCAAAATGTAGAGTTCAGTGTCCATTCAGGAAAAAAAGTGTAACCCACTATTGTGGGTTCACACATTTGTAAACATAAAAAAATCCATTAAAGAGGTACCGGTACTAAAATCCCTAGATTTCTCTAAACTGTTCCATATTTTATCATTTTCTTCTTATCATACCATAATAGTAGTTATGCTTGAGAAGAATGAAGAAGGACATGAACAATTGATTGCATTCTTTAGTAAGACCATGTAGGCTACATAACTAAATTATGATATCAATGAAAAAAAACCATATGCCCTAGTAAAATCAGTCAAATCTTTCAGGCCATACTTGGTAGGAGAAGAGGTAGTAGCTTATGTACCTAATGCTACTATCAAATATATATTTAGACAAAATGAGGTAACATGATTAAGATGTAGATGGATAAACCAAGTCCATGAATTTAATATTACAATGTAGATAACTAAATTGGTTAGAGGGAAAGGCCTTGCTAAACTCATGGATGAATCAAGTTCTGGGGTAGATAAAGTAAATCATGTTGACATAGAGAACATGGTGACTAGTATATATATGTTCCCATGGTATTCAAATATTGTATACTACTTGAAACACCTAAATTTCCTTGAATAATTAAGTGATAATCAAAAGAGATCACTAAAATTACAAGTAGCCAAGTATGTACTTGTTGAAGGAGATTTATACTAGAGAAATCAAGAGGGGGTGCTACTTCTTTGTTTAGATGAATATCAGGCCAAGGAAATATTGAAAGAACTTCATAATGGGATATGTGGTGGTCATTTCTCATCCAGAGCCATAGCTCACAAGATATTATGTTTTGGATATTACTGGCCTTTCCTTTTTAATGATTTCCTTTCATATGTTAGGAAGTGTGAACCTTGTCAAAAGTTTTTAGGAAAGTTAAAATATTAGGGGGCTCTACCTCTTAGACGTATACAAACAAAGGAGCCTTTCCAAATGTGGGGCTTGGATTTCATTGGAGATATTTTTGAAAAATGAAGTGGAAGACACAACAAGATATTGGTAACCACTAACCATTTTATAAAATGGGTTGAAGTGATACCCACTAGAGGGGCAACAAGCAAAGTAGTCATCAAATTTATCAATGAAAAAATTCTAACCAGATATGGAGTTCCTAGAAATTTAGTCACTAATAATGGTATGTATTTTAGATCTAAGAAAAAAATTTATTTTTGTGATAAATATGGTATTTTTATATCCTATTCATCCTCGTATCATCCACAAGGGAATGAACAAGAAGAATTTAGCAATAAGAATCTACTCAAAATAATAAGAAGGATGCTAGAAAAGAAACAAGTGAGATTGGGATTCAAAATTGAGTTCATCTATATGGGAAAATAGGATTACAGTGAAAAATTCCACTGGATATTCCCCATAGGAAATAGCATATGGTAAGAAAGCAAGACTACCTCTAAATAACATGTTCTGAGTTTACAGGTTTATCATGGATGAACAAATGGATGATATAGATTACATGGAGGAAAGGATTATGTAGCTAATAGAGTTGGGATAAATTAGGATGAATGCCCAAAAATAGAACATTGAGAAATAGAAACAAGCTAAGATTTTGTGTGATAAAAGGACCACTGATAGAAAAATCAAGGAAGGAGATTTGGTGCTTATGTGGAATGAAAGGAATCAAGTTAAAGGAAAGCATGGTAAGTTTGAAGCCTCATGGATTGGACCCTATGTCATCATTGGAAAAGGATAAGAGGATACATATTATCTCTAGAATGTAGCTGGAGAGGTCCAAGAACTGCCAATGCATGGACGGTTCTTGAAATACTTCTTTTCTTGAAATATTTTTCCATGCACAGTAGATTAGATGCCTTTCTTTATTTATTTTATGTTTGTTCTATTTTATTTTGTTCTTTTAATGTTTTTTCTACTTCTCCTAGAGATGTTTCTGGATTCTTGTAGGTATTTAGAGGACACCTCATCCCCAGAAAGAGCCACTGTTGGGACTAGCCCAATTTTTTTACCTCATCTACCAAGTGCTAACAAGGTTAGGGCATCTTCTTATTCTGCATGTGTTTTTTGGGGAAACATCTAGCCATGATTGGAAAAAGTTATTTTGAGATAAATAAGTTTGATACGATAAAAGGAGCTAAATGGGTATAATTGTTTCACTATTTTGAAGTAGAGATAATAATGATTTGGCTAAATAGTGAAGTCTTCGTAGTTTTCCAAATTGTGAAGAGAGAAGATGTGAAATAGAGATTTCACTATTTTGTGGGCTGAATGTGAAGTGTTTGTAAAAATGTAAAAAGATGTGTGGAGTAACAGATAAAAGATATGCATTCACTATTTCGTAAAACGAGATAAAGAGGGAACACAAAACAATACCATATCACTATTTCATAGGTAATTTTGAAGTGTGGTTACAAAATGATGAAATAATTGTTGTTTCATGGAGCATCTAGTGACAAATAAATGAAATGGAGATAATATGAGGACTCATCACCATTTCTCTAATAAACACTAAAAGAAGTTTTAAAACTAAAAAATGGTGATTTCTTGAATGGAATGACGTTATATCTGGTCATTAATACATTTAATGAGGTGACAAGATAGCTTTATGAAGTTGTATTATGCACACTTGGAGAGATATAATCACTTAAATTATGTGGTTTTATCAAAAATATACATGAGTATTTTGTGGGAAATATTTCCATTCATGACGTACTAAAGTTAAGGTTGTAGAAAAATGGAAGATGAAACAGAGGTGAAGACAACTTGATATAAAGAGCATCTAAGGACCAAAGAGCTTCATAGATTTGTAGGATTATAGCTAATAAATAATTAATAAGCTAAATTCTTCATCATTCTCGTTGATCTTTTATTATAATAGATAAATAGAATGGCTCGTAGGAAGAAAAAAGAAGAGCCAATAGTCTAGAGTTCAACTAAGGTTCCTCCGCAACATGCATTATTAAATTTAATGTCTAGGTCAATAGACATGGGTACAAAGAACATATTTTCTAATGTATGAAAGGAATGTAGGGGTTATGAGCTTTCAATAATAGAGGGATCACTATTTTAGTTTTTTTATCATAATAAATCACAAAAGGAGCCTAGGTTAAACCCATGGAGACTTGACTTAGGAAAGGTTATTGTACCTAATGTATTTTTGTATGTTGAGCTCATCAAAGTATTGTCTTGGAGTTACAAACTAGAGACTAGAATTATGAGGAGGATAGATGGGAACCCACTACATGTCATTACAAAATCAAGTATCTAGGAATGTTTTGGATTAAACACACAAGTCCTAACTAAGGTTGACAGAGAAAAATTTACGCTTGATTATGAAAGGATGGTGAAAAGTATAGACTATGAATAAGTATCCTATTTTATGATAAGAATGGGTAATAATATACCAGTGAGGCTTGACAATAAGGGTCCCTACCTCACTAATAGTTTCATGGATTTTTTCCAAGAAACTTATTATGGATGGGCCCAGACATGTGGAGAAGATTATAGGTAAAATATGCCATTAGATCTAACTTATATGCCTATGAGAAATGAGAATCCTAATGTGTGCTTTGAATTTGATATTGCCTCTTAAATTGAGCAGATTCTACATAAGAAATTAGTCCAATGGAAAAAGGGAAAAAGTTTTAAGAACTATTCTCTTTTGTGCCATTTGTTACTATTTCAAAATAATTCTATTTTCAATCATTAAATGAAACTAACCACATTATATGAGAGTAGAGAAAGACTCCCAGTTAAACTTTTGTGCAGAACATGGGATAATAATAGCAGATATTGTAATTACTAAATTTTCCATGATGCATTTGTTGTTTAGATAAGGAGGTATCTAGCGCATGTGGTTATAATAATTCCTCCCTATGTCAGGGCCATTATGAGACCAATGGAGGGTTACCTTGATAATCTTTTTACACATAATTTTTTAGATTTAATTTTCAAGGGAAATTTTACTTTGATTAGGGTTTATGGGTGTAGGCAAAAACCTCATAAATTGCCATATTTTGTATCATAGATGCTTGCATTTTTGGAATTTATTTGGTAGATGATTTGGTATGATAAGGAGGTAAATGCTCCAAGAAGGAAGGCCACAGTCATGCCCCATGTAGTCATATTTTTATGTCTCTATATCGACTCAACCATGATCGAATGGTTGCAAGACTACTCGATTAAGAATTAAAGGATGGAGGGAGGTGAAGGAAGGTAGTATGACCCAGAGGGAAACATTAGGTCCTTTATTAAAGAATAAAAACAAAATCTTGACCTACAAGAGGATATTTCAAAGAATCTGACAAACCCCTCAGATGTGATGCCACAATAAAAAAAATGGAATTCGTTGCAAAAAATAGAAGAAGAGAGGCAAAAGAAAGGGCTGCAAAAATTCCACAATGAACTGGAAAATGAAGTTCTTAGAATTGAATTATGTATAAAATACTTTGAGAATTTGTATGGTAGATCTAATATGGATTCACCCCTTTAGGTCAAGTGACCTCTCAAAAGGTGTTGGAAAATAAGTATTAACAATTCAGATCTCGATTCCCCACCTTCCAAAAAGAAGGAAGAAGAAGGTGTCACCCATATGGTTCCTTATAGTGATTCAAGGGAAGAGGTGAGAGATTCTAAGGAAGTTGTGACAACCTTCAAATATTTGAAACAGGAAATAGTAGATCCCTCATCCCCTCCCTCTGTGTAGTACCCACCCATAGTTTGCTTTCAATTTTTAGTGCTATACTCTTTTAGGCTATTATTTTAGTTGCTCAGTTGAATTCTTTTAGGCCACATTTCATGTGTGTAGATATTATTTCAATGGATGTTGATGATTTGGATTATGATTATTCTATGTTTCCATGTGATTTCATAATTAGATGATGATATTATTATGATGCGATATTTTATGCTTTATATGGTTTATGATGTACTTACCCCATACTTGCATGTGTATGGTGATTGTGTATGTACTTGCTTGATGTGTTTGTATGGTAGATGGCAAAGGTGTAGTTAAGTGCCTTGTCGAGATCCACATGTCCGACCATATCCTATCATTGTCTGCTATATGTATATTGGATGTACATGCTTCTTCTTGTGATGACAGGTTTGCAGGTATAGGGAATCATCTTCCCTAAATTGGCAGGAGTGAGCGTGCCCATAAATATTCATCTCAATGGTAAAGATGGGAGGTAACAATCAGACCCAAAACCCTAACCTAAACCTATTTGTCCTAAGATTGGATAAGTATCTAATGACTACCTTACTCGGATTTTTTCTAAATGACATGGATTCGTGGATCCCTTCCTTGAGTATGTCTGGTTTATTTGTTGATCTTAGTTGATTGTTTCCTTGAGTGTGTGATTTTCTATAGCTATGGAATTTAATTTTTATAGTTGAAATATAATATTAACTCTATTCCTATGTTTATGTGAGAAAATTAATTAAAAATCAAATATTTAAATATTTGGATTTAATTAATTAATTAATTGAAATCATAATAAATTATGGTTTATTAAATAATTAAATATTTAATTGCATGATTAAATTGTACCTAAAGTATTTAATTTATTTAATGTAAATTTTTACTTTACATGTGCTTTAGTTATGTTGAAAAGTAATTTGTTTTCAAAAGGTAACAGCTTGTCTTTAGGAGTCTAAGTTGAGTTGTGCAAATAAAGGCTATTTTATTTTATTTTATTGAGATTTTCTTTCAATTTCTGATTTGAGTTGTATTACGAGTTTTCTGTTGAGTCATCTCTAGGGTTTGCATGAAAGGGGGAAATGAATCCCTATTAGGAGATTTGCATTCATTTTGGAGAGATTAGACAGGTTTTTGGAAATTTGTGGAGAGAGCTTGGATTTTGGCATCTTGAAATTCTTGGGTGCATTGTCTTTGCTTGAGAATTTGTGAAAGCTTGTTGTGCATTTGGATTTTGGTTTTGCAATCTTCAAGGACTCAGATCTATAGGCTCAGTTTCATATTTTGAAGGATCTGGACTTTTCTTCTTCTCAAAGGCTTCTATTTTCAATTCTTGCTTTGGACCTCAGGTAGGGTTTGAGAATCCTCTTTGTTTATTTGTCTGTGCAATTTTCAATAATTTATTATGGTTGATTAGTATCATTTGCTTTAGATCTATTTTTGGCTATGTCCATGATTTTGGGTATTAGAAAACCCTTAGATCAATAATTCTATGATTTTATTCAAACTTGGCACAGTAGGGTTATGCTATCCAATTTTTGTGAGAAAATTATTCCTAAAACTCTTAGAAATCAAAAAATTAGTGTTGGCTATAGTTCAACTATAGAGCCATGGAAAAATAAATATAGTTGTGGAAAAAAATCCAATTTGGGTAAAAAAAACACTATTTTGGAAAAAAATCTACCCTCTGTTAAAACAATATAGTCAAAAGAAAATCACCAGAAAAGACAAACAAATTGCCACATAGGGCAAAAAGATAAAAAGTCAAAAATGCATATAAGAACAATACTTGTTCTTAATTTTTGTTTTCGAAAATATGATTAAGAAAAATTAAACTTTTTCTTTGTTTTTAAACTGCATTGTATTTAAAAATAATAATAATAAATTAAATTAAATTAAAAATAATATTATTGGCGGGGGTAGGGGCCACCAACCCCCCCAACCCCCACGATAGCCGAAGTCACGAGACCCTAGTACTATGCACAGTACCCATGCACAATACCAGAGTTGTACACGGGACCCAGAGGCTTGTTGTAGCAGACCTAGTACTACAGGTGGCAGTGGAGAGTGGGCCCCACAGTCCCCCACTTGCTTTTAAATATACTTTTATATATATTTTCTTTTAAATTTTAATAAGTTAAATTTTGTAAATATAATTTAGTAAATTCCATTAAAATTATTATTATTGTTTTTTTTAGAGATTATTTAATGTTTAAAGATTTATTTTAGGAATGGATTATTTTAATTTATTCCATAGTTTATTATTTAATTTAATTAGATTTAAATTATTTAATGTAATTTGGAATCAAATTTTTAGTTTAGTTTGAACTTAAATTATGCACTTTATTTTAGAATTAATTATTTAATTTAAATTGGATTTAAATTATTTAATTCATTTTAGAATCATATTGTAAACTTAATTTAGACTTGAATTATCTAGTTAATACTGATTCAATTATTTAATTTAATCTAGATTAATTGTCAGTGTTGTGTAATATTATTAGATGTACTTCTATTAAATGCATGATTTGATTATTTTCAAAATGCCTTAAATGCATAATTAAAAACTAGATGTGCATATTTACACTGAAATTGGTTGTTTATGTCAATGTTTTCTATTCTTCCTGGGTGTTGTGTTCTTCTGCATTGTGCGCATTACATGGCCTAGGGAAAGTATAGAGGTTGGGGTTTTATTTTCTATAGACTTGTTTACAACTTTTGTTATGGCGTGAGTGTGATGTGATGTGTTACCCTATCTGACCATATAGGTTCAGGTTGTACTAAATTTTGTAAACACAAATCTATAGTCACTCCTGATTCTTGTGTATGTTTCTAGATGTGGGACTACCTGATTTGCTATCTATGTTAGATCTAGGAGAGATCTATGAGCCTAGGGTAGTTTACCTAGATATATAGTAAGGGGTGGCTTGCAATAAGCATCGGGGCCCACAAGTGGCTTTCAGGATCACTTATTGTAAGTATTTGTAAACAAGTGATAACTTAATATAACATTGAGAGATATTAAAATGAACCTAATAAGATAAGTTTCCTCACCCATGCTGGAGTGCTAGTATAGACTAAGATGGAGGATGAGATGATGCTTTCTACCTTGAGAGGTGTGTGTCTGGCATAGTTAATGGCTTTGGTTGTACGAGAGTTCATTGATACCATGTATGGTCACTTGAGTGTCAGGATCCAGAGTGATTACCAGGATGAGACTCAAAGGTTAGACATACATGATGACACCTTCTTGTGCATAGTCTAATTATCCTACATGTGTCGATTGCCTTTGGATTAGTGAGTCTTACCTATCACTATATTATTTTTGTTACCTTGATTTAGAGATATTTCAGGATACCTTTTCCTAGTGGTTTTGATCTTGCTTTGGTATTGGTTATCCGAGTGGGGTATGTTGTTTTCTCCTTAGCACGGTGGGGTAGTCCTTTGTGGATCTACATGGATAGGTGGTAGTGATTCTTTACCAATTGAGATTTGATGTCCTAGTTCCAATGCTTGATGGTGCTTCTGTAGTTGACCTCTCATGTATCTTCATTGGTGCAAGTTACTTTCTTATCTTCATTATTAGCAATCCTACATTAGTGTATCGTATGTGATACCTAATCTGAATATTATACTTATGTTAGATTGATTACCACATACCCTGTGACATGTGTAGTGGATGTGAGTTTGTTAGGATTCATGGATTCCCATGAGGATTGTAATTATTGTTCTATGATGTAATTGTGACATTTACTTTATGGAATCTTTTGTTGATGATATTTAGATGAGTTTTGTTCTTAAGTAATTCTATGTCATGGTACCCATAAGTTTTGTAATCTATGTTTCTTGTTGTGTTATGTGAATAAATGGTAATTTCTTTCGCAATCATGTTTATCTTTTATGTAAAATTTAGAAAAAAAAAATCTCCAAACTTAGTATCATGTTTTAGGTTAAGCTCTTTTGGGTTCCTTGGAAAGGCATTACAATTGGTATCAGAGCAAAGTTTCTACACCGGGAAATCTGGGTATGTACGCTCATTAGGTTTTGTATAGTTTAAACTTGAAACAAAACATAAACATATAACATTTTTGTTTTCAGACTACTTCTTTGTAATTGTGTTATCTTTTGTTTATGTTTTGAGCTATGTTGTGAGATGTTGTATCTCTAAATTTTGCAGGAATCATGCCTGAGACTAGAGATTCCAAAGGTCATGGTAGGGTTTGATTTGGTAGATGTGGGATGGGTAGACAACCTACCCCTTCTACAAGTGTCAAATAGGTTAGTCACCTTCAGCAGACTAGAGATGATCAGAGGGATGAATGGCAGGGTGAGTCTAATGGATTAGACACTAGATAGCTTCTATAGGTGATTCTTGATCATTTTGGTCCTATACAGAACAAAGTAGAGAAGGATGATTCCCACCACTCTCAGAGAGAGGAGGGTTAGAGAGAGGTCTAGGAGTCCTCAAAGGAGGAACTTCACTATGGATCCTATAGTGGTGGTAGCGAATCATATGAGGGACCTGATGAGGGGTTGATCCATTCCCTTTGATGGGAAAGGTACTAGATTAGAGGCTGAGACTTGGTTGATAGCTTTCGAGCAGAGCTTTTCTATGCATCCCTTTAGTAGTAATACTAAATCTAGGTATGTTGTGACATGGCTCACTGATTTTGCAGCAATATGGTGGAGAATAGAGGAGGAGAAGTTGGGACTTCGGATGGACACAGTGACATGGGAGTTGTTCTTGGAGCATTTTTGAGAGTGCTTCTTATCTAATCAATGGAGGCGTCAGAGAGAAGATGAGTTCCATAACCTGAGATAGTTAACCATGATAGTAGGGGAGTATCAGCGTAAATGTTTTGAGCTCAAGCGGTATGCTAGCTTTAGACAGGATACAACTCTTCTAGTACAACACTTTGTGAGGGGGCTTAATGCTCGTATAGTTGGGGATGTTAGACTCTTTGAGCCTAAGACCCTCAAAGATGCATCCATTAAGGCTACTCTTAAAGAGGAAAATTTGGCTTTGGGACATGGTAGACATTTAGGTGCTCTGGTAGGTGGAACATTAGGTTCTAGATATAAAGGGAATTAGTCATAGGGTAATGGGAACTTCAAGAAGCCATCAAATTTCTATAGAGGTAACCAGAACCAGGAACAAAAGAAGTCATCCTCTCCTCCTACTCAAAGTGGTGGCTCTCATTCCAAGAGAAACTGTAATGGCCAATGCTTCAAGCATAATTAGACTAGTGAGCCAGCTCAGAGTGGTCAGCAAAGCACCAGTAAGGTTAGTTTCCAGCAGTCTAGTGCACCTTCCAGTGGGAGAGGCAATTTCAGGAGTACCGGGTGTTTCACTTGCGAATAGCTTGGACACATTGCAATGAATTTTCCACAGCGTCCTCCTTAGTATTCTTCATAGAGACCAATAGCTCTTGAGCCTATACTGGGAGATGCAAGATGCTCTCACAGAGTGTTTGCAACATTGGATCATTGGTAGGTAGGTCATCAGGGTACAGTGGTAGAGACTACAGGTACTATTTGAGGTATACCTATCTCTATTTTATATGATTCTAGTGCTACTGATTCTTTCATATCTCCATATCTAGTTGAGTGTTGTGGCCTAGTTGTTGTGAAGCAAGATAGGAGTTGGCAAGTGGAGTTAGCTTTTGGGGCTAAGGTTATAGTAGGCTCTTTGGTTCCTAAATGTGAGATGAATTTAGGCAGATTCACTACCTCAATTGATCTTCATGTGATTCCATTGGGATCATATGGGGTCATATTGGGTATGGATTGGCAGGGAGCTCATGGAGCTAGTATTGATTGTAGGAAAAGGACTATCAATTGCAAGGATGATGAGGGAAAGGAATGTCAGATTGTGGGTATTCACGTCCTATTTCTCTATGGATGATATCTGCCATGCAGCTTAAGTGTTGCATGTGTAAGGGTTTCTAGATGTATGTGGTGACTATGAATGAGTTGGATGAAGTGGAGAGTGAAGATAAGACCCTAGATCATCCTATTTTGTAGGATTTTCTTGATGTCTTTCCACATGAGATTCTAGGTATGCCACCAAAGCATGACATAGATTTTTGAATTGAGCTTGTGCTAGGAGCTGAGCCTATTTCTAGAGCTCCATGCCAGATGACTACTCATGAATTGAGTGAGTTAAAACTTCAATTAGAGGAGTTGCCAGAAAAGGGAAGTATCAGACCTAGTGTGTCTCCATGGGGAGCACCAGTCCTCTTTGTTAAGAAGAAGGATGGATCTTTATGTGTGTGCATTGACTATAGATAGTTGAACAAGGTAATGATCAAGAACAGGTATCCTTTGCCATGGATTGATGATCTTTTTTATCATATCAAGGAAGCCAAGGTGTTCTCTAAGATTGATCTGAAGTCAGGGTATCACCAGTTGCATATTCACGATGCAAATATCCATAAGACTTCTTTTTGTACACGATATGGACACTATGTGTTTATAGTGGTACCATTTGGCTTGATGAATGATCCATCAGTTTTCATGTTTTTAATGAATGGGGTTTTTTGTGAATTTATGGATCATTTTGTCTTAGTCTTCTTGGATGATATACTAATATATTCTATATCCATAGAAGAGCATGAAGAACATCTTAGACAAGTATTGCAGTGTTTGACAGATAATAAACTTTATACCAATTCAAAGAAGTGTGATTTCTTTCATATAGAGGTTCAGTGTCTAGGACATGTGATCTCAAGTGAAGGTATCTCAGTAGATCCTTCTAAGATTTAGGCAATTATGGAGTGGCCAGTACCCACTAATGTGTCTAAAGTTCATAGCTTTATGGGGTTAGCTGGATATTACTGTAGGTTTGTGAAAGACTTCTCTAGAGTTTCTCATCCTATCACCTCAATGTAGAGGAAAGGGAAGAAGTTTATTTGGACAAAGAAGTGTGAGGAGTCTTTCCAGAGAGTTAAGGGGTGTTTGACTAGTGCACCTATTTTAACAGTGCCTGATCTAGTTAGAGACTTTTTTGTTTGTGTTGATGCTTCATTGGTGGGAATTGGAGCAGTCCTTATGCAGGAGGGATGTGTGATTGCGTACGAGACTCGTAAACTCAAGGATCATGAGCTGAATTATCCTACACATGATCTTGAGTTGGAATTTGTGATTCATGCTTTAGTTAGATGGAGACATTTATTGTTAGGGCGTTATTTTGAGCTACACAGTGATAACTGCAGTCCCCAATACATATTTACCTAGCCTAATCTGAATGCTAGATAGAGAAGGTGGATGGAATTCCTTTGTGAGTATGACTTTGAGATCAATGGTATTCATGGAAAGGAGAATGTGGTATTTGATGCTTTGAGTTGCAAGAGGAAGGTTGTTTTAGCTTTGACTCTCAATGTGGACTTGTGGAGTAAGATTCTCTAGGCACTTCCTAGAGATACTTTGTATTAGGAGGTGAAGTCAGAGATTGAGTTAGGGAGACCTTTGGAGGGTAGGTTCTCAAGATTTTTTTTAGAGTCAGATGGTCTTATGCGACACACAAGCTGGATATATGTACCACCATTAGATGATTTATGTATATTGGTCCTATCATAGGCTCATTGTGCACCCTATTGGGCACATCTAGGTGTCAAGAAGATGCATGCAAAACTTTGACAACTCTATTATTGGTCTGGCATGAAGCATGACATTGCAGATTATGTGGCTAGATGCTTAGAATGTCAAAGGGTTAAGGCAGAACACCAGCATCCAGCAGGACTTTTACAGCCGAATCTCATTCCATCTTGGAAGTGGGTTATCATTTCAATGGATTTCATTATTGGTTTTCCTTCAACTCCTCATAGACATGATGCTATCATGGTGACTATTGACTGGTTGACTAAGGTAGTACATTTCTCCCCTATGAGCTCATCCTACACAATATCTTCTATAGCCAGAGTCTTTATGCAGGATATTGTGAGACTTCATGGTGTTCCATGCAGGATTATCTCGGATTGAGACCCTATTTTTACATCTGCATTTTGGACTTCACTACAGTATGATCTTGGTGCTTAGCTAAATTTCAATTTGGAATACCATCTTGAGACCAATGGATAGACAAAACAGGTTAATCAAGTGCTAGAGGATATGTTGAGGATGTATGTCATGGACAGACAAACTCATTGGGAGGATTATCTATATCTAGCTGAGTTTTCTTATAACAATGGATATCACAACTCCATTGGCATGTCACCCTTCCATGCTTTGTATGGTCATCCTTGTCGTACACCTTTGAGCTGGGACAGATTGGAGGACCATATTCTTATTGGTCCATAGATTCTTCGAGACATGGAGTAGTAGGTAGTGCATATTCGTGAGCATTTGATCACTACACAGGATAGACAGAAGAAGTATGCAGATGCTCATAGGGTGGATAGGTAGTTTGCAATTGGGGATAGAGTGTTCCTAAGAGTGCACCCATGGAAGAGTCTAATCCCTTATGGAAAGGGTTCAAAGTTGGTACCTCATTTTGTTGGCCCTTTTGAGATCCTAGAGAGGATAGGACTAGTTGCTTACCGTCTTGCTTCTCCACCTAGCCTCTCTCATGTTCATGATGTTTTACATGTTTTTGTACTTAGATGCTATATTCCAAATATTGTACATGTTCTTGATTAGAATGTTGTACAAGTGGAGGATAGGCAGTTGGCTTTGGAGCCCATTTGTATCCTACAGCGGTGGCATTTGATCCTCAGCGATCGAACCATCGACTAGGTAAGGGTCCAATGAGACCCAAATGATGAGTCATCAGTGACATGAGAGGATACATCAAGATTATGGGAGTCTTATCCCTATTTGTTTACAGGCTTCCAGGAGTAAACCTAATCCTAAGGGGGGTGGATGTAGTACCCACCCATAGTTTTCTTTCAGTTTTCAGTGCTATACTCTTTTAGGCTATTATTTCAGTTACTTGGCCGAATTCTTTTAGGCCACATTTCATGTGTGCAAATATTATTTCAGTGGATGTTGATGATTTGGATTATGATTATTCTATGTTTTCATGTGATTTCATAATTAGATGATGATATTATTATGATTATATACTTTATGCTTTATATGGTTTATGATGTACATACCCCATACTTGCATGTGTATGGTGAACATGTGTATGTACCTGCTTGATGTGTTTGTATGGTAGAGGGTGGAGGCGTAGTTCCTTGTCTTGTCGAGATCCACACATCTGACTGCACCCTATCATTGTCTGCTATATGTATATTGGATGTACATGCTTCTTCTTGTGATGACAAGTTTACAACTATAGGGCATCGTATTCCCTGAATTGGCAAGAGTGAGCGTGCCCATAAATATTCATCCCAATGGTAAAGATGGGAGGTAACAATCAGACCCAAAACCCTAACCTCAATCTATTTGTCCTAATATTGGATAAGTATCTAATGACTACCTTACCCAGATTTTTCTAGATGACATGGATTCATGGATCCCTTCCTTGAGTATGTCTGGTTTATTTATTAATCTCAGTTGATTGTTTCCTTGAGTGTGTGATTTTCTATAGCTATGGAATTTAATGATTATAGTTGAAATATAATATTAACTCTATTCCTATGTTTATGTGAGAAAATTAATTAAAAATCAAATATTTAAATATTTGGATTTAATTAATTAATTAATTGAAATCAAAATGAATTATGCTTTATTAAATAATTAAATATTTAATTGCATGATTAAATTGTGCCTTAAGTATTTAATTTATTTAATGTAAATTTTTACTATTGACATGTGCTTTAGTTATGTTGAAAAGTAATTTGTTTTCAAAAGGTAACAACTTGTCTTTAGGAGTCTAAGTTGAGTTGTGCAAATAAAGGCCATTTTATTTTATTTAATTGAGATTTTCTTTCAATTTTTTATTTGAGTTGTATTAGGAGTTTTCTATTGAGTCATGTCTAGGGGTTGCATGAAAGGGGGAAATGAATCCCTATTAGGAGATTTGCATTCATTTTGGAGAGATTAGACATGTTTTTGGAAATTTGTGGAGAGAACTTGGATTTTGGCATCTTGAGATTCTTGGGTGAATTATCTTTGCTTGAGAATTTGTGAAAGCTTGTTGTGCATCTGGATTTTGGTTTTGCAATCTTCAAGGACTTTGATCTGTAGGCTCAGTTTCATACTTTGAAGGATCTGGACTTTTCTTTTTCTCAAAGGCTTCTATTTTCAGCTCTTGCATTGGACCTCAAGTAGGGTTTGAGAATCCTCTTTGTGTATTTGTCTGTGCAATTTTCAATAATTTATTATGCCTGATTAGTATCATTTGGTTTAGATCTATTTTTGGCTATGTCTTTGATTTTGGGTATTAGAAAACCCTTAGATCTATAATCTATGATTTTATTCGAACTTGGCACAGTAGGGTTATGCTGTCCAATTTTTGTGAGAAAATTCTTCCTAAAACTCTTAGAAATCAAAAAAATAGTATTGGCTATAGTTCAACTATAGAACCATGGAAAAATAATTATAGTTGTGGGGAAAAAAATCCAATTTGGGTAGAAAAAACACTATTCTGGAAAAAAATCTACCCTCTATTAAAAAAATACAGTCAAAAGAAAATCACCAGAAAAAGACAAAAAAATTGCCGCACAGGCCAAAAAGATAAAAAGCCAAAAATGCATATAAGAACAATACTTGTTCTTAATTTCCGTTTTCAGAAATATGATTAAAAAAATAAACTTTTTCTTTGTTTTTAAAATGCATTGTCTTTAATAATAATAATAATTATTATTATTATAATAATTAAATTAAAAATAATATTATTGGTGGGGGTGTGGGCCACCAACCCCCCCAACCCCCACGGTAGCCGAAGTCACGGGACCCTGGTACTCTACACGATACTCGTGCACAGTACTAGAGCTGTACACAGGAACTAGCGGCCTGCCGTGGCAAACCTGGTACCACAGGTGGTAGTGGGGAGCAGGCCTCACGGTCCCCCCACTTGCTTTTAAATATATTTTTATATATTTTTTCTTTTAAATTTTAATAAGTTAAATTTTGTAAATATAATTTATTAAATTCCATTAAAATTATTATTATTGTTGTTTTTTTTAGAGATTATTTAATGTTTAAAAATTTATTTTAGGAATGGATCATTTTATTTTATTCCATAGTTTATTATTTAATTTAATTAGATTTAAATTATTTAATGTAATTTAGAATCAAATTTTTAGTTTAATTTAGACTTAAATTATGCACTTTATTTTAGAATTAATTATTTAATTTAAATTGGATTTAAATTATTTAATTCATTTTAGAATCATATTGTAAACTTAATTTAGACTTGAATTATCTAGTTAATACTGATTTAATTATTTAATTTAATCTAGATTAATTGTAAGTGTTGTGTAATACTGTTAGATGTACTTCTATTAAATGTATGGTTTGATTATTTTCAAAATGACTTAAATGCCTAATTAGAAACTAGATGTGCATATTTACACTAAAATTGGTTGTTTATGTCAATGTTTTTTGTTCTTCCTAGGTGTTGTGTTCTTCTGCATTATGGGCATTAGATGGCCTAGGGAAAGTACAGAGGATGGGGTTTTTTTTTCTATAGACTTGTTTACTGCTTTTTTTATGGCGTGAGTGTGATGTGATGTGTTACCCTATATGACCATATAGGCTCATGTTGTACTAAATTTTGTAAACACATATTTGTAGTCACTCCTGATTCTTGTGTATGTTTCTGGATGTGGGACTACCTAATTTGCTATCTATGTTAGATCTAGGAGAGATCTATAAGCATAGGGTAGTTTAACTCGATATGTAGTAGGGGGTGGCTTGCAATAAGCATCCGGGCCCACAAGTGGCTGCCAGGATCACTTATTGTAAGTATTTATAAACAAGTGATAACTTAATATAACATTGAGAGATATTAAAATGAACCTAATAAGATAAGTTTCCTCACCCATGCTTGAGTGCTAGTATAGACTAAGATGGAGGATGAGATGATGCTTGCCACCTTGAGAGGTGTGTGTGTGGCATAGTTAATGGATTTGTCTATAGGAGAGGTCATTTATACCGTGTATGGTCACTTGAGTGTTGGGATTCAGAGTGATTACCAGGACAAGACTCAAGGGTTAGATGTACATGATGATACCTTCCTATCCATAGTCTAGTTATCCTACATGTGTCAGTTGCCTCTGGATTAGTGAGTCTTACCTATCACTATATTATTTTTGTTACCTTAATTTAGAGAGATTTCAGGATACCTTTGCCTAGTGGTTTTGATATTGCTTTGGTATTGGTTATCTGAGTGGGGTATGTTGTTATCTCCTCGGCACGATGGGGTACACCTTTGTGGATCTACATGGATGGGTGGTAGTGATTCTTTACCATTTGAGATTCGACATCCTAGTTCCAGTGCTTGATGGTGCTTCTGCAGTTGAGCTCTCACATATCTTCATTGGTGGTTGCTTTCTTATCTTCATTATTTGTAATCATGCATTACTTTATTGCATGTGATACCTAATCTGTATATTATACTTATGTTAGAGTGATTACCACATACCTTGCAACATGTGCAGTGGATGTGAGTTTATTAGGATTCATGGATTCCCATAAGGATTGTAATTATTGTTCTATGATGTAATTATGACATTTACTTTATGGAATCTTTTGTTGATGATATTTAGATGAGTTTTGTTCTTAAGTAATTCTACGTCATGGGACCCATGAGTTTTGTAATCTATGTTGCTTGTTGTGTTATGTGAATAAATGGTAATTTCTTCTGCAATCATGTTTATCTTTTATGTCAACTTTAGAAAAAAAACATTATTCTCCAAACTTAGTATCATGTTTTAGGTTAATCTCTTTTGGGTTCCCTGGCGGGGCGTTACACTCTATATATCAAGAATAAATCCATGGTCATCATGCACAAACTGTGGAGGGTGATGAACCTACTTATGTAGATGATGAAAGAGAGGCTATTTCAATGAGGTTTATATCAGATGATAATTTTGTATATTCTCAGGAATTTAGGGATTTATTATTACAATTGAAGATGAGGGATTTTGACGAAAAGAAGCAATTAAGGTTAATGGGAGTTAATGAATCTCAACATGAGGAGATCATTGTCCAATTATTGAAATAAATGGAATTAGATGAGGTTAATTATACCTTGGAGGAAGCCAAGGATTTGGTCACGAAGAGAAACATGTTGATTTTTCCTAGGATTTCACTCAAACAAATATCTTTTCTTGATCAAGTAAGGAAAATGGATGACCCAAACCTTGTAGTAGAGTTTGAATCAAAAGATAGGATTGTATGGTTAGGATACAATCCAAAGACAAACTTTGGCTACTTAGATCAATTTCAAAGGATATAATAAACCCAAATTAATTGATATTTCAAAAGGAAATGATGGAATAGAGATTTTCTAGACACTTGATGACATAAATACCTTGACCTCAGCCACATAAGTAATGTACAAGGCCATGTTTAACAAGGATCATGTCAATCACCTACAAGAGAAACTAGAATTCTCACAAATGAGAGAAATTGAGATGAATAAAGTGGTAAATGAGGTATATTTGAAAGTTGCTACATTGAATGAAGAAATTGAAGCTTTGAAATCTCAAGATAAAAATAAAGCCATCATTTTTCACCAAGGGGAACCTATTGAAAAATAAAATGAGGATGTTGCAGTAAAAATTGTGCAGGATAATGGCAAAAAAAGTTCACTACTCTTGAAAAATTTAGAAGATTAAGAGGCAAAAATTGTCTATATAAAGGATGGATTTGTATAAACAACTGGATAGCAAATTGAATAGTTGAAGGTTCACCGATTGTTGCAGTGAAGAAGGAACATAGAGATTCTGAGTGGGAAAAGAAGGATTTGATGAAGTGTTGAAGCCAGTGGATAGTGAATAACTGAAGTGAAGATTAAAGAGCGCACAAAGGATCTAATTGAGAAAAGATAGTTGTGAATCTACAGGTCAATTTATTTACTATTCATGCTAACTAGCATTTGCAATAGAGAAATCTATTAATGGAGTGGACTTAACAGTCTTATTGTAAAATTCTTGAAAAGGTAACATTCTAAAGAGTGTTTGAAGCCCTCTAAAAAGGCCACTTCTAATAGGGTGAAGGTCCTAATAGATCTGCAGTAAATCCCTTAACTGGGTCACACCTAATAGTGTGCATTGTAATCTTTAACTAGATTGGCTCTTAACCAAGCATACTTTAGAAGAGTATTTTCTTAGTGGGTGACAAGTCCCACAATGGTTTTTCCCAAAGCTAGGTTTCCATGTTAAATACTAGTGTTACATGTGATGCATGATTTGTGCGAATGATTTACTAATTGTTATAGTTTATTTACTATTAGATCGGTAACTAGTGAAGTTTATTTTACCGAGCTGCTACTGAGTTAATCAAATAAAAGTTTTTAGGTATTTGGAATCAAGGATTACTGATTCACACCTTCCTCTCTGTAATCCAACAGGTTCACTGAAGATCTTCAAAGATGACATCAAAACTATCTAATATCTCAACAAACATAAACACATGTTAGACCCAAAAGAGCTTGACTCATTGGAGCAGTTCATTAAAGACCTTAAAACTAAAGTACAATAACATACTAACATGAATAGTTTGTTGGGGTATTTTGAGCATAGGTGATCCACAGATGCCCACAATGTATCTTTGAATGATTGGTCCATAGCTTGGATTTCTCCTTCTATTAATGATTGGAATATGGATATTGCTGCTAGTGATGCTTCTACAGGATGGGAATCTTATGGTGAGGATTCTTGAAACAGTGCCAAAGAAGGGTGGGGCAACAACAGTGACAACTTTGATGCTTTTTACTATCTTTTTTTTCTTCTTTAAGCTTTGATACACTCAAGATAACTATATAGGAAAGTCACACAATATGTAAAAATGTATATAAATGATGGCATGATGTGGTAGTGACACTCTAGTCCTTGTTTTTGAAATTTAATATTTGAAGTGACAATGATGTACTAGCTTTCTGAATTATTTTAATACAAAAATATATTTCACCCCCCTAACCATGAGCGCATATGGTGGAGGAGAAATTCACAAATTAATACTTCTCTTCAATTGATCATTACCATGGGTACCGCATTATTATTTTTAACATTCCTTGTAATATCCTTGTGGGTTTAAAATAATCCCTTCTCCAAACATTAGAAATTTTGACATTTTTGGAAAAAAATTATTAACTCTACTCCGATGAATAGTTTGTATTGTTGAGCACATATTAAACACATGAGAATACTTTAGATTTTAGAGTAATCTCCATAATAATTGGAAAAAATGTGTTATGAGCATAAATGGAGGCCAATGGAGGATTTCTAAAGTTTGAGAAAAGTCCATGCCCGATTGAAAAATGCATTGGGAGCACCTATCTGACCCTATCATGGACTTCCTTCCATTTCCAAAATTCCATGACTAGTAGACTTTCCTTCTAAAACTTATTGCATACCTTGGTGTAAAACACACTGGACACGTATGAGGGAGTATGGTGGATTATCTTAACCTTACAATATTTCCATGGGAACATGATTTTTGAACCCAGGGTACATTTTTGCCTTCATTGAGAATTTTTAAACTTTGCATACTTCTATGGCAAATAAAATCATGCTTTATAGGCATGTCTGAGAAAAAGTGATGGAATTTTCAACACTTGAAATATTCCTTGATCATGTGATGGAAAAATAGGTACTAAGAGGGGGGTGAATCAGAACTAATAAAACTTTTAAACTCTTATTGATACCTTTAAACATTAACAAAAGAAACTTCCATACTATAAAGAATATGACTAGAATTGTTATGTAAAAGTGTATTAAACCAAATAACAATATAGGCACACACATAGCACTCTTATTTTATCATGGAAACCCTTGGTCAGAGGGGAAAACCATGGTGGAAATTAATACCAATGAATCTTCTCACTGCACTTATGAATTTTTCCCTTTGAAAGGCTTATAATGTCTCTTATGGAGACTCACTAATGCAAGGCAGGGTGGGATGAGGGGCCAAAGGCACACCCTAATCCAATCCTCCTTGAAGAGATCACACATGAGGAAGAAAATACACAACAGAGAGAGAATGCAGAACATATATCATATATTATTCATAAATCACCTCATACATGTCAGGTTGTAAGGCCTTCCCAATTATGGCCAATACATTAGATTCAATTACAATAGTCCTCCAACATGTGAGGATTCAGAAACTATCCCCAAACTTCTAAACCGATACCACCAAAACTCCTACTCCCACTGATCTCTAAAACTACAACCAACTATCTAATTTATATAAGAGGCTACTGAAACAAGTCAGCCTTAAGATCCATCATAGATAGAAGGAATGACCAGATCTAGGTCCACATGCTTCCCAATGATCAATACCAATCATTAACTCTATGACCACAATTAAATGCACAAGTTGGCCTCAACATGAAATCAAAATAAACTACTCGATAAGAAAGGTTAACCGAGTGCTAGGAAAATAACCAACCAACTTGGTCAAAGAAGAAACTGAGGAACACCGATCCAACTCAGTCAAAGAAGGAACCGAGTAACACAGAAAGCTCAAACTTATTTTCTTTTGGTGACACGGGATTTCCAAGGACTCGAGATGATCCTGCATCAGACAGCTAGGGTTGTTTTGAAATGATTCTCTGAATCATGCAAAAGGTACAACCCAAGCTGAATTCAACTCAGATTGTGAAATCCATGAACTATCTTCAATCATTCTATTCTTCCACTTCACTAGATATTCCATATATTGTTTTCCTCTTGTGCTTCTGCCATCTCTATGCTCCAAAATCTACTCAACTTCTTTTGTCTATCCCTTTGGATAATGATTCGATACTATCATGTCTTCATTAGGTTCATAATTCTCAAACAAATATGCAATGTTTAATATAGGTGATATATCCATGTCATCAAGTAACTCAATCTCATAAGCATTTCCACTATCAAATTTCCTCAATATCTTGCAAGGACCAAATTTCTTCATTTTCAACTTCCCATATGTTCCAATAAGAAATCTACCTTTCTTTAAGTGTACCATTACTTCATCCCCAACTACAAAAGTCTTATGTCTTCTTGATGTATCTCCTATGTCCTTATATTTTTTATTACTATTCTCCAACTTATGTTTCACTTCTTCATGCAATGTCTTCATGAACTCAGCAAACTTTACTCCTTCAGCACTTCTCTTTTCTTCACCAACAATATCCTTCAAATCTGATATACCTCTCAGTTGTATGCCATAAAGAATCTCAAAATGTGTTTTTCTAGTACTCCTATTCACTAAATTATTATATGCAAACTCTTCTTGTGCCAACATAGAATCCCAATTACTCAATTTATCTCCAACTAAGAATACCAAAAGATTACCCAAACTTCTATTCACATCCTTTGTCTATCCATCAATCTATGGGTGAAATGTAGAACTATACCTCAACTCAGTACCCAAATTTTTCCAAAGAGTCTTCCAAAAGTATCCAACAAACTTACTGTCTCGGTTAGAGATGATACTCCTCAATAATCCATGCAATCTGACAATTTCCTTAAAGAAAAGATCTGCTATATGCACTGCATTTGATGTCTTTCTACAGGGTATAAAATGTGTCATCTTAGAAAATCTATCCACAACAAAACATATAGAATCATTACCTCTCACTATCTTTGGTAAGCCAAGAATAAAATCCATACTGATATCAATCCAAAGTTTCTCAGGAACAGAAATCGATATATACAATCTAGTATTCTAAGTTAATCCCTTTGCAAATTGACAAATTCCACAACTTTTCACAAATTTATGAACATCCTTATACAACTGAGGCAAAAAGGATTTCTCCTTAAGAAAATTCAATGTCTTATCAATGCCAATATGTCCAGCCAAACCACTACTATGTTTTTCCTTTATCAAATTAGTTCTCATTGATCCTCTCAGTATACACAAATGAATACCTTTAAACAACATACCCTCTTGAATGAAATAGTCTTCCCATTTAGTATTTGGTTGATCTTGAATAGATTCTCTGCAGTTTCTCCACATCTCAGAAAAATTAAGATCAATTTCATACAAGCCTTTCATGTTATCAAAGATCTTATTCTACTCAACCCATCAGCAACTTGGTTAATTACTCGACTCTTATGTTTTATCACAAATGTATAACTCTACAAATATTCAACCCATTTCATATGTCTCTGATTCAACTTATTCTAACTACCCAAATATTGTAAAGCCTTATGATCGGTATACAACACAAATTCACCTGGTATCAAATAATGTCTCCATTTCTTTAGGGCTTGAACAATAGCATAGAACTCTTGATCATACACATAATATTTCCTTTTTGCATCATTCAAATTTTCACTAAAGAAAGAAACAGGTTTACCTTCTTGACTCAACACATCTCCTATTGCACTACCACTTGCATCACATTCAACTTGAAATACCTTATTGAAATCAGGCAATGCTAACACAGGCAATTCAATAACCTTCTGCTTCAAAGTCTAAAAAATTTTATCAGCTCCTTGTGTCCAATTAAATTCTCTTTTATCTCTTCTCATAGTCTTAGTCATATCACTACAAATTGAACTAAAATTCCTAATGAACTTTCATTAAAAACTTGCTAAACCATGAAATGATCTTACCTCGCTAGCATTCTCAGGTGTAGGCAAATTTAAAATAGCTTCAACCTTTTCAGGATCCATTTTCAAACCATCAGCTGAAATCACAAATCCCAAATACACAATCTCCTCTTTCATGAAAGAACACTTTTTCAGGTTAATCAACAACTTTTCTTCTTTCAATCTCTGCTATACTTTTTCAACATGAAGCAACAAATGCTCTTCTCTAGTTTTACTGAATATTAGAATATCATCTAGATATACAATCACAAATTTACTTAAAAATTTCTTCAAAACCTCATTCATCAATCTCATAAAAGTATCAGTGCATTAGTTAAACCAAAAGGCATAACCAGCCACTCATACAAACCTTCCCTTGTCTTAAAAGTAGTCTTCCACTCATCACCTTCTCTGATTCTGATGTGATGATATCCACTTTTCAAATCAATCTTGGTAAAATACTTTTCTCCAGTCAAACTATCCATTATGCCATCCATTTTCGGTATATGAAACCTATATTTCACTGTTATCTTGTTGATTGCTCTGGAATCAATACACATTTTCCATTCTCCATTCTACTTGGGTTCCAATATAGTTGGTACTACACAAGGACTCAAACTTTCTTGGATCAAACCTTTCAACAACAATTCTTGGATTTTTTAGTTCAATTCCTAATTCTCAGTAGGTATTAACTGATGTAGTGCCTTATTCAGTAAAATAGCTCCAAGGATAAGATCCATGCAATGATCAATACTTCTCTTTGGTGCAAAACCATCAGGTACATTATCAAAAATGATCTCTCTATACTTGGTGAGTATCTTATCAATCTCTTCAGGGATGCTATCCACTATTTTCTTACTCGGTTTGTTAGGAATCACAACAAAACATACATCATTCCTCTTCAAATCCTTAACAAAATTTCTTCCTTCCATCAAACAAACTTTCACAAATGTACGAACACTACTAACAAGCCCTTCAATCAAAGGTAACAATATTTATCTTCTCCCATCAGCCAAATAGTATATTTATGCAATCTTCCATCATATACAACATGTCTATCATATTGCCAAGGTCCACTCAACAAAATATGACAACAATCCATAGGCATGATATCACATAACACCTTATCATAGTACTTTCCAATTTTAAAATTCACATAACATTGTTCACTTACCAATAGTGTATGCTCATCCTTGATCCATGAAATCTAATAGGGCTACAGGTGTTTCAATCTTTCCAACTGCAAATTTGTAACCATTTCCTCAAATGCCAAATTCTCTAAGCTTCGACTATCAATGATTACCTTCCACACTTCATCAGAAACTCTACATCTAGTCTTTAACAAACTTTTCCTTACCAGATCTTCCTTATTACTTTCACTCCAAAGTTCTCTCCTAACCATCAAGTTCTTTTCTTTCTCTGGTTCATTCAGTGAGTATTCTTGCACCAAAGCATTTCTACTACTACCAACCTTTTTACTTGCATGTGCACACTCAAATGACCTATGTCCTTCTTATCCACAATTGTAACAAGTTTCTCGGAATCCACCTCTATTATAACCACCTCGGTAGTTATTTCCTCTTCCTCTAGCCAAACTCTCACCTTTCCACTTGGTATTACCTTTATCCAAATTTTCTTTATCTTGATCATATCTATTGTTTTCACCATAAGATCTACCTCTTCCTCTAGGGAATCTGCCACCTATTCCTCTATGTCTTTTCTCATGTCTCTTGTTCAATTTCTCCTTAGCTTTCAAGGCAAACTGATAAGCTTCATCAATGTTTTCCAACTTAACCAAACTAATTTATTTGTGGATGGAAACTCTTAATCCATTTAGGTACTTAGAAATTATTTCCACTGCATCCTCATCATGTCCAGATCTAATATCTAATCTATAGAATTCCTCAGTATAATCTTTTTCTGGGCTATCTTTTTGCCCCAAACTTTGCATTCACCTAACTAGGTTAATCTGATAATCACAAGGTAAGAACTTGCCTTTCAACTTATTTACCATCTAATTCCATACCTTGATCTTGTCTTTGCCTTTCCTTTTTATGTCCAATTATAGATGCTCCCACCATAAGGATGGATGACTCTTCAACTTTGTGCTTGCAATCTTCACCTTCTTTTCCTTAGGGACATTTTCATACTCAAAATACTTCTCCATATCAGTGATCCAATCCACCAACTCATCTAAATTAAGCTTTCCATTGTACTAAGGAGGATTGAAATATGGTGTAGACTTCAGATTTGTCAAAGCTTTTAACAATATTTTCTCACCCTAATCCATCACAGGTGTAGATTCTGCTTCACCTTGTTCTTCTTCAATTTCTTCATCACTAACATCTTCAAGATGTCTTCCTCTACATTGGGTTGTCTCAACAACTTCTAACCTAGTAGCAAGTTGTCTCAACATGTATGCCAATCCTAGATCTGCATCTCACCTCCTACAAACCATCTTGAAACCCTCTACAATTGCAAGCTAGATCACAATCTTCTACTCCACAACAAATATCAACTAGGGTTTAACAAGAAGGAACCCTCAAACCTAGATTCATAAATCTAGATCTAGATCTCAACCTTCACTCTGATACCACCTAACGCAATGCATGGTGGGATGAGGGGCCAAAAACACTCCCTAATCCAATCCTCCTTGTAGAGATCATACATGGGAAAGAAAATACACAACAAAGAGAGAGAGAATGTAGAACATATATCATATATTATTCATAAATCACCTCATACATGTCGAGTTGTAAGGCCTTCCTGGTTATGGACAATACATCAAATTTAATTACAATAGTCCTCCAACATGCGAGGATTCAGAAACTATCTTCAAACTTCTAAACTGATACCTCCAAAACTCTTACTCCCACTAATCTCTAAAACTACAACCAACTATCTAATTTATACAAGAGGCTACCAAAACAAGTCAGCCTTTAGATCCATCATAGGCAGAAGGAATGGCCAGATCTAGGTCCACATGCTTCCCAATGATCATTACCAATCATTAACTCTTTGACCACAATTAAATGTACAAGTCAGCCTCAACAAGAAATCAAAATACACTACTCAAAAAGAAAGGTTAACCGAGTGCCAGGAAAATAACCAACCAACTCGGTCAAAGAAGAAACTAAGCAACACCGAGCCAACTCAGTCAAAGAAGGAACTGAGCAACACAAAAAGCTCAAACTTTTGTTTTTTTTGGTGACACGGGATTTCCAAGGACCTGAGATGCTCATGCATCACTCGTCCTCTTAAAAGTGATTAATACCTTGTTAGGAGTATTGAAAGACCTATTATAGTCTACCTTGCTAGAGGATTTTTACAACTCTGTCAAGATTGCACCTGATTAAGGGATTTACAAATAAGTCCTGCTAAGAAATGCCATGTTAAAGGATTTACAAACTTATTGTAGCAACTATGAAACAACAAGATTAATGAGTTTTATTATAGCACATTCTTGTTAAATTAGATCCTTTAAGCTCATACAATACTCTATATTGACCTTCTATGACTGCTCCACTGAATCACTTGATCGCATCTTCAAATCTGCCTAATATTATATTATTCTATTTCTCCAACACATCACTCTATCTATCTGATCAAAACATTAAATAGACTTTAAACCTTTTATCTATAAAACATTAAGGGTTCTGATCATCAACCCTAATCACCATCAGAAAATGTTTCTTCAACCATAACACTTTTTAGTTTCATCGCCTTATTTAATTCTTGCATCTTTGTTATCATTCCCAAGAAAACAAATGTATTCCTTATTTATTATAACCCCACCTAAGAATCATACACAATCAAGGTTGTGATCCCAATAAATTTAATGAAATGACTCCTTGTTGACCATACTTTACTTCCTGAGTGTCTAGATTTATTGCATCTACAAAACTCATTACCACTCACCGATCTATCCAAGTCGGTATGATAAATTGTGAACTTTATTGCTAACCGGTTGAAACATAACCACACTAGCTACTTGTCTACCATACTAAGTTGTAATCACAAAATTGTGTTCACCTATTTCCAATACACTTATCTCTTCAACCACTTTGTACAGGTCATCAATTTCCTTTACTGGTTTAAATGTCTTACTTTACTCAATTCACTAATTTTTACTTAGTCAATTTTCTGGTTTACCTATCTTACTCTTTGTTTACCAATTTGACTAACATCTTGTACTTTGAAATATTCTATGTACCTATTCATCTTGTAACATCAAAAATATTCTTATGACAACAAATGGCCGTGATTGACAATCTATCTAATGTATTCATCTGATTAACTAAAATCACTCAACCAAGTGCTCAACTAGTTGACCACTTGATTCCCATCAATGATAACCAACGCAAATATGCACTAGGTTCTCACAATGACTACAATGCCAACATTTTCCCCCTTTGGAATTGATGGAAAAACTCAAAATTCCAAATAGTATGAAAATGAATTAGCTCCCTTAACTGTACTAGCTCCCTTATGTATACTAACTCCTCTATAATATTATCTCCACTTTTATATACTATCATAATATCTCCCCCTTAAAAAAAATGCCAAAGGCATATAACCATCTTTTACACACATCAAAATTTGTATCTTATCATACTTACTATTTTGCAAAAATGTCCTTGTAGATTGATTTTGCAAAATTTGTAGATTGCTGCCAAGACTTCTTTAGTGTCTTCAAAACTGTAATATGTCCATTTAGTCCAGATGTCAACTCATCCATACTATCTAAGATACTCATATCATGGTTTTCTATGATTCCTACCTTTTTTATGCATTTTTGTAGTATGTCCATAGTGGTTGATAAGAATTATTGTAACTCTAATAGAGTTGTTACCCATTTGTCTTCCTTTGCTTGCAACTGTCTCACTTGATAGGTAAGCTCTTTTACCTTCAAGCTATACAATGAAACTAAACTAGTTGTAGGATCCAGAGTAGTTGTTAGGTTCATTAATTATTGTTCTTCTTTATCTATGTTATCATTTATATCCTTAGTGAAATGAGAGGTATTTGCAACTTTTGCAAATAAATGTCCAGCTTTTTGTAAGTTCTCCTTTAATTGTTTAACTAGTCCAAACAATGTCACTTTATCAATGATGATTTTCTCAAGTAATTTGTCTAGCATTTTTTTTTCCAGTCTTTTCTCAGCCATTTGTATCATTACCTCCTCTACATCATGACCAGGATCATTGATTTATTTTACAAGTGTTTTAAGTTGATCAATGATGGGGGCATCATCATCATAGTCAAAATCAGGTGTTAGAATAACTGATGTGGGGGGTGAATCATTTAAATTAGTTATCCTATAGTCCCAATCTCCTAGAAGAACCTTACAAAACAATTTCAACAATTTGTGCAGCTCGGTAACATAAAATATCAATATGTTTGTTCACTTTACCAAATACCAATAATTATCCAAACTGTGATTATCGACTAAATCAACTATGGAGTATGTAAAGTATGATAGAAAAAAAATCATAAAAAATAACACATAACACAAGGATTTAACATGGAAACCCTACTAAGGGAAAAACAACCCGGGACCGGTAACCCAAAATAATTCACTCTTCTAAAGTGATCTCAGTAAAGAGCCAACCCTATTAAAGGTTACAATGCACACTGTTAGGTGTGATTTGGTTAGAGGATTTATCACTAACAGTTAACTTTTGACCAGCATTCACTATGGGGTCAACAAGATAACACTTTACATTTAACGAATGTCATAGGATAGTACAAAAAGACTGTTAAGTCCACTCGGTTAAGAGATTTTTTGAATCAATGGTTAAACTAATATAGTACTGAACTGATTCAAATACAACTCAATTACAAATATTTAGATCTATGCTATGCTCATAAAATCCTCTGATCAATAATCAATTCACTTCCTCGATATTTCTCAACTTACTTTCACTCAGTAAATAGCTCTCTGATGCTCGGTAATGTCTGCAGCTTGGTTCTTTCAATAACTAGTTTGATCAGGAATGCATCAATAAAATCTTCATGTAAAATCTCTGTAGTCTCCTTTTTGTTTGTCATGTTTCAACAATGAAACTCATATCTCTTAAATAGATAAGTAAACCATTTTCATATCAGCCATCAAATTTTGCCTCATAATCTCCTTCATCCATTTTGTCGCTTAAACCTTCCTTAGAAGATGTGTCTTTAACACATTTCAATCTCATCTTTTAGATCATCTCTAAATTATGTCAGTTGTGGATCTCATGACTAACTTCATCCTTAATCTCAAAATCATAACAATATCCAGCTCATCAATTTCAGTCAGTTGTTCTTAGCATTTAATGTTTTCATCCATACTCGATTAATACTGAAATGCATCAGTGATAACTAATTATGTTATTACTATCACTCAATATACACTACACTGGCTTGGTGTATACAGAAGTCTTCAATTACTGAACACATTGACTTGTTCAATTCAAATCTCTTCTTCATAATAGAATAATGTAACATGCTGAAGTCAACAATATAAAGCCATAGACTCATCAATAAGTTACCCAATGTTTACCTTATCCTTATCTATCATATCCATCTTTTCCTTATGTAGATATCTCAGTTCTTCATCTTTTCTTCCTTCTACAGATGTTTAGATATTTGTAACTATCATGATAAGTACTGTCAAAACTAGTTGACATCAAAGACAACATATTGACTGATTTAATTATCTTACATATCACTTCAATAGCTCGGTGATCTCTAATCACCATTCCTTTAGTTCATCACGATATTCAATCGATTGTAGTTCATCAATCTCTCCCTTTGCCATTGATGGCAATACAAGAAATATGAAAATATTCCATACACATACCAAACATGTATTCTACAACTATGAAAGTAAATGATGTAGCTCAGTAAGCTCTCCCTAGCTTGATATTTAATATGTTTAATCACTTCAAAACAAAACAGCATTCCATGTAGACTCTCCCTGAGGATTTGATCTTTTCCAGTTCTTGGATTCTTTCTCACATATATGTTCTCAGCAATAGATATTCCAATATGAAGTCTCTCTCCCTATTTTAGTTCTCACTAACTAATTTTTCATATTCAGTCTCTCTCCCTTTGACAAAAATGCCAAAGAAAATAAATAGCTCTTCAACAGCCAAGTAATTCTTTGTTGTTCAGTCCAAATCAAGTACCTTCATGTACTAATAAAAAATTCATGTTCTAGCTTATACAATCTTTCACAACCTTATAAAAACTAAAGTGTGAGCTATGTGCATCAACATGAATGATTTTCTGATAAAGTATAGGTTGATGCAACCTCCTAATCACCTTAGTGACTGATAGATAGGGATGGACCCCTAGTCTAGTCCTCAAATATTCAAATGTGTCCTTCAGTAAGGGTTTGGTAAAAATATCAGCAAGTTGTTCTTTAGATGTTACAAATTCCAGTTTCACCTGCTTCTCTTGAACTTGGTTCAGGGTGTATAATGCAGTGCTAACTGCCTCTCTCTAGTACATTTGTGCAACATTTTTCTCAATCATCAATCTTCTGTCACAATCAACAATGGATCGGTTCCTCCTTTCAGTAATCCCATTCTATTGTGGTGTTCTAGGTGTAGAAACCTGTCTTTTGATTCCATGCTCATTACAGAAATTAGTGAATTCATCATAAATAAACTCACCTCCTCTATCAGATCTTAAGCATTTCAATTCTTTCCCAGTTTCTTTTTCAACTTTAGCCTTATACCATTTAAACAATTTGAATGCCTCATATTTTTCTTTTAAGAACATGACTATCATCATCCTAGAGTAGTCATCAACAAATAAAATAAAATATTTGTCACCATAGTAGCTTTGAGTTCTCATAGGACCACATAAGTCAGTGTGTACCAACTCCAAAATACCTTTAGATGAACAGTCTTTACTTATAAAACTAGATTTGGTCGTCTTTCCTTTTTGACATTGATGGCACATAACATGATTAGGTTTGGTTAGACTTAGAAATCCTCTAACTTTTCTCTTTCTACTAATCTTAATCATGTTATCAAAGTTTACATGACATAGCCTCTTATGCCATAACCATACATATTATTTTTTCACCAGTAAACAAGAAGTTTTAGCATTCTCAAGATAGAATAAATTACTTTTTGATTATCCTTTAGTACCAACAAGCTTTCCATTTTCATCATAGATTTTCACCTTCTTTCTTTCAAATGCAACTCGGTGACCTGAGTTATTCAGCTGTGTACACTCAACAAATTGTAGTTAAGTCTTTTTACCCAGTATGCATTATCACATCTAATTCTATCATTCAATAAGATAGATGCTTTTCCTTTCACTTGAAAAGGTGTATCATTTCCCATTTTCACTGATCCTCCATTATAATACTTAAGATAATCAAACTTATCTTCATCACTAGATTAGTCATTGTCTTTATCTTCCTCTTTCTTGTTAGGACATCTAGCAGTAATATGGCCAATCTCTTTACAATTAAAACAAGCTAAAGGTAACTTTCCCTTATACCTTCCTTTACCTTTTTGAAGTCTCTGGGCCATAAGTGCTTCAACCTCATCAAGCTCATCTTCTCTATCACTATCACTTTCATTCTTTATATTATGCTTACTGCTAGATTTACCAATCTTAAGAGATGACATAAAAGAAGACTCAACACTCGATACAACACTATTGTAATAATTATTCAACTCAAAAGTAGTTAAATTTCCAATCATACTATCAAGAGTAAGAGTTCTATTAGGTGCAGACCTCATTTCATGCATAGAAGATATTATGTTTGCATAGATAGGCAATAAGGTTCTCAATATCTTACTTGCCACAATATCTTCAAAAATAGTACCTCCTCCTCAGATAGCATTGACTACCTCTTTGATTTGGTTGGAGTATTGTGTGATGTTCTCACCTTCCTTCATCTTCATGTAATCAAACATGCCTCTCAAGCTTTCAGTTCTGGCCCTCATTATATTCACATCACCACCATAAACTAGAGCAATTTTATTCCACATTTTCTTTTTTGTAGTGTAATCCTTGACATCCTCAAATTCAGCATTAGATGAGCAACATCAATCTCTATCATAGTAATATTGTGTTCATGTTTGTCTCTCAACTAATCAAGAGTCAAAGGTCCAAAATTTGGTTGTAAGTAGCCATTGTCAAGTAAATGTATAGCAGATTCTCCGATTCTAGATATGTGAAGCCTCATCTGACTTTTCCATGTGGAGAAGTTATCTTTGTTCATCTTAGGCACTTCCCTCTTATACATCTTGTGATCTTTCTACTCAAGTCCTTAAAAACTTTCCTCCAAGCAACCAATATGCTCTGATACCAATTGTTAGAATAACTAAGAGGGGGTGGTGAATCAGTTAAATCAATTATCCTATAGTCCCTATCTCCCAGATGTACCTTAAAAAACAATTTCAACAATTTATGTAGCTCATCAACATAAAATATCAATCTGTTTGTTCACTTTACCGAATACCAGTAATTACCCAAATTGTGATTACCAACTAAATCAACTATACAGGATGTAAAGTATGATAGAAAAATAATCATAACAAATAATACATAACACAATGATTTAACATGAAATTCTACTAAGGGAAAAACAACCTAGGACCGGTAACCCAAAATAATTTACTCTTCTGAAGTGAGCTCGGTAAAGAGCCAACCCTGTTAAAGGTTACAATGCACACTATTAGGTGTGACCTGGTTAGAGGATTTATCACTAACATTTAACTTTTGACCAGCATTCACTATGGGGTCAACAAGACAACACTTTACATTCAATGAATGTTATAGGATAGTACAATAAGATTGTTAAGTCCACTTGGTTAAGATATTTTCTAAATCAATGGTTAAACTGATATAGTACTGATATAATTCAAATACAACTCAATTGCAAATATTCAGATCTATGTTATGCTCATAAAATCCTATGATCATTAATCAATTCACTTCCTCAATATTTATCAAATTACTTTCACTTGGTAAATAGTTCTCTGACGCTTGGTAATGTTTGCAACTCGGTTCTTTCAATAACCAGTATGATCAAGAATGCATGAATAAAATCTTCACTCAAAATCTCTATAGCATCCTTTTTGTCTAGTATGTTTCAACAATGAAACACATATCTCTTAAATAGACAAGTAAACCATTTTCATATAAGCCATCAGATTTCGCCTCATAATCTCCTTTGTCCATTTTGTTGCTTAAATCTTCCTTGAAAGATGTGTCTTTAACACATTTCAATCTCATCCTTTAGATCATCTCTAAATTATGTCATTTGTGGATCTCATAACTAACTTCATCCTTAATCTCAAAATCATAACAATATCCAGCTCATCAATTTTAGTCAATTGTTCTTAGTATTTAATGTTTTCACCCATACTCAGTTAATACTAAAATGCATCGGTGATAACTAACTTGGTTATTACTGTCACTCAGTATACACTGCACTAGCTCGATGTATACAAAAGTCTTCAATTACCGACCACATTGACTTGTTCAATTCAAATCTCTTCTTCATAATAAATTAATGTAACATGCTCAAGTCAACAATATAAAGCCATAGAATCATCAATAAGTTACCCAATTTTTACCTTATCCTTATCTATCATATCCATCTTTTCCTTATGTAGATATCTCAGTTCTTCATATTTTCTTCCTTCTACAAATGTTTAGATGTTTGTAACTATCATAATAAGTAATGTCAAAACTAGTTGACATCAATGACAACATATTGATTGATTTAATCATCTTACATATCACTTCAGTAGCTCGGTGATCTCTAATCACTGTTCCTTTAGTTGATCTAGATATTCAATCAGTTGTAGTTCATCATCGAGGACTATGTTAGATAGAATGTCTCTCAATTTTATCAAAACTTTTGCCTTCCTCTTCTTTTTTTTTCTTTGTCTCTTTTAACCTTGAGCATAACTTACTCAGAATACTTCATTAGCTCCTTTGGTTTAACTTTAGTGATATCAATGGTTGGTATCACTATTTCATCTTTAGATTCTTCTACTTCTTCATTTTCTTCTTTTCACTTGACTTATCACCTGTTTGAGTCTCAGCTTTAGATATACTAGGTATATCTAGATGTTGTGACTCCTTTCTTTCCTTAACTAGAATTTTTACTTCAGCAGTCTTTTGTTCATTCTCCTTCTCTTTTGTCTTTTCCTCAGTTGGATTATCATTATTTTGATGTGTAGTAGGAGTAATTTGAGAGGTTTCAGGTACCTCAACCTATTGTTGATTCATCATACTGGTATTATTCACCAGTTCTGTGTTTTCTTCCTTGTCTTGATCTACTACCACTGGTGTATTTTCCACATTTGTATGGACACATCTATTACATTGGTATCCAAAATTTTTTGCATGGATAATAAATCACCAATGTCCAAGGTATCATCGGGAGAAGGTGGTTTATTTGTAATATCCTCAATGATAACTTCATATGTGGTGTCCTTTGTCAAATCAAATCCTTTCAATTTCTTCAATATGATTGAGTATACTCGAAATTACATATCCAATCAATTGATTTATAGTAAATGTTTCATCCACTTGTTGTGTACTCACATCTTTGTTTGGTTGGGTTCCTCTTGATCAATTTTGAAAACTTCCTTCCATATGTCAATTGCCCCTTTCTCCACTTCCTATGATTTATTTACCAAGATTCTTGCAGCTCTACTTCTTACTTTGAATTTATTAATGTTCTCCTTTAGAGCTTCAACAATTTCTAATGTTGAGAGATTAGGAATAGTTATTACAAGAGTTCTTTTTATAATCTATCTATCTATTTGAATAGCATATTTCTAGATTGCATAAACCTTTTGATATAGTTCTTTAGGAATATGAGCTTGTACCTCTAGTGTCACTCTTTGAAATATATGCATATGTTCAATGATAACATCTTCCAATAGTTTCTTATGTTCATTATTCATAAATTTGTACTAGTCCTTAGTAATGTTTCCAATTCTTCCATGTTCAATTATCCCTTTGATCAATTCGTTAACTGAGGGAATTAACCTGTAAGAACTACCCTTCTTAGCTATTTGAGAGATTTCCTTATCATAGTCATTTCTCTCATCATCTACTACTTGCTTATTCTTTCTCTTTTTGTAATTTTGGGGGCAGGTTTCACTAGTACTTGTACTTCTTATACTACTTCTACAATGGAGGGTAAAGATTTCCTTATCACTAATTTTCCTTTCTTCATGGAATATACTTTATTTATTCTTTGTGATTCTCCCTTTTTAGTAATACCTTCACCTATGACATATTTCTTCTAAAGTTCATTAATCAATTTCCTTGTTTTTCTCTTAATTCCAAGTTTCTTCAGTTCCAAATGTATCCTTGCATAGGCTTCTTCAAATGTTCCAAACCTAGGTGTTGACTGGTATAATGATTTTGTCAACATTGAATCTATGTGTAGTACTAATAGATCCTCATATACTTCATATTCCATAGGAAGTACCCATGATGATCTAGGATCTATTGCTTGGATGATACATGAATCAGTATCAACCATGAAACACATTGTATCCTTATACCTTTCCACTATATGTGATGGGATCACAATCCTTTTATGCAATTTATCCTAGAAGTCTTTGAAGTATCCCCACATGGTATTATTAAATTTATCTCCCAACCCCTTAATATACTCACTCATTTGATAAATAGAAGGTCTATCTATTTTCCAAGTTTCTTGACCTTTAACAGGAAATAAATCTTGCATATAGAAGAATAGACATACCATTAGTGTGCCATACTTCAATGATTGTTTTTTTTTCCTTTTGAATTCTTTGTAGATTTTAAAATAGTTGACTTCACACCATATCAACTAGGTCATATTTTATCCCTTCCTTCACAATTATGTATGCAGCATGAATTGCACCGCTCATTATATTATTCAATCTACTAGATTAATACACTTTGTAACCTATTATCATTGATGAAAATTTGACCTATGGGTCTTCGATGTCAACTACCGTCATAGTTCTATGATCTTGTTTTGATTTTTTCAACCATGTCACTTCATGGGTTGAAATTTTCCTTAATGTGCAAGGTTCCCCATCGGTCATGAATCCTATGACCATATGGATCATTTCCTTAATGATTTTAATGGGTCTACCCAACCAAATGAATTGGTAATGGAATCTTCTCAAAACATAGCATACACATTCTATGTTTAACTCCATCAGTATATTAATCAATGCATTAAACCCTTGGTTTCCAAGTATTTGAATTCATCCTTCATTACTCCACTAAGACACATATTGTATTCCTTCATAATTTGATCATTTCCCATCTCAATCTTGCAATGGATATAAGTTTTTATCTCTTCTATTAACAACACTTGAGGAGGAATGGAATAAAGGTGGTGCAGGAGCACCTAGGCTAGCCTCCATGGTTAGTGTGTTTTGGCTTGTACTTGACTCTAGCCAAGTCAAGAAGTTAGAATAGTTTGTTTGAGGACCTTATAAGGTATCTTGAAATGTTGGCTAGGTGAGTTAGTCATTAGGACTAAGGTCACAATATTAGCCTTTGTTAGTTGCTATTTTAATTTCATAATGTTAGGAGTTAGTGAGATTGAGTCATTAATGTGTCTTAGGCTTTAGAGTTGTTAATCATTGTAAAGATTCTATAATGGTCATAAATGACCTTGGATCCTCAAGATATAGGAGGTTAGGAGTCCTAGAATATAGGATCAAGGCATCAACCAAAGTTTCCAAATATTGCAAAAATGTTGTCATGACAACATTTGCAATTATTGCAAATGTTGCATGCAACATGGATAACTTTGGATTCTCTAAGTTATAGGTGTTTATTCTTGGCCAATAGGCCCTACAATGGTGGGGATGGCATATAATGTAAGCCATGGCTTGAATCTCAAGGTAGATGGATGTTGTGTAAAGTTTGAGTTAGATAATATTAGCTCTACAACAGTGTTTTGAAGGATATTTTGAGTTTATGTGTTGACAGTGATACAAAATGATTTGAATGTGTTGATACAATGATTTCATCATTTTCTATAGAGGTTTTGAAGAATTTTCCATTTGATAGGTTAAAGGTTTTGACTAGATTTAGTGTATCTAATAAATTGATTTAGTTTAGGACTGTTTGTTGGTCTCTGTGTGACAGTTTGTAGAAACATGGCTTCCACATGAGATTCAACCATGGAAACTCCAAAGAAATGGTTGAATCTTCAAGTGGGGCCACTATATATAATGTACATAAAGAGAGGGAACTAGATGAGCAAGGTTTCTATTTTTAGAGTCAAGCCCTAGGCGAGCTAGGAAGACCTGGTTAGATGTTTGACAAAGAAGATTAGAAGAGTTCATGTGGGGAATGAATGCTACAGTATGGATCTAGGGATTTTTCCAATAGGTGTTCACCATTAATATCCATACTAAGAAGATTGAGGCCATACCAATCCATTTGAATAGGTTTTGAGCAAGATCATTGCAAATAGCCAGTTTGTCCTATAAACTAGGTCTTTTAGCCCTGTTTCTCCTTGATAATAGGAAGGAGGTGTACGGAGGGTGTCAGGACCTAAGAGATCTAGAATATTTAATTTAAGCAAAAAGGGTATCCATATCACAAATTGGTTTTATAGTTTGTTTGGAAAATTTGAGCAAGAAAGGACAAAAGCCATAAAAAGGCTACTAGGAATAGGCGTGTTTTTAAGGTCTCCTATGGTGAACTAGTGAAGCCAATGAAAATTTGATGCAATATCCTTCCTTAATGATTCAAATGGGATGGGATATGAAAAAATTCAAAGTGTAGATAGTCCTTACAAGGAAGTATGACATTTGTGGAGAATTAGCACTTAGAGGCATCTAAGTGAGTGTGGAAATTTGAACCAAAACTAAGGTGTTGATCCTTCAAGGTGAATTTTTCATAGTTTGACTCTTACAACAGAGTTTGAATAGGTCTTAGTTAATGATCTAAGTCTATTGGACAATCCTATAGAGGGATAGGATACTAGGAGGCAAGTGAAGTCTCTTGGAGGGAGTAAAAGCTAGCCTTGGTGTTTATCATACATCATATTGGTATCAGAGCTTGGTTGATCAAGCTTGTGTTTGATGTTGTAGCCTTTTGAATCAGTAGGAGAGAATACACTAGATAAATCTATGGTGACTAATGTTGAATTAGCCAAGAAGGTTGAGGAAAAAGAGGAGGATAACAAATTGCTAAGGCAAAGACTAGCTCAAATGGAGCAGCTCTTGGGCGAAGTCCAAGACAAAGAAGATAAGGTCAAGGACAAGATTGACCAAAAGGAAGAAGCTAAAGCAAGGGAGAAGTAATTATAGTTGGAGGAAGAAGCACCAACACCTAACCATATTCTTCCTGAAGAGCCATTATTAAAAGCATTAAAAGCATTGAGTGGTAAAGATTTGGAAGGTGTGCCACTATTTAGTGGACAAATGGATCCATATTCAGTTGTGGATTGGATTGATAGCATAGAGAACCATTTTGAATGTGATTGTATCTGTGAAGCACAAAAGGTTATGGTGGCCAAGTCTAGATTAAGAGATTCACTCTTACTTGGTGGAAGTTTGTGCAAATCAAGAAGGAAAAGGATAGAAAAGGTCCTATTGTGACATGGAAGGGCATGGTATCCAAGGTGAAGCAAACCTACCTTCTTGATGACTATGAAGTCCAAATGCATAGAAGGAGACACAATCTTAGGCAAAAAGATTTGGATGTCCAAGCATACACCAAGGAGTTTTAAAATCTATGTTTGAGATCCAATGTAGTTGAAGAAGAGAGCATCAAGCTAGCAAGGTACTTGAATGGCCTCAAATGGTCTATTCAAGAAAAGATGAGCCTAGTGAATTTAAAATCCATTAGGAAATGTTATCAAATGGCCTTGAAGATAGAGGAGAAAAGTAAGAGAAAGAAAGAAACCTCCAAAGGAAAAGGCAAAGGCAATGATACCAAAGGTCAAAGAGGTGGCTATGCTAGAAGAAGTTCTAATTCAAGAGCTCAAGGTGAGGTAAAGTTTAGTGAGCAGCAAGAAGGAAGCTCAAGTAGAGGTGGTAGAGGAAGAAATTCTAACTCTAACTTTAGAAGAAGAAGTGGTGGTTCATCACAAGGAGGAAGAGGAAATTATTTTTCCAATATGAAGTGCTACCATTGCAATCAAATGGGGCACCCTGCCTATAGATGCCCAGAGAAAGGTGGTTCATCACAAGGAGCTGATAAGAGGACTAACTTAGTTCAAGATGAGTCCAATGCAACAGAAAAACATGCTGAGGTACTAGTAAATTTAGAGGAAGGAGAGAACCTCATGATGAGGAGGACTCTAATCAAGGAACTGGTGAAGGAGGATCCAAGCCAAAGGAGATCTTTGTTTAGGATCAAATGCAAGATAATGGGGAAAGTATGTAGGGTCATCATTAATTCAGGCTCTACTAATAATATAGTGTCAAAGGAAGTAGTCAACAAGCTCAAGTTGACTAGAATATCCCATACCAATCCTTACAAGGTCACTTGGCTTAACAAAGGCCAACATGTGTTAGTGAATGAGCAAGCATGGGTGGAGTTCTCCATTGGAAGGTACAAAGACAAAGTGTTGTGTGATGTGTTTCCTATGGATGCATGCCATTTTCTCCTAGGTAGACCTTGGCAATTTAACTTCCAAGCCATACATGATGGAGGAAAGAATTCCTATTCTTTCAAGAAAGACAATGTAACCTTCAAAATTTAGTCATTGATGGAGGATGCTGAAGTGATGATAGTAGGTCCAAATGTTCTTATGGTAGGTGAAAAAGAGTTCCTACAAACCATGGAAGAGAGTGAAAGCATAGGCTATGCATTGGTGTTAAGGCCAAGAGAGGAAAATGAATACAAGGTAGCCAAGAAGATTGAATTACCAAGGGAGATTCAAGGTATGTTGTAGACTTACCAAGGCATTGTAAGTGATGGACAACCATCAACCTTTACCCCTCAAAGAGCCATAAGACATAGGATAGATCTTATCCCAGGAGCCACCCTACCTAAAAAAGCTACTTACAAGATGACCCCTCAACAAAATGAGGAAATAGAAAGACAAATACAAGAGCTCTTAGACCAAGGCCTAATTAGGAAGAGTATTAGTCCATGTGTTGTACCCACCATACTTGCACCTAAGAAAGGAGGAACTTGGAGGCTATGTACTAACTCAATGGCTATCAATAGGATAACCATAAGGTATAGGTTTCCTATTCCTAGGATTGAAGACTTAATGGACTGTTTAGGTGAAGCAAAGTACTATAGCAAGATAGACTTGAAGAGTGGCTATCACCAAATAAGAATCCATGAAGGTGATGAATGGAAGATAGCCTTCAAGACCAATAAAGGGCTCTATGAATGGCTTTTTATGCCATTTGGTTTGTCAAATGCCCCCTCCACATTCATGAGGCTCATGAATGAAGTACTCAAGGACTACATAGGCAAGTTTGTAATTGTATATCTAGATGATATACTAATTTTTAGCAAGACAAGGAGTGAGCATTTGGAACATCTTGATATTGTTTTCAAGAAGCTACATGAGGAGAAGTTGATGATCAACTTGGAGAAGTGTGAGTTCATCAAAACAAAGCTAGTGTACCTTGGGTTTGTCTTATCACATGGGAATCTAAAAATGGACAAAAGTAAAGTGGAGGCTATCATGAATTGGCCTACTCCAAGGACAGCAACAAAGGTAAGAATTTTTAATGGCCTTGCACAATATTATAGAAAGTTCATAAGAAAATTTAGTGCAATTTGTGCTCCCATGTTGGATACTATCAAAGGAGGAATGAAAACCAAGTTTGTTTGGAATGAAGATGCTAATAAGAGCTTTGATTTATTGAAGTAAAAGATAGCTACCCAGCCTATTTTAGTGCTACCAATCTTTGAGAAGCTATTCACCATTGAGTATGATGCTAGCAATGTAGTAATTGGGGCTGTTCTAAGCCAAGAAGGCAGACCAGTGGCTTTCCATTCTGAAAAGTTGAGTGAGGCTAAGAGAAAGTACTCCTCATATGACCTAGAAATGTATGCATTAGTCCAAGCTCTAAGAAAGTGGAGGCATTACTTTCTTCCCAAGGAATTCATTATGTATTCAGACAATCAAGCACTTAGTTTTCTAAATTCACAAGAGAAGTTGAGTCACAAGCACATGAAGTGGGTTGAGTATCTACAAGCTTACACCTTCAATATCAAGCACAAGAAGGGTGTTATAAACAAGGTGGCTGATGCATTGTCAAGAAGAGCCCTCACACTCCAAGAAATTCAGTTGAAAAGCATGGGGATAGATCATTTCAAGGATCTATATGAAAATGATGAAGACTTTGCTAAAATTTACAAGGTATGTGTTGAATACAAGAATCATTTTCATGGTAGATATGTTGAATATACTTTGCAAAGTGATCTCTTGTTTAAGGGGAATCAATTATGTGTTCCTAGAGGCTCTGTTAGAGTGAATTTGATTCAAGAAAAGCATAATGGTGCTTTGAGTGGTCACTTTTAGGATCACTAAGACTCAAGACCTTATTTCAAGGTTCTACTATTGGCCAAGGATGAATCTAGATGTTAGGAGGTATGTAGAGAGTTGTGTGGTATGTCAAAATGCCAAGGGCACTTCTACAAATGCTAGTCTTTATCAACCACTACCAATTCCTACTAGGCCATGGGAATGCTTAAGCTTGGATTTTGTAGTTGGGTTACCCAAGACAAGACAAGGGATGGACAGTTTTTATGTGGTTGTGGATAGGTTTAGCAAGATGGCTCACTTTGTGCCATGAAAGACCACAAATGATGCAAGTCAAATAGCATCTCTATTCTTTAAAGAAAATGTGAGAATCCATGGGTTACCTATCAGCATTGTGTCTGACAAGGACACTAAGTTTATGAGTCATTTTTGGAAGACTCTTTGGCAAAGATTGGGAACCAACTTATCTTTTGGATCAGCCTACTAGCACCAAACTGATGGTCAAACTAAGGTTGTTAATAGAAGCCTTGAGAATCTTATAAGATGCTTAACTAAAGAGTAGGGTCAGAAATGGGATCAGTTGATTGGGCAAGCTGAATATGCCTACAATGACACCATAAATAGATCCATAGGGAAGATTCCATTTGAGATAGTTTATGGACTACATCCAAGAGGTGTCTATGAATTGAGAGATTTGAAAGGAGTCAAAGCAAGTAGATATGATGATGATTTTGCATTTTCTATGAAAGAGGTTCATGAAACAGTGAGGAAGACATTAGTAGAAAACACCAAAAAACACAAAGCAAAGGTGGATGAAGGTAGAAGGATAGTTGAGTTCAATGTTGGTGATCTTGTCATGGTGCATCTAAACAAGTTAAGACTACACAAAGGAGTACCTCACAAGCTACAAATGAGAAGAATAGGACCCTATCCTATATTAGCAAGGTATGGTGACAATGCTAACAAAGTAGACCTGCTAGAGGATAGTGGACTATTTAATATATTCAATGTTGCAAACCTTGTCCATTACAAAGGACCACAAGAAGACATGGACCAGACCATACATGAAGTGATCATGGATTTATAAGACTTAAAACTCCCTCCTACTGCAAGTACAAGACAAGACAGTGTATTAGACACTAGGGTCTACAAAAAGACTAGACTCAAGGAGTATAAGGAACACCTCATTCAAAGGTATGGGCAAAGTGCTGCTAATGTAATTTGGGTCAAGGAATCAGAATTTAAAAGGATGGACCTTGATCCTACCATCATCAATCCAAGGATGGATTGAGGTTCTTATTTTTGGGGAGGATGGTGTAGGAGCACCTAGGCTAGCCTCCATGGTTAGTGTGTTTTGGCTTGTACTTGACTCTAGCCAAGTCAAGAAGTTAGAATAGTTTGTTTGAGGATGTTAGAAGTTCTCTTGCAATGTTGGATAGGTGAGTTAGTCATTAGGACTAAGGTCATAATAATAGCCTTTTTTAGTTGCTATTTCAATTTCATAATGTTAGGAGTTAGTGAGATTGAGTCATTAATGTGTCATAGGATTTAGAGTTGTTAATGGGTGTAAAGATGATATAATGGTCATAAATGACCTTGGATCCTTGAGATATAGGAGTTTAGGAGTCCTATAATATAGGATCAAGGCATCAACCAAAGTTGCCAAATGTTGCAAAAATGTTGTCATGACAACATTTGCCATTATTGCAAATGTTGCATGCAACATGGATAACTTTGGATTCCCTAAGTTATAGGTGTTGATACTCAGCCAATAGGCCCTAAAATGGTGGGGATGGCATCTAATGTAAGCCATGGCTCAAATCTCAAGGTAGATGGATGTTGTGTAAAGTTTGAGTTAGATAATATTAGCTCTGCAATAGTGTTTTGAAGGATATTTTGAGTTTATGTGTTGACAGTGATACAAAATTATTTGAATGTGTTGATACAGTGATATCATCATGTTCTATAGAGGTTTTGAAGACTTTTCCATTTGATAGGTTAAAGGTTTTGAGTAGATTTAGTGTATCTAATAAATTGATTTAGTTTAGGACTGTTCGCTAGTCTCTATGTGACAGTTTCTAGAAACATGGCTTCCACATGAGATTCAACCATGGAAACTCCAAAGAAATGGTTGAATCTTCAAGTGGGCCCAATGCATATAATTTACATAAATGGAGGGAACTAGATGAGCAAGGTTTCTATTTTTAGAGTCAAGCCCTAGGCAAGCTAGGAAGACCTAGTTAGAGGTTTGACAAAGAAGATTAGAAGAGTTCATGTGGGGAATGAATGCTACAGTACGGCTCTAGAGATTTTTCCAATAGATGTTCACCATTACTATCCATCCTAAGTAGATTGAGGCCATACCAATCCATTTGAATAGGTTTTGAGCAAGATCATTGCAAATAGCTAGTCTGTCCTAGAAACTAGGTCTTTTAGCCCTGTTTCTCCTTGATAATAGGAAGGAGGTGTACAGAGGGTGTCAAGACCTAAGAGCTCTAGAATATTTAATTTAATTTACAAGGGTCTCCATATCACAAATTGGTTTTGTAGGTTGTTTGGATAATTTGAGCAAGAAAGGACAAAAGCCATAAAAAAAAAGACTACTAGGAATAGGCATGTTTTTAAGGTCTCCTATGGTGAAATAGTGAAGCCAATGAAAATTTGATGCAAGATCCTTCCTTAATGATTCAAATGGGATGGGATATGAACAAATTCAAAGTGTAGATAGTCTTTACAAGGAAGTATGAAATTTGTGGAGAATTAGCACTTAGAGCCATCTAAGTGAGTGTGGAGAAGTGAACCAAAACTAAGGTGTTGATCCTTCAAGGTGAAGTTTTCATAGTTTGACTCTTACAACAGAGTTTGAATAGGTCTTAGTTAATGATCTAAGTCTATTGGAAGATCCTATAGAAGGATAGGATACTAGGAGGAAAGTGAAGTCTCTTGGAGGGAGTGAAAGCTAGCCTTGGAGTTTATCATACATCAATAGGGCTCTAGCTTTATCAACCTTAGCAACTTTCATTGAATACAATTTGTACTTTGGTTGCACTTTCTTGGAAATGTCAATCAAGCTAGGATTTGCTACGATGCTATCCATGATGAATAACATGATCGCTCTAGATATTTTCTTTTCATGGTTAAGCTCACACTACTCTACTCAATTGATGGCTAGGGTTCATTTAAATTATCAGTTTGATCTTTAATATCAACTACTCTAACTTGGATTGCACTTATTATTTTCTCTAAATTTTTCTTAGAATCTCTCAGGTAATTTCACCGAATTGCAAAGTGACAAATGACTTTACTTTTTGTGATTATATTGTAGAAATGAGCTCTAACAACTATGCTTGGCCAAATAATAGTATCAAAAACCTAGAGCAATGGACTGCCTATTTTAGGATTGGACACCCCAAATGATTCCTAAATGCATTATTTGGTCTCATTTAATTATCAACCAGGGATGTAAACTTGGAATGGTATTTTCAAAGTATATGCTTCAAACCTCCTCTTTCTAAGCCTATCTAAGGAATTCAAATGCTTATGCTTCAGGAAAAATATACTAAAACTGGTAAGAAAATGTATTCTAATCAAAGTAGGAAATCTCAGTTAGGAACTACTCCCCAACTTACTGTGCTGCAGGAACAGGCTACTGATTCTGATATCAGTAGTTGTAGGAATAGCAGAGTTCTAATACATATAAATGAGTAGGAAAATGAACTCTAAACTAACAAAACAATTCACTCATCAAGTGGGCCCCCTTGAATGAGTGAATGAGAAGTAAAATCAAGATGAAAGTTGTAAGCTTGAACTAAACATTCTATTCATCCATAAAATGATTACACTTGATTGAAATAGTATGCAAAAGTTCTATTAAAAACCAGTTTGTTCAACTAACTCCAAAAGAGTCACAACAGTCAATTATTTAAAAGGAATCTACAACTATCTCCTAAATCTACGATCACTTCACAAATGAGGATCAGTTACAACTCAAAGATTCACAACAGAAACATTATTGACCATAAACAATCCCAGAATATAGCGCACACTAAATCTATGCATTGCATGCAATAGAAAGTATTGACTTTCTTGTGAAGATTCTACAATCTACGGTTGGCTTTGATGAGTCCCGTGCTAGTATGTTGGTCCTTGAATATCTATAGTCAACTCCTACAAAACAATCAATGTGCACATATCCAACCATATACATATATATATCCACATCATCAATATTAGGAAAAGGTGTAAGTCTTAATTGTCACTCTTGCAAATCCTATGGCTACAAGAGGTAACTTCCCAAAACATAGCTTAGGAGAGAAAACATCCATTAACATGTATAACTATTATATTCACCATTCCTATCCATGAATTTAAGTAGCTATTATGTCTTTAGAAGTATCCACATTTCCATCTTATGTTCACACACACATATATAACATATACATAGAAACCATAAGTTCATATGCTTAAAACCATAAATTCATGTCTATGTGCAATCAACTTGTTCTACCAAGAGGATAAAAAAATAGTGAAAAAGATGGCTATTTAGGAGCCCATCATTTCCCCCCAACTGAACTATTGCTAGTCCCCAGCAATCATGAAGTTCCGAATACTAGCCCGAACCCTCAAATCATTAGTTGTTCTCTACCCAGACTCATCATGAACATAATCAAAGTATCCATGAGTCTCTTTGAATTTTTCCCAACGCGGGACTTCAGAGGCCATGCCATAATCTACTACACTATCATTCATTGCCAAAAATGGTTGTAGGAAGAGCGGAGACTGAAACCTTAATGGAAACCAATGGTTAAGGAGTGTCCTTCCCAACATAATGTACCATGGAACTCTTCTTGTGGCAAGGGTTAGATTTTGTGGTGAGTGAGGTTCCATTTTCTTTAGATCCTTTGTCATCCTTATCCACCTCTGCCTAGAGGCATTAATTGTTGTGACAACATCTTGTGAGGAATGTTGGTCCCAGTCTGCAAAAGCTTATTCTCGCACTAGATAGATCTTATTGGCTCCACTAGTGTTTGATGTGATAGAAAGCTAGTCAAAATATGTCTGCCTAGAGTACTGAACTTTAGGCCTCATCATCAAAAGAGCTGACATTTCTTTGTCTCTATATGGCATAGCCTGGTGTTCTCTACTCATCTCGTTCTGCATCCATGACAAAACTGCTCTTAACTATACATCCCCTACATAGAGGAGTGAATTCCACTCTATGTCATTAGGTACTACCAGGTTATGCAAGTAGAATTCACACAATAGGTTTTTCAGAGTCATTAGGGAAGACTGAAAGGCATAGTAAAATTCATGGGGAGTTGATATGGAAGGATTGAGGTCTTCTACAATCCTTGTTAATTTTAAATTAACAAGTTTCTCTTGAAGGAATATTGCATACACCGGTGAGGGTGATCTGCATTCCATCAATTTTGGAATTAACCCTGTAATCTGATCAATCCTCCATTTCAATATCTCAATCTCATTTGATTTCTACTCCAACTGAGAATTCTGCTCACTAATGACTCATTTCAATTTTTCCTTTTCTAAATTCCATTGTGTCTTTTCCCATAACAACTAATGGTATAAATTTATCCTTGCAACAAGGGGTGTAGACAAATCTGGTGGGGGTAAAGGTTCTTGATTAAGTATGTCCACCCATCCAGATGGAAAGTGAGGAGTTTTAATTATTTTCTTTGGTGCAGAGGAATTCCCCTTCCACAAAAAAATTGTCTTTATTACATTGGTTTCCTCACTAACATCAGCTGCCACTTTAGCCAGCATTTCTAATTTATCCCGATTGCTCTGTCGGGGTACTTCTTCAATAATTTTAGTTCCAAAGTTAGGAATTTCTTTTGAATTCATAATAGTGTCCTACTCAATAGAATTATCTTCAAATTCCTCTATGTTCTCAGAGTCCTTATCACTATCAATCAGTATGTAGTTAACTCCAACTCCAAGATTAACCTCTATTTCTAGACTCTACTCTCTTAATATAGTGTCATTGGTTGCAGGTTGATGAAATAATTCCTTAGAAGAGGAATTGTCCAAAGACTCATTTTCTAAAGATTTAGAAGACTCAATGTTAATAATAGGAACAAAAGCTTCAGCATCTTTCTCAGAAAGCCTTCTACTTCTTCTCATAGGGGGTATGGATGAGCTCGGAGGACTCTTTTGTTTCTTTCTCTTAGTGACTACCTCCTCTACCACTACTTTGAGAGGGTTCTTAGAATTCTCTTCAAGAGGGTTCTTGGAATTCTCTTCAAGAGGGTTCTCAAAATTCTCTTCAGGAGGGTTCTTAGAATTCTCTTTAGGAGGGAATTCAGGATTCTCTTCCCTAGGGGAATTTAGGGTTTCTTCCACATTATCTATATTATCACTAGGCTGAGGTTCTAATATTTCCTCTTCTAGTTCCATTATTTTTCCCTTACCCTTCCTAGATGTAGACCTGGTCCTTATGGACGGTGAAGATTCAGGAATATTGGGAGCTTCTATACTTTTGTTTTTCTTCCTCTGAGAAGTAGAGGCTCTAGCATTGAAAATTATTTTTCTAGGTGACCTAGAAACGGAAGGAGAGGCTTCAGGATCATTCTCAATTCTTTGAAAAATTTTACAAACCCCAGAAGATGTTTTCTCTCTTCGACTAACACCATGACCTCTAGGGCCGACTACACTAGGTTCAACCTCATTCATTTGCAAAAATTCCTCCCATGTCCCAACCTTTTGTCTATTCAACTCCCTCTCTACAATTAATTTTATTAAGCAATGATGTGAAATAGACTGGTTGCTTCCTGACTAGACTAATAAAGCTTGTTTTTTCACAATGTTAAATAGGAAGTTGAGAAGATTTACCAATCTATTTTCATGCCGAAGATGACTGAAAATTTTGAAATGCAAAGCATGAAAGTACTTGTAGCATCCCTCATAGGTGAAGTACTAAATAAAAAATGTGGCTGGCTAGATGAACTCTAGAGGCAAAGATAATAGCCAAGCTCCTTGCTTCTTGTCGACATCTAACTGAGGATCATCGTGCAAAGTGAACTGTGCTCTCATTGAACACAGGTCAAAATCTTTCACCCATTGTTCACCTTCTTGAGGTAAACCAGTCACTTCAGCTACTACATCTTTTGTGAACTCAATCTTCAAGCCTTTGACTTCTATAAACCCATCCTTCAAGGTCATTTCATCAGTCTTTTTAGGTCATCCCATATGTTGGCACCTATCACAATGCCAAGTATGTTTTTCTGCATCCTTATGCAATGTAGGCCAATAATACCTAGTTGTCAAGATTTTGTAAGTTGTCCTCTTTGCGGAAAAGTGTCCTCCACATGGCTCATCGTGGCATGCCCAAAGGATGTCATAAGTTTCATCCTCTTGAATGCATTGCCTTGTGACCTGGTCTAGTCCTATATAAAACATGAAGCCTAAAATCCAAGAGAATTTAAAACTCTTTTCCACTAACAAACGGTGCTGTTTAGGAGAAAAGTGAGGTGGTGTTCTCCTTGTAGCAAGGTAGTTGGCTAAGTCTACATACCATGGATTAAAAGAATCAATAGAAAACAAGTGCTCATCAGAGAAACTATCATCAATTACTGCAAGATCATCTAGCACTTACAGTCGTGACAAGAAATCTGCCACTACATTAGCCTTTCCTGGTTTGTCTATAATCTTTACATCAAATTCCAGCATTAGGAGTAACCAGCGTGCTAGTCTACCACTAATGGCAGGTTTATTCATTAAGTAGTTGATAGTTGAATGATCAGTATAAACAAATACTTCATAGCTTGTGATGTAGTGCCTAAATTTATTTAGTGCATAAACAACTACTAACAACTCTTTTTTCAGTAACAATATAATTTAATTTTGCTCCTTGCAAATTTTTACTAATGTAGTAAATTGCATGCTCAATAATACCTTCTTTTTGTCCTAGAACTGCTCCAATAGCATAGTCAGATGCATCTATGTGGATATGGAATGGAAGCTTCCAATCAGGTCCTTTGAGAATAGGTGTTGTTGTTAGAACATCTTTCAACTTCTAGAATGATGCTTCACATTCCTCTGTCCATGCAAATTCAGCTTCTTTCTTCAACAAATTATATAATGGTGTTGCAAGTTGGCTAAAGTCTTTTATGAACCTTCTGTAGTAACCAGTGTGGCCAAGGAAACTTCTAACATCCTTCTGCTTGACTGGTGTGGGGAACGTGTTAATAACTACAATTTTTGTAGGGTCAACCTAAATTCCAAAAGATGAAAGGTAGTGTCCTAGGACTACTCCTTCCTCCATCATCATGTAGCACTTTTCATTGTTAAGAGAGAGATTATAATCTTAACATCTCTTAAGAACCTTTTCCAATTTTTTTTGTGCTTCTTCAAATGTGGTGCCATGAGTTGTAAAGTCATCCGTATAGATTTCAACACAATCAGCAACTATGTCAGAGAAAATACCTAGCACTGCTCTCTGGAAAGTAGCAGGAGCATTACATAATTCAAATAGCAAGATTGAATAAGCAAAGGTTCCCCAAGGATAGGTAAACATTGTCTTGTCCTAGTCTTCTGGTGATATTTGTATCTGATTATACCCACCGAAGCCATCTAGAAATGAAAAGTACTTTTTACCCGCAAGATTATCAAGTACTTGGTCAATGAAAGGTAGTGGAAAGTGATCCTTCTTAGTGGCTTTATTAAGTTCGCCATATTCAACACAAACTCTCCACTTTCCTTCTTTCTTTGGAACAATTACAAGAGGAGAAACCCACTGACTATCAAAATAGGATAAATGAAACCTGCACTAAGAAGCTTCTGTAACTCGGTCTTAACTATATCTCTTAAAGCAGGGTTAATTCTTCTTTGAGCTTGCCTCACTAGCTTGTATTCTAGGCTTATATATATTCTATGAGTACAGAGTTTGGGATCCAGCCCTTTCATGTAAGTGTAATCCCATGCAAAGGCTTGCTGACTATCCTGTAAAAGCTTGAGAAGACTAGACATCTGAGATTCAATGAGGTTTTTATTAACATTCAACTCCTTTCCTAAAGCAATTTCAACTCTCTTAATTGTTTCTAACATTTGAATTTTTGCTATAGATGGAGACTTTATCTCATGGGGTAGCAAGGTGTGAAGATAATCAGGTGCTGCAGGAAGCTAAGATGTGGGTTTCTTGGGCAGTATTGTTGGAAAGGAACAATTTGGATCATCACAAGATGAATCCTTAGAACCATATTGATTGGTAAGGATTGTTGCTAGTATATCATCTTCTTCTTGTGATACCATGAATGGATTTCTATCAATGACCATGAGTTTTTGCACAAATTTTACTTCAAGGGCAACATCTCCTAAGTCTAGCCAGACAACTTGATCAAGTTCACTTTGGGGTTTTGTAGGAGAATGCAGAGTTAACTTCTTGGTATTTATTCCATCTGATATGGTCATCTTCCCTGAACGACATGCAATGCAAGCATCAGCTGTGGCTAACCAAGGTCATCCTAGGATTAATGGATATCCTCCTAGGGTGGCTTTGGGTGACAAGACTATAAAATCAGAAGGGTAATCTAAGGAATCCAAAGTAACAACAATATCCTCAACCATACCATCAGGCTTAATTGTGGAATTATCAGCTAACTGCAATATTGTTGGTGTGTCCCACAAACCAATGATACTAAGTTTTAGCAAAACTTCCCTATTCATAACATTAATTGATGCTCCCAAGTCAATGAGAACATTCTAAATTTGGGTACCATTAATGTAGATGGTTACCACTGGACTTCCTGGATCTAAATACTTAGGCATGACAACTTTTCTTAGCATGAGATCAGAGAGCTAGCCTAAGACATGGATAGTATCAGGGTCTTTCTTTTTCCTTCCAGGTTGTTTGATACAGGCTTCTTTAATTTCTTTCGTATAGACTGGAATTTCTTTAAGTGCATCCAACAAGGGAATCTGTATTGTCATTTGATTAAGCTGATCAATCAAATCAGTGGCTACAGGATTTTCTTTTGGAGGAATGACCTGAGAAAATCTTTACGGATAAGGAGGATTCTTAGGCACTGGTTGAGTTTGAGCAACAGGTGGAACATCAATAGGCTAGTTCACGGGTATGTCTTCAACATCAGCAACTTCGGTGATTATTGGCTCCTTGGGTGCAGGCAGTGTAGTTCCTAATCTAAGATGGATATCATTTACATGCAAGGAATAAGCTAGTTACTTATTATTAGGATTTGGAGTGGGCTGAGCAGGAAGTTGAGTTGGCTTTTGAGGGTTGTTATTTTCTACAAGAGGTGACAGCATAATAGCTTGCTGCTAAGGTGGGGACATTATTTCATGTTATTGATTAGGCTAATTGGGTCCCCACTGAGGTTGTGGTTGCCAACTACCATGAGGTGGCCATTAGCTATTATGTTGTGGTTGTTGATAGGAGTTATACTATTGTTGGTATGGGTTAAATGGTGGTTGTTGTGGATAGACTTGGTTATAGTATGGCTATTGATTGGACCAATTGTGATTCCAATTCTATCCCTGAGGAGCAGAATTTTGGGGGTTTTCATTTGGCCAATAGCTATTATTATTATAACCAAAATTATTCAGTGGGTTTGGAGGCATACCTTGTCTTTGAGCCCATGGAAGCCTTTGAGAAATGTAGAAAACTTCTCCATTGTCCTCATCTATGGCTTTGAACTAGGTGGGCATTGGGTTAATGTCCACAAATACAACTGTCTTACATTTGCAGTTTCTCTTCTTCTCTCTACAATGAGAACAGAACTCAGCAAGCACAGCATCTGCCTCTTCCTTCTTCCTCCTCACTTGCATACTATCCAGCTAAGTGGAAACATCATTAATGATGTATTGCTTGAAGTTAGATAGAAAATTAGACAACTCCACTTTGGATACTCCTGAACCACCATTGGACTTATATGATAGGTCTCTAAGTCCCCTACCCTTCTTCAAAGTGGCCCTCAAATAATTTTGACATATATTCTTTATGTCAACCCAACCTTTTTGTGTGATATCTCCTCCTGCCATTAGGTCTAGAGCCTCAATACTTCCATCATTCACACCTTTTAGGAAGAGGTGTTTCTGAGATGCCTCATTTAGTTGGTGATGTGTATTACACTGTAGGTTGAACATAAATCTAGATACATAATCCTCTAGGGTTTCATCCTCCTTATGAGACATTTTAAAAATGTCATCCCCTTTCAAATCTTGACCTCTATAGTACACTTTATACTTCATAAGAAACATTGTGCACATGGCATTCCAATCTGCTACAGCATTGGCACCTAACCCCATGAACCATCTCAAAGAATCTTCTTTTAGAGTTGATAGAAACAACTTCAGTTTGTTGGCATTAGTGGTATAGTCATAACTCTGGCAAAGAATATCAAATTCAAAGAGGAAGGTCTCAGGGTCCTCTATAAGGAGGCCATAAAATTTGGGAAGTGCAGCAGTAGGTATATTCTTCAAATTTTGGTTACCTTGCTATTGAGGTATAGGAAAAGGAAAGGGAGCCTAAGTAGCCATTCTGGGAGGAGGACCTAGTGGTGGTGGCTGATATATAATAAGAGCAAGTGGATTATCTTGGCATTTAGGTTTAGCAAATAGGTTGTTCAAATGCAGTGATTCCTCAAATGATGAAGAGGATATATGTTCCTGAGCATCAGCAAATGGATTTTCAAAGGGTTCTTCTTCTTCGTTCTCACTTTGAGGTTCTTCAACTTGAGGATTAAATAAATCAAATGGCTCTCCTTGGTAGTTACAAGGAAGAAATCTCCCAAGGTGATCTCTCCTTCTATGCATAAAAATGCTTACTTAAGTACTACATTAAAACCAAAACCACAACTACAAGGATAAGTTTGAATTAACACCATCCCTGACAGTGGCACCAAAAATGCTTGGCCAAATAATAGTACCAAAAACCTAGAGCAATGGACTGCCTATTTCAGGATTGGACACCCCAAATGATTCCTAAATGCATTATTTGGTCTCATTTAATTATCAACCAGGGACATAAACTTGGAATGGTATTTGCAAAGTATATGATTCAAACCTCTTCTTTCTAAGCCTATCTAAGGAATTCAAATGCTTATGCTTTAGGAAAACTATACTAAAACTGGTAAGCAAATGTATTCTAATTAAAGTAGGAAATCTTAGTTAGGAACTACTCCAACTGACTGTGTTGCAGGAACATGCTACTAATTTTGATATCAGTAGATGCAGGAACAACAGAGTTTTAATACATATAAATGAGTGGGAAAATGAACTCTAAACTAACAAAACAATTCACTCATCAAGTGGGCCCCCTTGAATGAGTGAATGAGAAGTACAATCAAGATGAAAGTTGCAAACTTGAACTGAACATTCTATTCATCCATAAAATGATTACACTTGATTGAAACAATATGCAAAAGTTCTATTAAAAACTAGTTTGTTCGACTAACTCCAAAAGAGTCACAATAGTCGATTATTTAAAAGGAAGCTACAACTATCTCCTAAATCTACAATCACTTCATAAATGAGGATCGGTTACAACTCATAAAGTTTCACAATAGAAACATTATTGATCGTAAACAATCCCAAAATATAGCGCACACTAAATGTACACATTGCATGCAACAGAAAGTATTGACTTGCTTGCGAAGATTATACAATCTATAGTTGGCTTTGATGACTCCCACGCCAGTATGCTGGTCCTTGAATATCCATGGTCAACTCCTACAAAACAATCAATGCGCACATATCCAACCATATACATATATATCCACATCATCAATATTAGTAAAAGGTGTAAGTCTTATTATCACTCTTGCAAATCCAATGGCTATAGGAGGTAACTACCCAAAACATAGCTTAGGAGAGAAAACATCCATTAACATGTATAACTATTATATTCACCATTCCTGTCCATGAATTTAAGCAGATATTATGTCTTTAGAAGTATCCACATTTCCATCTTATGTTCACACACACATATATAACATATACATAGAAACCATAAGTTCATATGCTTAAAACCATAAATTCATGTCTATGTGCAATCAACTTGTTCTACAAAGAGGATAAAAAAAATAGTGAAAAAGATGGCTATTTAGGAGCCCATCAAGCTATAAGATAATGCAATAAATTATCATAACCTACTAACCTTTCATATTCCCTATATCAATTGATACTTGAACTTAACTTGTACTTGAAAACATATTGATCTTTGTATACCTATCATCATATCTTCACAAAATCATAATACTACACTATAATATATCTCAAAATATTGATAGATCTTATCGTGCATATTCATAAGGGGACCGGTTTACTAATTTTACACTAAAGTGCTCCCCCTAGGCAAGTAGTCTTCTTAGTTTGAAGTAGGATCCTCTTTACCATAGGATGGTGTTTCTTTCAAAACCTTTTCTTCTTGTGGTTTTTCTCTTTCTTTCCTGTAGATCTTCTTCATCTCATTCTTCACTTCTTCAAGATCAAAAATCTTTTTACCTTTCCTATCTTCATTGCTTGGTGACCAGTTCTTGTACCAACAATCTCTTGCTAATGTCTAATCTTATGACAATGAAAACATGCCATACCTAATGTCCTCTAGGGTCCAGCATTACCTCTAGGGTTTCTTAATCGATAGTTCATAGACATGTCCATAGTTCCCAAAAATAGTGCATGTGACATTCATGTTTCCTTCTTTTCTTAGAATACTCACCGGTTTTTTAGGCATTCTTGATGGTGATACTTTTGATCTGCAATGTTTTGCCTTGTGTACAAAATTATTTCATGTATTACAGTAGCCATTGAAACTCCCTTTATATGATCTACTACTGGGTCTTAATCTACACTCATAAGCTTGATGACTAAACTTTCCATAGTTATAGAAATGACCATTAAATAAAAAAGATTTTCTTACTAGTTTGCTTCTACACACATTAGTTGTATGACCGATCTTTCCACATTTATAACAAGTAGGTCTATGAAGTTTCTTATAGGGATTATTTGTTTCTACTTTTGGATCTTCCCGTGGCTTTTTAGATTTAGGATTTGATGACTCGCTGACTTCAAATGCTCCTTGTCATGTGTAACCTAGACTAGTTAGGTCAATGGGTCTCCTTTGTCTTTTCAATCATTCCTCAATCTTTTGCATTCTTTCACTGCCTTGGTTCAACTTCTCATTTTCTTCTCTCTTAGACTTTAATTCCTTCTTTAGATTCTCATTCTCTTCTCTAAGTGTTTCATTTTCACTTAGGATCTACTGATTCTCCTGAGATATTATAGAGAGTTGTTCCTCCTTTCCTTTTAGTGCATGTCAGTAGTTTTATTGGCTTGTAGAGAAACTTTCCTTGCATCTTCAGCTTTTCTTTTTCCTTCTGTATACACTAAAAATGGTCATCTAGACTATTAGCCCCTTTTGCTAAATCATAAATTACTTATTCTTGATCAAATCCTAGCTCTATCATTTATTCGATTATTTTCTATGGGCTAACCATCTTATCCTAAGTTTTTATTTATTTAAAAGGAATATTTCCTCCCTGTTTAAATAAATAAAAATTCCTCACTTTTCCTCTTATCCTAAGTTGCATAAATAAAGCATTATTCTTATTTTATAAAAAGGGAAAAAGCACTTTTTGTCTCATATGGACACAAAAGTCAACTCTTATTTTCCCATTGGAGGATATTTGTGCACATGGATTGCTCCTCTTTTAAGCTCTACCATTGATTAAATCTTTTGCCTCTTAATCTCCATGGTCCATTCCTTCTCATTTCCTTTAAAAGGAGAGCTCTCTTCTTCATTCTAGATCCTCAACTTTTTAGGCTAATGTTATGCTGCAGGTTTTCTAGGTACATTTGGAGCTTTTTGGAGATTTGGAGCATTCTTGGCTTTTGCATCTACATGTTATCATAGTTTCACTTCTTGCATTATCATAGCATTTTTATCTTAGATTTCCTTTATGCTTTAGATTAATTCATCTAGTTTAACTAGGAGGCTTTGTAATACTTGTTCTTTCATTTCCATAGCTTAGCTTGCATTTTCATTCTTAGCATAGCATTGCATTGCATTTTCATTCTTGATTCTTGAGGATATTGGCATTCTTTCCCTTGTCTTCATTGAATCTCCCATTGCATGGTTTACTAGCAAGGTTATTGGCTTAATAGCTCTAGCTGAGAGCATTCTTAAAAACCCTTGCACTCCATGCCTAGGGAGCTATGGATCAATTTTTGAGACCTCATTCTTGAGTGTTCTTGAATGTAATGATTCATAGAAGTGTGACACAATTATAGCACACACCTTCAAGATTTCCAAACATCCTTATGGCTTGACTTTCTTGTTCTCTTTTCATATTGGTTACTTCTTCAGCCAAGATCTTGTTCTTTTCCATCAGATCTATGTGTGTTGCTTCAGCTTCCTCAGAGTTAGCACTACCTTCAGATAGTTCATCAACGTTGTCTAGACTTACTCTCAGTTGTTCAAACAATTCTTTTATTCTTTCTAATGAGGCCTTTAGATTGTTCTTCAACCATTTGATCATTTCATTGGCTGCCTCCAACTGTCTTTCATATCTATAGATTTCCATCTCCTCAGATCTACTCTCCAAGTCAAAATTTTCTTTTAGAGAGTCATTTCTTTAATACCAATTGTTGGAAATAATATGCACTGATGGGGGGGATCAGAACTAATAAAAATTTTAAACTCTTACTGATACCTTTAAACATCAACAAAAGAAACTTCCATACTATAAAGCATATCAATGAAAATGTTATGTAAAAGTGCATTAAACCAAAAAACAATGTAGACACACACATAACACACTTATTTTATAATGGAAACTCTTTTTGAGAGGGAAAAAACCATGGTGGGAATTAATATCCATGAATCTTCTTACGGCAATTATGAAGTTTTCCTTGTTAAAGGATTACAATGTCTCTTCTGGAGACTCACCTTGTTAAAATTGATTAATACCCTATTAGGAGTATTCAAAGACCTATTATAGTCTACCTTGCTAGAGTATTTTTACAAATTTATCAAGAGTGCACCCGATTAAGGGATTTACAAATAAGTCCTACTAAGAACTACCTTGTTAAAGGATTTACAAACTTTCTATAGCATCTAAGAAACAACAAGACTAATGACCTGTATAATAGCACATGCTTATTGAATCAAATCCTTTAAGCTCATAAAATAGTCTGTATTGACCTTCTATGACTTTTCCACTGAATCACTTGATCATATCTTTACATCTTTCTGATATTGTACTATTCTATTTCTCCTACACACCGCTCTATCTATCTCACCAAAACATTAAATATACTTCATAATTTTTGTCCATAACACATTTAGGTTTTTGATTATCAACCCTAATCACCATCAAAAAAATGTTTCTTCAACCATAACACATTTTACTTTCACCACCTTATTTAATTATTGCATCTTTGTTATCATTCCCAAGAAAACAAACTTATTTCTTATTTTCTCTAACTCCACCTTGGAATTAAACATAATCAAGGTTGTGATCCCAATAATTGTAATGAAATTATTCCTTGTTAACCATACTTTACTTCCTAGGTGTTTAGATTCACTGCATCTACAAAAATCATTACCAGTCACCGATCTATCCAAATCGGCCTGATAAACTGTGAACTTTATTGCTGATCGATTGAAACATAACCACACTAGCTACCTATCTGCCATACTAAGTTGTGGTCACAAACTTGTGTTCACCTATAGCTAATACACTTATCTCTTCAACTTCTCTATAAAGGTCATCAATTTCCGTTACCGATTCAAATGTCTTACTTTACTCAACTCACCGATTTGTACTTAGTCAATTTTCTAGTTTACCTGTCTTACTCTATGTTTACCATTTTGATTAACATCATGTAATTTGTAATATTATTTGTACCTATTCATATTATAACATCAAAAATATTCTTATGACATCAAATGACCATGATTCACCATCTATCTGATTTCTTCATCTAATTAACTAAAAGTACTCAACCAAGTTCCTAACTGGTTGACTTCTTGATTTCCATCAATGACAACAAACATCAAATATGCACTAGGTGCTCACACCGAATACAATGCCAATATTTTTTTACCATGGACGTCATTCCAAGACCGTAAAAATGTCTTTCTTTGAGCTTCTCACTTGATGCACAGTTGATTTTTAGAATCAGACAAGTTCAGACTTATGGGTGCACATTAAGAACTGCAATGGAATAGAAATCGGTGTGGATGATATTTTATCCTTTTACAAGACTCCTTGATCCCATTCCATTCACACCTTGGAGCACATACAGGAATATGTGAAGAACTTCAAATTCTAAATTTGTGAACTCAATGACAAACTTATGCATTTTAGAGATAAACTTCCTGCCACATGTTTGACACTTGAATCCCCATGTTCCTAGTCGCATATGGTGGAGAGGGATCCTTGAACACTTTCAACTATTCTCCAATGCTTATCAATGTTTGGTTAATTCCTTCCAAAATCATTGATCAGACTCAACATCAAACTCCTGAAACTCTACAAAAAACCCTTAGCCAAAGAAAACCAACACTCTCAGATGCATATTTCACACGGATAATCTTCTACCTATTCTTTTAGTTTTAGCATTGATGAACATGTATGATTTGTGAAAGATTTCAAATCTCTAAATTAGGTCCTTTGAGAGGCAGTGTGCACATTTGGAGGTATGTCAAGGAATTTCACACTTGGTCATTTTTGCTACTTCTTGCTTCTTACATGGACACCATGGATCTTAGATTATTCAGGTGTAGCCATTTTTTATGCTTTTGTGCTCTTTTGATTTTCTTGTAGCTAATTTCATGGTTTCCACATTTTTTAATTTAATTTTTACCCTTCTCATTTGGATTCACACAAGGCATGTAGATGAAAATCTTCTTGAATTAGTCAAAAACATCATTCCTTAGTTGAAATGGGAGTAACTTTGGGAGACTAACACCAAAACAAGCCACTGAGGAAAAGAAAAAAAAAAGGGACAAGAGAACTTACAAGAATAGAGGGTCCCATTTTCAATGGGCGATGTGTGAAAATGTCACAACAAGTCTCTAATGTCAACAACTGAAAATGAAACAAGATTAAACTATGTAACTTTATCAACAATACCTAGATTTTTTTTTTACAACACCATTAATGAATAAATGATACCTTCATGAAAGTTCCACAGTGTCCTTCACTATGTGGTGTGAGCATCAAGGGTCCACTAGTAAACTAATGCACATGCATAGTGATTTATGAGACAACCATTCATATAATTATGTAGTACTCGTGTAATAATTATAGTGATTTATTAGATATATACCCACAGACTCGATGATGTCATGAAAAAGGGGGTTGAAGGAACACCTCCACTACCATGAACACTTTGACCTTGGATTTTGATCATAATTATTCTACTAATTTAGTTGTTCATTCATTTATGAATTAAATATAATCAAATAAAATGAATGAACTTGCAAATAATGATACCTCTATGAAAATGCCACAATGTCATTCACTGTGTGGTGTCAACATTTAGGGTCCACCAATAAAATAATACACATGCATAGTGAATTATGAGATAATCATTCATATAATTAAGTATTACTCATGTAATAATTATAATGCTTTATTAGATATATACATGTGGACTCAACGAAGTCATGAAAAGGGGAGTTGGAGGAATAGTGTCATTGCCACGATCACTTTGACCCTAGATTTTGATCATAATCATTCTACTAATTTAGTTATGCATTCATTTATAAATTAAATATAATCAAATAAAATAAATAAAACTTGCAAATAATTACCTTTGTATCAATGTCAAATGTTTCTTTGAGAAACTAATTAGTCATCGATCCATCATCTCTAGCTACCTATCCACCATCTTCACCACCATATATGCATAGGGCTCCACATGATTGACAAAAATGGGATGAAACTTGAGCCTTCAAACACTCACCTGTCTCACTCTATACTAAAGGACTAACACGTTGTATGAGCGTCTGAGTGAGCACACTAATGGTTCCTAGTGTGTCCACCTCAATAGTATCCTTCACAATGGAAGATACAGTAATGTGCTCAACATATGGTATAGAAATGAGCCTTCTAACTATGTTAGGGTCACGTTTTTCCCCTAGTCTATGGTGTGAGGACCCCCACCTCTACCCTAAAATTCTAAATAATCAAAATAATTTGGGACCTCATCGAGGACAAACTCACAATACAGTTTCCTCAAAAATATAATGGAACCTCATGATTATTAAAAGGAGAGATATCAAAAACCATCCACCATCTATCCCAAAAATTATTTTCAATTCCTTCATGGTGGCATGAATGCATGGGAAACCTCCTACAATTAGGATGAAGAGATTGATTCATTTTAGGATCTATAAAGAGGGCACAAATGTCACTTTTGTTTATTTTTCATTTTTTACATCCTCACATTATAATTTATTTGCATAATATTGTTTTTTCTCCTCTCTTATTTTACTATAAATTTAGTTGCCCACTAACTATGCCTACATGGGTCAAAATTGATTCCAATGAATTGGAAAGTGATGCCCTATGAGGATTTGTTCTAATACATTATTTAAGTCTACCAATCAAAGTCTGTAATTGATTTTTATTATTCTCTATTTGTCTTGAAATATTTTGTGGTGTTCTTCATGGATGTCTTTCAATTGATGGAGGTTGAGGTGCATTTTTTTCATGAACTTCTTCATGAGTAGGTGGCTCGGGGTTTTGTTGAGGTGGATGTACATCTACTAGAAATTAAAACAAAATTTAATTTAAAACTCTTATTAAACATATTTTAACAAAAAAAAGAAGCTAAAATGTAAAAGCACTCACCTCTTTGACCTCCTCAACATCTTGGTGACATTTTTGGGATGATCAAACATACCAATGGAGAAAATTATGCTCAAGAAATAGAGTACACCCTTCTAAAATGTTTCTCCTCTCTCCAATTCACGAGTGCAACTAAAAACAATATATGGTTTTAGGGTTTAGTTTGAAATTTGTATTATACTTTGTATATTGTGTGTTCTATATAGGCTTGGTACACCAAGCCATATGGTTTGTTCCTTATATGGTGCATGCCCTATTATGATTTTTGGGGGACTAGAAAGATGAGTGACATCTTTTTGGTCCCCCATCTTTGTGCACTTACCCTTAGGTTTATATGGTAATGTGTTGCATCTAAAATTTTACAAGTATGAAAATTATCCACTAAAAAAATTAGATCTATCATTAAGTGACACCCCCCCGACTCACCTTTTATCAAATTGAACTTTGATGGTGCGTCGAAGGGTAACCCTGGTAGATCGGGGGCTGGTTTTGTTCTCCGAAGAGAAGATAAATCTATTTTACAAGTGGCATATTGTAGAATTCTGGATGGCTCAAATAATTTAGCTGAAGCAAGAGCCCTCTTATAGGGTGTTAGGATGGAAATGCATCTTGGTATTCAGGACATTCACATTGAGGGAGATTCTCAAATTATAACTTCTTCCCTCATCTTTAAAAAGGTAGTCAATTGGAAAATTCACTATATTCTTGATGAGGTCTCGTGATTACTTCCTCGCTTCTTTTCCTACAAGATTTCCCTCTATTTTAGAGAAGAAAACAAATTTGCAGAATGGCTTTGAAATCAAGGTGTGGATTTGGGGATTCTTATTCATGATTCTAACTACTCTATAATCCCCTAGGAGATGGTACCAAAATTACTAAAAGAGGAGTGTGGTTTTCATAATTAAGAATGTGGAGATTTCGTTCGTGGGATAAATTTGTTCCTGGTGAAGGTTTAGTTTCGAACATGATGCAATTCATGTGGGCAATGATTTTTGGGAGTGGTGGTAAAAATTTACTTCCCAGAATGACAAGTTGAGGTCATGAGTCCTTTCTGATCTTAGTTTCTTTACAAGGCGATGACAACATAGCTCAGGTTAAATTATTTCCTGCTGCTCGATTATGGTATAATTTCCATGGTGTGTGTGTAGTCAGGAAATCAAGGTACAATCAAATATATGTGGCACTCATAGGTTCTAAGATCCATCATATCTAGGGGAGAAGACTTTCATTTATTTCTCTTCTTCATTTATTTACATCAAGGGTGTTTATTTTGGCTGGATTTGCTAATCTCTAGCTCGTGTGAAGTTAATTACTGGACCTCATTATAGATCATGCTTTAAATCTACACAATTCAGATGGCCTTTTATTTTGGGTGCTAGCTAAGTGCTCCTCACTTTATTTTTTCTTCTTTTTTCTCTACTTATCAGTGTTTTTCTCAAAGCCATGGTGATGTAGGAGCATCTCGGGTTCTTAGCAATCTTGTGTCACCAAAAACATATGCGAGTTTGTTTGTGTTTCTCGGTTCCTTCTTTGACTGAGTTGGTTCGGTGTTGCTCGGTTTGCTTTGTTCACCGGTGTTGGTCGGTTATCTCTCTGGCGCTTGATGAATTTCCCTGGCACTCGGTGATGCTTGTCTGGCACTCAGTTTCCTTTCTTACCAAGTTGTTAGTTTTGGATTTCTTTTGAGGCTGACTCATGCAGTTAATTTGGGTCACAAATTTAATACTAGTATCCATCATTGGGAAGCGTGTGGACCTAGATCTGGTCATTCCTTCCATTGATTGTGGATCTGAAGGCCGACTTGGTTCGGTAGCCTCTTGTATAAATGTAGTTGTTTGGTTAGATTTCAGGAGTGAGCTTTGATAGAAGATAGAAGATAGAAGTTTAGAGATTATTGTCATATCCTCACATGTTTGAGGACTTTTGTACTTGATTGTAATATCTGGCTAAAATTGGGAAGGCCTTGTAACCTAGCATGTATGAATCAATTTGAAGATAATATATGAAAGACTTTTGCATTCTCTCTCTCACTGTTGTGTGTTGTTTCTTCTGCATGTTTTTTAGCAAGGTCGATCTCGTTAGGGTGTGTCATTCTTGGCCCCTCCTATCCCTACCTTGCGTCAGGTGGTATCAGAGCAAGGTGAGATCTGGATCTAGGTTTGTGAATCTAGATTTGAAGGTTCCTTCTTGTGAAGCCCTAGTTGAATTGTTGTGGGATAGAAGATTGAGATCTGACCTGCAATTACAGAGGGTTTTTAAGATGGCTTGTGGGAGGTGAGATGTGGATCCATGATTGGCAGACATGTTGAGACAAATTGCTGCTAGATTAGAAGTTGTTGAAACATCCTAGAGAAGAGGAAGACATCTTGAAGATGTTAGTGATGATGAAATTGAGATAGAACAAGGTGATGTAGAACCTACACCTATGATGGATCAGGGTGAGGAAATATTCTTGAAGGCTTTGACAAGTCTGAAGTCTACACCACACTTTAACCCTCCTGAGTATGGTGGAAAATTGGATTTTGATGAGTTGGTGGATTGGATCACTGAGATGGAAAAGTACTTTGAGTATGAAAATGTACCTGAGGAAAAGAAGGTGAAAATTGCAAGCATAAAGTTGAAAAGTCCTGCATCCTTATCGTAGGAACATCTGCAGCTAGACAGAAATAGGAAATGCAAAAACAAAATCAAGGTATGGAGTAAAATGGTGAATAAATTGAAAGGAAAGTTCTTACCTTGTGATTATTGTAATACCCCAAAATTGGCACCTAATTATCTCAAGCAATTTTGGTGTATTTCTTCAATTCTATGTCATCAAACTCCTATCTCGCTAGGCAATTTTCTCTCTCATACTTGACTCTATTTGACTTGATGTCAGTTGCAAAGACCCTAAATTGCAATAATCAAATGCTAAATTAATTCCTAAAAGTCTTTAACTTATATTAACTAAATTATCCCTATGATAAATTAATTTAATTCTAAAGTCCTAAGTGCTTTAAATTAAATTAAATCTACCCCTTTATCAAATACACATCAAAAAGGAATTAATATCATTTAATTATTTGAGTGGACATCTCTCTATTTGAATTTAATTATTCAAATTATTCAAATTAGTCACACCCCCATATGTGGCATAAATTCCACTTTTTAATTAAATAATTCCATGCCTATTTGTCCAAAAAGTGAAGAGCCTTAATGGAAAATGAAGTCACTTAAGACATGTGGCAAAAGGAGTTACATGCGAGATTCCCCCTCTTTTTCTATTTAAGAGCTTGCCTTTTCATTTCAAAGGATGGAATTTTTGAGAGCATAGAGATTATAGTAAAATTCTACTACATTCTTTGAGATTCATAGCTTTTGATTGTCATCATTTTAGTTAGTTCATTTAGTATAATATTGCATTTTTCATCTTCTTAGTTTACTTACTTGTTCTTAGATTTAGTCACATTTTCCTTTGAAAACTCTAAAAAGAACTTGCATTTTCATTTTAGATTACATGCATCCATATTAGATTACTTGCATTTTCATTTTAGATTACATGCATCCATATTAGATTACTTGCATTTTCATTTTAGATTACATGCATTCATGCTAGATTTCTTGCATTTTCTATTTCATGCCTATGCTTTTCTTTTAAAATCCTCCATTGTAATTCGGTCTTATGGTTGTTGGCTTTTGATCTGAGAGCAATCTTGAAAACACCCCGTCTACATAGGAGGCAATAGATCGCTTCACTACAGATTTCGGATTGAATAACTCATATTCTTTTCTATAATCTGATCATGTGAGTAATGATCATGTTGTGTGTGTGTTGAATTTGAGGTCACATTCAATCATACACATTTTGGCGCCCATCGTGGGTCGTCGCCCAAAGGACACTACTGGCTTAGGCTTTAAAATGACTCCCTTTCATTTAGGGACCAAGAAATTTATGTCGGCTCCTACGTCTGATTCCAAGCTTGAACCTGAGCATGAACAAGAAATTGAAGATGCCACTCCAGAGATGAATCCAGAAAACACCTCTGATGAAGATACATTTCCATATCCTATCCCTTTGGATATTGCGGCACTCCTTGCTGAACCTGATGAGCCTATCAACGCTCTTCATTTGAAGAAGTTCTATAGCTGACATTCTCAGTATGCTCATGTACATATTTATTGATCCTGAAAAAATCCTAAAAATTGATATATTGCAAAAAATCCTAAAAAATTGCAAAATGTCCTGAAAAAAATGATCATCTTAGTGAAAACCTGGCAAACAGGCGCTTTGATGTATCTATTATCCTGGTGAAAGCCTGGTAAACAGGCGCCTTGATAATACAAAAAAATAGAAAATGTGAAAAATACAAAAAAAAAAAAAATACAAAAAAAGCAAAAAAGAGAAAATACAAAAAAAATTAAAAAAGACAAAAATGTGTCATTGATGAAAACCTGGTAAATAGGCATCATGGTAGCAAAAATAGAATCTCTGCCAAGTTGGTGAAAACCTGGTAAACAGGCGCCACTTGTTTCCTAAAGTAACATCCTCTCTCGGCGTCGCTTGGCTCTTAGTTTATTGCTTTAGTTTTCTTTCTAGCTTTAGTTTTCTTCCTTTGCTTCCTACTTTGGTTTGCTAGCTCATGCACTTGCCTTCGGTTGTTTTCAAGTTTTTTCTCGACTCTTCATAGATTGGAATTGGTTCACGCTTGGGGGCACTCGCTTGGTCTAGGGGGCATTGTCCTATCGCTTTCAGAAACTCTTTCGAGCATTAGTCACTAGTGACTCTCGCTACATCTGCCTGCTGATACCTAGCTCTTGTTCGACCTCTCTCTTTCGGGATCTCTCCCTTGCATCAGTCACCAGTGCATCTCATTGTGTCTACCTATTTTCGTTATCTCATCGAGACTTCAAAAGTCATCTTTTCAATTCAACTCCAATTCGCTTGAACACAAGCATAAACTGAAACTAAAACTAAATGTGTGTTCCTTTGAGGCATGTTGAGCTTTGTTTTCTTTGAGTGCTTATCTGTTTGCTTTGCTTTTTCTTTGCTTTCTTCTTGTTGGTTTAGTTCCAATGATCCAAAGAATTCATATAAGAGTGGTGTATGTCTATAAGAGCCTTCATCTCATATTGGATGGCCATGCGTACCTCGACTCCTTTTATATGAACACTTTGGTGAGGTTGGTTCTTCTCCTTGTCTTTTGAGTGACTTCTTTCTGCTACTGGTGAAATTGTAAATGCTTTCCCTGTTGAGTGAACGTAAGGGTCACTGCGAGCAATCTTTGGCAAAAGAAGGAACTCCTGCATGCTTGGTGTGTTTGTTCGCAAGAGACATTCAGGTCATTCTAGCATTTATGCTCTAATGCTTATGTTAACTTGCTAGATTAAAAGGAATAGGTGTTCAGGTCATTATGGTTCCTTGTGCCTTAATGCTTACATCTTATTCTAACAAACCTAAGACTTATGTCATATTCATATTCTCATGATAGCGATATTAGTGAGGATTGTATGACATCTTGCAATTGTCCGAACTTGAAAGGCTCTATGATGATAAATACGGTGAGTCCAACAACCAAGTCCTAAGGTTTGCATTTTCATTTAGACTTGCATCTTTCATTCTAGGCTTGCATTTGGAGCGCTTTCTTGTTGCTCTCTTGATTGCTTTTTGTTCATTAGAGGTTCTCCTCTTCCATCCTAGTTTCATCATGATTTCACAAGTTTTCAGGATCGAAATCGAAATCTAACATGTCTACATAGCTCGAAATCACGTTTTAAATTCTGAGACCCTTTGGGATCGGATGCTTGTGCATTCAGTCTTCTGGCGTCATCTTCCTGCCAGATCCTTATCTTTGCATCATGTTCTTGAGATCTTTTCTCTTTTCATCAAAGTCAACTCTAGTCAAATTTGGTCGACCATGGTCAACTTTGGTCAACAAGACCTCTGCATTGCTCCGATTTGCTTCTGCATCTTCTCGATGCTTCTTTAATGTACTCTGAATTCTTCTCAATCTTTGATCTTATCTTTATCTATAATCTCTTACTGTCAATCATCTTCTGACATGTCATCTTTTGATTTCGCTCCCGTGGGGGCAAGATGATTGCATCATTGAATCTTGTCGAATCAATTCTTGAATCAGTCTAATCTGAATCTTCAGTTCTCATTGCTTGGGGCATCTCGGTGCCTTGTATCATATTATCTTATCATCTATCTCTTAGGTATCTGAGCAATCTAACTCAGATCCTGGAGAATCAAGCTTCGTTCTGGAGATGGTTCTTGAAATCTTTTAGGTATTGGGGCAATCTAACCCTGATTCTTGGGAGTCAAGCTTCGTTCTGGAGATGGCTCTCAAAATATCTTATAGACCATTATCTGGGCAATCTAACCTAGGTCTCGGGGGGCTAAGCTACGTATTGGGGCAATCTAACCCTGATTTTGGAGACAGTCCTAAATTTGCATCTTCATCAATTGGTATTGGGGCAATCTAACCCTGATCCTCGTTCTGTTCTAAGACCGATGTCTTCCCAATCTAACTTAGGCTTTGAAAATTCTCATCATCTGTCACTTCAGACTTTTCTTTGAATCAACGCGCTGCTCACACATCAATTCAAAGAGGGGCAAAATGTAATACCCCAAAATTGGCACCTAATTATCTCAAGCAATTTTGGTGTATTTCTTCAATTCTATGTCATCAAACTCCTATCTCGCTAGGCAATTTTCTCTCTCCTACTTGACTCTATTTGACTTGATGTCAGTTGCAAAGACCCTAAATTGCAATAATCAAATGCTAAATTAATTCCTAAAAGTCTTTGACTTATATTAACTAAATTATCCCTATGATAAATTAATTTAATTCTAAAGTCCTAAGTGCTTTAAATTAAATTAAATCTACCCCTTTAGCAAATACACATCAAAAAGGAATTAATATCATTTAATTATTTGAGTGGACATCTCTCTATTTGAATTTAATTATTCAAATTATTCAAATTAGTCACACCCCCATATGTGGCATAAATTCCACTTTTTAATTAAATAATTCCATGCCTATTTGTCCAAAAAGTGAAGAGCCTTAATGGAAAATGAAGTCACTTAAGACATGTGGCAAAAGGAGTTACATGCGAGATTCCCCCTCTTTTTCTATTTAAGAGCTTGCCTTTTCATTTCAAAGGATGGAATTTTTGAGAGCATAGAGATTATAGTAAAATTCTACTACATTCTTTGAGATTCATAGCTTTTGATTGTTATCATTTTAGTTAGTTCATTTAGTATAATATTGCATTTTTCATCTTCTTAGTTTACTTACTTGTTCTTAGATTTAGTCACATTTTCTTTGAAAACTCTAAAAAGAACTTGCATTTTCATTTTAGATTACATGCATCCATATTAGATTACTTGCAATTTCATTTTAGATTACATGCATCCATATTAGATTACTTGCATTTTCATTTCAGATTACATGCATTCATGCTAGATTGCTTGCATTTTCTATTTCATGCCTATGCTTTTCTTTTAAAATCCTCCATTGTAGTTCGGTCTTATGGTTGTTGGCTTTTGATCTGAGAGCAATCTTGAAAACACCCCGTCTACATAGGAGGCAATAGATCGCTTCACTACAGATTTCGGATTGAATAACTCATATTCTTTTCTGTAATCTGATCATGTGAGTAATGATCATGTTGTGTGTGTGTTGAATTTGAGGTCACATTCAATCATACACATTTTGGCACCCACCATGGGTCGTCGCCCAAAGGACACTACTGGCTTAGGCTTTAAAATGACTCCCTTTCATTTGGGGACCAAGAAATTTATGTCGGCTCCTACGTCTGATTCCAAGCTTGAACCTGAGCATGAACAAGAAATTGAAGATACCACTCCAGAGATGAATCCAGAAAACACCTCTGATGAAGATACATTTCCATATCCTATCCCTTTGGATATTGCGGCACTCCTTGCTGAACCTGATGAGCCTATCAATGCTCTTCATTTGAAGAAGTTCTACAGCTGACATTCTCAGTATGCTCATGTACATATTTATTGATCCTGAAAAAATCCTAAAAATTGATATATTGCAAAAAATCCTAAAAAATTGCAAAATGTCCTAAAAAAATGATCATCTTAGTGAAAACCTGGCAAACAGGCGCTTTGATGTATCTATTATCCTAGTGAAAGCCTGGTAAACAGGCGCCTTGATAATACAAAAAAATAGAAAATGTGAAAAATAAAAAAAATACAAAAAAAATACAAAAAAAGCAAAAAAGAGAAAATACAAAAAAAATTGAAAAAGACAAAAATGTGCCATTGATGAAAACCTGGTAAATAGGCATCATGGTAGCAAAAATAGAATCTCTGCCAAGTTGGTGAAAATCTGGTAAACAGGCGCCACTTGTTTCCTAAAGTAACATCCTCTCTCGGCGTCGCTTGGCTCTTAGTTTATTGCTTTAGTTTTCTTTCTAGCTTTAGTTTGCTTCCTTTGTTTCCTACTTTGGTTTGCTAGCTCATGCACTTGCCTTCGGTTGTTTTTGAGTTTTTGCTCGACTCTTCATAGATTGGAATTGGTTCACGCTTGGGGGCACCCGCTTGGTCTAGGGGGAATTGTCCTATCGCTTTCAGAAACTCTTTTGAGCATTAGTCACTAGTGACTCTCGCTACATCTGCCTGCTGATACCTAGCTCTCGTTCGACCTCTCTCTTTCGGGATCTCTCCCTTGCATCAATCACCAGTGCTTCTCACTGTGTCTACCTATTTTCGTTATCTCATCGAGACTTCAAAATTCATCTTTTCAATTCAACTCCAATTCGCTTGAACACGAGCATAAACTGAAACTAAAACTAAATGTGTGTTCCTTTGAGGCATGTTGAGCTTTGTTTTCTTTGAGTGCTTATCTATTTTCTTTGCTTTTTCTTTGCTTTCTGCTTGTTGGTTTAGTTCCAATGATCCAAAGAATTCATATAAGAGGGGTGTATGTCTATAAGAGCCTTCATCTCATATTGGATGGCCATGCGTACCTCGACTCCTTTTATATGAACACTTTGGTGAGGTTGGTTCTTCTCCTTGTCTTTTGAGTGACTTCTTTCTGCTACTGGTGAAATTGTAAATGCTTGCCCTGTTGAGTGAACGTAAGGGTCACTGCGAGCAATCTTTGGCAAAAGAAGGAACTCCTATGTGCTTGGTGTGTTTTTTCGCAAGAGACATTCAGGTCATTCTAGCATTTATGCTCTAATGCTTATGTTAACTTGCTAGATTAAAAGGAATAGGTGTTCAGGTCATTCTAGCTCCTTGTGCCTTAATGCTTACATCTTATTCCGACAAACCTAAGACTTATGTCATATTCATATTCTCATGATAGCGATATTAGTGAGGATTGTATGACATCTTGTGATTGTCCGAATTGAAAGGCTCTATGATGATAAATACGGTGAGTCCAACAACCAAGTCCTAGGGTTTGCATTTTCGTTTAGACTTGCATCTTTCATTCTAGGCTTGCATTTGGAGCACTTTCTTGTTGCTCTCTTGATTTCTTTTTGTTCATTGGAGGTTCTCCTCTTCCATCCTAGTTTCATCATGATTGCATAAGTTTTCGGGATCGAAATCGAAATCTAACATCTCTACATAGCTCGAAATCACGTTTTAAATTCTGAGACCCTTTGGGATCGGATGCTTGTGCATTCAGCCTTCTGGCGTCATCTTCCTACCAGATCCTTATCTTTGCATCATGTTCTTGAGATCTTTTCTCTTTTCATCAAAGTCAACTCTAGTCAAATTTGGTCAACCATGGTCAACTTTGGTCAACAAGACCTCTGCATTGCTCCGATTTGCTTCTGCATCTTCTCGATGCTTCTTTAATGTACTCTGAATTCTTCTCAATCTTTGATCTTATCTTTATCTATAATCTCTTACTGTCAATCATCTTCTGACATGTCATCTTTTGATTTCACTCCCGAGGGGGCAAGATGATTGCATCATTGAATCTTGTCGAATCAATTCTTGAATCAGTCTAATCTGAATCTTCAGTTCTCATTGCTTGGGGCATCTCGGTGCCTCGTATCATATTATCTTATCATCTATCTCTTAGGTATCTGAGCAATCTAACTCAGATCCTGGAGAATCAAGCTTCGTTCTGGAGATGGTTCTTGAAATCTTTTAGGTATTGGGGCAATCTAACCCTGATTCTTGGGAGTCAAGCTTCGTTCTGGAGATGGCTCTCAAAATATCTTTTAGACCATTATCTGGGCAATCTAACCTAGGTCTCAGGGGGCTAAGCTACGTATTGGGGCAATCTAACCCTGATTCTGGAGACAGTCCTAAATCTGCATCTTCATCAATTGGTATTGGGGCAATCTAACCCTGATCCTCGTTCTGTTCTAAGACCGTTGTCTTCCCAATCTAACTTAGGCTTTGAAAATTCTCATCATCTGTCACTTCAGACTTTTCTTTGAATCAACGCGCTGCTCACACATCAATTCAAAGAGGGGCAAAATGTAATACCCCAAAATTGGCACCTAATTATCTCAAGCAATTTTGGTGTATTTCTTCAATTCTATGTCATCAAACTCCTATCTCGCTAGGCAATTTTCTCTCTCCTACTTGACTCTATTTGACTTGATGTCAGTTGCAAAGACCCTAAATTGCAATAATCAAATGCTAAATTAATTCCTAAAAGTCTTTGACTTATATTAACTAAATTATCCCTATGATAAATTAATTTAATTCTAAAGTCCTAAGTGCTTTAAATTAAATTAAATCTACCCCTTTAGCAAATACACATCAAAAAGGAATTAATATCATTTAATTATTTGAGTGGACATCTCTCTATTTGAATTTAATTATTCAAATTATTCAAATTAGTCACACCCCCATATGTGGCATAAATTCCACTTTTTAATTAAATAATTCCATGCCTATTTGTCCAAAAAGTGAAGAGCCTTAATGGAAAATGAAGTCACTTAAGACATGTGGAAAAAGGAGTTACATGCGAGATTCCCCCTCTTTTTCTATTTAAGAGCTTGCCTTTTCATTTCAAAGGATGGAATTTTTGAGAGCATAGAGATTATAGTAAAATTCTACTACATTCTTTGAGATTCATAGCTTTTGATTGTTATCATTTTAGTTAGTTCATTTAGTATAATATTGCATTTTTCATCTTCTTAGTTTACTTACTTGTTCTTAGATTTAGTCACATTTTTCTTTGAAAACTCTAAAAAGAACTTGCATTTTCATTTTAGATTACATGCATCCATATTAGATTACTTGCATTTTCATTTTAGATTACATGCATCCATATTACATTACTTGCATTTTCATTTTAGATTACATGCATTCATGCTAGATTGCTTGCATTTTTTATTTCATGCCTATGCTTTTCTTTTAAAATCCTCCATTGTAGTTCGGTCTTATGGTTGTTGGCTTTCGATCTAAGAGCAATCTTGAAAACACCCTGTCTACATAGGAGGCAACAGATCGCTTCACTATAGATTTCGGATTGAATAACTCATATTCTTTTCTGTAATCTGATCATGTGAGTAATGATCATGTTGTGTGTGTGTTGAATTTGAGGTCACATTCAATCATACACAATTATCAGATTAACCTAGTTAGGCAAATGAAAAGTTTAAGGTATAAAGATAGCTCGATAAAGGAATATACTGAGGAATTCTATAGATTAGATATCAGATCTGGACATGATGAAAATGATGTGGAAAGAATTGCTAGATACCTGAATGGTTTGAGAGTTTCCATCCAAGAAGAAATCAATTTGGTCAAATTGAAGAACATTGAAGAGGCTTATCAATTTGCATTGAAAGCTAAGGAGAAATTGAATAAGAGACATGAGCAAACACAAAGAGGTAGAGGTGGTAGATTCCATAGAGGAAGAGGTAGATCCCATGGTGAAAATAGTAGATCTAAACTAGAAAAGACAACTCTGGATAAAGGCAAGACTAAGTGGAAAGGTGAAAGTTCACCTAGAGGCAGAGGAATTAGCTACCGAGGTGGTTTCTGATGAAATTGTTACAATTGTGGAGAAGGACATAGATCATTTGAGTGTACACATGCAAGTAAGAAGGCTGGTAGTACTAGAAATGCTTTGGTGCAAGAAAAGTCACTGAATGAACCTGAGAAGGAAAATAACTTGATGGTAAGAAGAGCACTTTGGAATGAAGGTAAAAGGAAGATTCGGCAAGGAAAAGTTTGTTCAAGACCAAATGTAGAGTTTTTGACAAAGTTTGGAAGGTAATCATTGACAGTGGTACCTCAGAGAATCTGGCATCTGAAGAGATAGTCACAAAGTTACAATTGAAAAGGTTGGAACATTTGAAGACCTATCAGATTTCATGGATCAAAGATGAGCATACACTCTGGGTAAGTGAACAATGTTATGTGAATTTGAAAATTGGAAAGTACTATGATAAGGTGTGATGCAGGAGCATCCTGGGTGTAAGGGCAATCTTGCATCACCCAAAAATATTTCTATTTTTGTATTCGATAAGGGCTATCTTGTGCAGAGCTACTATTTATGGAAACTTGCTATTTTTAGTAAGTTGGCCTTACGATCTCAGAATGTTCTGATTTTACATGTGGAGGTTCATCTCAGTCATATCAGCCTGCCAACAAAGTTTCATAGCTAGATCAGGTCTAGTTTTGAAGATATTGAAGATTTTTGGTATTGGCAGCAGCGTACAGAAACTTTGAACTCAGTTTTGAAGGCTTTAGAGGCCCCAGATGAGGTCAAAAAATTGGGTGACGGGAACTTTGCGTTGGCCAAGCCTATAGAGCACTTCGTGGCATTTTTGAAATGGGGTTATAATAGTCAATCGGGTCAACTGGTGATGACTTATGGTCTCCGGAAGTCAGGCCACCTGAAATGGCAAAAAATAATTTTCCTTCAAAATTTTTGTTCGGGTTTCAAAAGTTATTTTGAGTTGACTTTGATGTAATAAATTGAAAAATAAAATAATTCTAAGTTGGGTCGGCCCTTAGGGCTAAATTTCTGGAACCTTCTCGGGCGGTGGAAATTGCCTATATAAAGAAGGCCTGTAGTGTTGTCTAGGGCAATTCTGGGTAGTAGATCTGGGTATTGATTCAAAGATTTTTCCTATAGAATATTGTAAGGGAATGCCCATGTGGCTTTGCATATTGTAATTCTGAAAGTTTGTAATTCCACATTTGTGGAGATAATAAGAAGCCAATTTTCTGTTCTTGCATATTATTGTTGTTGTTTCTCTATTTATGTTATATGTTTGTGGTACTAAGGGGAGCACCCTTCATCAAGACCCTTCATCAAGTGGTATTAGAGCAGGAGTTCTTGAGTGTGTAAATAGATCACCGACTGTGAGGCAGTTTTCACCAGGACCGTGGTTAGGGTTTCAGCGTGCATCGCGAAAATACCTCCACGAAGAGAACGTGGCGAAAGAGCTGGTGCTGTGACACTTGAGGTTAGAGAGCTGTAGAGACAAGTGCGAGCATTGCAAGAAGAAATTCACAGAGGAATGAATCTTAATGTCAGAGACGAAAGCGAGGATGAAGCCGAAGAAGAATATCAAGAAGGAGAAGCTAAAGTTGTGAATCAGGAGGAAGAAAGACTTTTTCAGGTGATTTCCAAGATTGGGAAAAGACCTAAGATTGAGGTTCCTACATTTTCTAGAAATCTTAACCTAGAGAAATTGATCGACGTGATCAATGAATGTGAGAAATATTTTGAGTATGAAGATGTTGAGGATCCTGATAAGGTCAAATTTGTGAAGGCCAGACTGAAAGGTCATGTGAAGATCTGGTGGCAAGAGATTCAATTGGAGAGAAATAGAAGAGGAAAAGATAAAATCACAAGATGGGATCGGATGGTGGATAAATTGAAGCGACAGTTCATTCTTGTTGATTATGAGCTTGACCTACTAAAAAAAATGCAAAGTTTGAAGCAAGCAGGAAGATCTGTTCAGGAGTATATAGAGGAGTTATATCGACTCCTCATCAGAACAGGCCATGCGAAAGCTGATAAGGAGAAAGTTGCCTGATACCTTAATGGGTTAAGGTCAAGTATTCAGGATGAGTTAAATCTGGTTTGAATGAACAGTATTGAGGAGGCATACCAGTTTGCCCTAAAAGTAGAGGAAAAGCTGAACAAGAAGTTTGAGAGCAGACAAAATGGAAGAGGTCGTGGTGGAAGATCTGGTAGACGGTCATATGGTGGCCGAAATGAAGATTCGAAAAAGAAGGATGAGGCCAGTAGCAGCCAGAATCAGAGAGGAAACAATTCCAATCGTTTCCAAGATCAGAATAATAGAGATCAGAGAGGAAGAGGAAGAGGACAAGGATCTAGAAGAGGAGGCTTCCGTGGAACATGTTTTCACTGTGGAGAAGAAGGTCATAGGGAATTTGAATATCCTCAGTGCCAAGGCAGAACAGATAGGAGAAATGAATGCTAGGCCAGAGTTGCACATGTAGATGAAGATGTCAGATCATCAAATTTTGAAGATGCTGAAAGAGGAGAAACACTAATTAACAAAAGAGTCCTGCTGAGTGGTGAGAATGAACCTGAACAAAGGAGGAGCTTGTTTCGCACTAGATGCAAGTGTGAAGGTAAATGATGTGATGTGATTATCGATAGTGGAAGCACTGACAATTTGGTGTCAGAAGAGATGGTGACAAAGTTGAAGCTCAAGAGACAAAAACACCTACATCCATATCGGATTGCCTGGGTGCAGGATGACCACAAGGTCATGGTTAGTGAATAGTGCCTGGTAAAGTTCAAGATCGGCGGGTACCAAGATGAGGTACTATGTGATATAATATCTATGGATGCATATCATATGTTGTTGGGTAGACCATGGCAGTTTGACAGATGTGCTGTACACGATGGTTGTGCGAATACCTATTCCCTGACAAAGGATGGAGTGCGACATAAGCTAAAGCCATTGAAGGAGACCGAAGAAAAGGTATGTGGTAATGCAAGAATAACTTTTGTTGATGGAAGAAAATTCCTAGATGGTATGAGGCATGAGCATGTGTGTTTTGCTTTAATTCCAAAAGCTGGTAAAGAGGAAGTAGAGGATGTACCTGTAGAGGTTGCAGATTTGTTGAATGGGTTTCAGGATATTGTATCTGATAATGTACCTGGTGGATTACCACCAGTAAGGAAGATCAGTCATCAGATGAATTTGATTTCAAGAGCTAGTTTGCCAAACAAGGCAGCACACAGAATGACACCAGCGAAAAGTGAAGAGTTGAACAGACAAGTACATGAGTTATTGCAGAAGGGGTTGATTCGAGAGAGTCTGAGTCCCTGTGCTATACTAGTGTTATTAGCGCCAAAGAAGAATGGAGAATGGAGGATGTGTATAGATTCCAGAGCAATAAACAAGATCACAATCAAGTATAGGTTTCTATTGCCACGAATGGATGATATTATGGACTGTTTGAGTGGAGCTGTGTATTTCTCAAAGATAGATCTGAAGAGTGGATATCACCAGATTCGGATCAGAGAAGGAGATGAATGGAAGACTGCCTTCAAGACAAAGGAAGGACTATATGAGTGGTTAGTTATGTCTTTTGGGCTAACCAATGCACCAAGCACTTTCATGCGGCTCATGAACGAGGTTCTAAAAGAATTTCTGGGTAAGTTTGTCATTGTTTACCTAGATGATATTTTGATCTTTAGCAAGACATTGGAGGAGCATATGATGCATATTTGTATGGTGTTTGAGAAGCTAAGAGATGAGAAATTGTTGATTAATTTGAAGAAGTGTAGTTTTGTGAAGAAAGAGTTAGTGTATTTGAGATTTATAATTTTAGCAGAAGGTCTAAAAATGGACCCAAAGAAGGTGCAAGCTATCCTTGAATGGCCTACTCCAAGGAGTGCTACTGAGGTAAGATCTTTTCATGGTTTGGCTAGCTTTTATAGAAAGTTTATTAGAAATTTTAGTAGTATTTGTGGTCCCTTGACTGAAACAATGAGAGGAGATAGAAAAGAGTTTAAGTGGACTAATGGGGCACAAAAGAGTTTTCAATTGTTGAAACAAAAAGTTACAGAACAACCTGTTTTAGCACTTCCAGATTTTAATAAGGTGTTTCAAGTAGATTGTGATGTTAGTAGTACCGCAATAGGAGCTGTTATGAGCCAAGAAGGTAAACCGGTTGCTTATTTTAGTGAGAAGTTAAATGATGCCAAGAGGAAGTATTCTATTTATGATCAAGAATTTTATGCTATAGTTAGGCATTGAAGAAGTGGAGACACTATCTGCTTCCTAAGGAGTTTGTTTTGTATACTGATCATCAAGCTTTGCAATATTTGAATAGTCAAGGAAAGTTGAATGAGAGGCATTTGAAATGGGTTGAGTTTTTGCAGAGTTATACATTTGTTTTGAAACACAGAAGTGGAAAGTCTAACAGGGTTGCAAATGCTCTTAGCAGAAGGCAACTATTGCTGACAGAGATGCAGATTGAGGTGGTTGGGTTCAAGAAACTCAAGAATTTGTATCCAGAGGATCCTGATTTTGGTGGAGCTTGGAAAGCTTGTAAAGAACCTATTACTCTAGATAGGACGAAATGGCTGGATTTTATCATCCAAGATGATATGCTATTTAGAGGGAGTCAGTTGTGCATTCCACGAAGTTCTATGAGGGAGAATCTCATCAAAGAGAAGCATAGTGGAGGATTGGCTGGACATTTTGGTCGTGATAAAACCCTTGCTTTGGTTGGTGAGAATTATTATTGGCCACAGTTGCAGCAAGATGTGAAGAAGTTTGTACAGAGTTGCAGAGTATGTTAGATGGCGAAGGGAGTGAAGCAAAATACAGGGTTATATCAGCCATTACCTGTACCAGAGAAGCCTTGGGAGGATATCAGTATGGACTTTGTTCTTGGTTTACCGAGGACTCAGCGGGGACACGATTCAATTTTTGTAGTTGTTGACAGATTTTCGAAGATGACACATTTCATTCCCTGCAAGAAGACTAATTATGTTGTTCATGTAGCAGAATTGTTTTTCAGCGAAGTAGTGAGACTACATGGTTTGCCAAAGACCATAGTTTCAGATAGAGACACTAAGTTTGTTGGATATTTCTGGCGTACATTGTGGAAGAAGTTGAAGACAGATTTGAAGTTCAGTTCATCACATCATCCACAGACTAATGGACAGACAGAGGTGGTGAATAGAAGTTTGGGAAATTTGCTGAGATGTTTGGTTGGAGATAAGCCAACAGGATGGGATTTGATTTTGCCATAGGCATAATTTGCATACAATAATTCTGTCAACAAGAGCACTGGTAAATCACCATTCTAGATTGTATATGGAAGTAGTCCAAGAAATGCATCTGAGTTGAGAAAGATAGATAAAGGAGAAATAAGTAGTGCTGAAGCTGAGGGTTTTGCAGAACACTTGAAGAACATCCATGAGGAGGTGAGGAAGCATATTACCAAGATGAATGCGCAGTATAAGACTAAGGCAGATGAGAAAATGAGGCATAAGGAATTTTAGGTTGGGGATGAAGTCATGGCTCATTTGCGGAAGGAGCGATTTCCGGTTGGTACATATAACAAGTTGAAAATGAAGAAGTTTGGACCATATACGATACTGAAGAAGCATGATTCAGGAAATGCATATGAAGTAGAATTGCCTACTGAGCTGAATATTTCACCAGTGTTTAACATTTCAAATTTGACAGAGTATCATGAAGGAGGTGTTGAAGATGAGGTTGCAGCAGCACAGTGGAGTATTCCAGCAACCAGTTCAGATATCAAGGAGATTGAAGAAATACTGGACAGTCGTGTTGGCAGAAGCACAAGGAATAGGACATATGAAGAGTATTTGGTCAAATGGAAAGGATGACCTGTAGAAGATTCATCATGGCTAACAAAGGAGGAGGTTAACCGTCTTGGTTTTCCTCTGCACACCTGAGTCGTGACAAGGTCACTTCTCAAATTACCCCGAGTGTCTGATGCAGGAGCATCCTGGGTGTAAGGGCAATCTTGCATCACCCAAAAATATTTCTATTTTTGTATTCGATAAGGGCTATCTTGTCCAGAGCTACTATTTATGGAATTTTGCTATTTTTAGTAAGTTGGCCTTACGATCTCGGAATGTTTTGATTTTACATGTGGAGGTTCATCTCAGTCATATCAGCCTGCCAGCAAAGTTTCATGGCTAGATCAGGTCTAGTTTTGAAGATATTGAAGATTTTCGGTATTGGCAGCAGGGTACAAAAACTTTGAACTCAGTTTTGAAGGCTTTAGAGGCCCCGGATGAGGTCAAAAAATTGGGTGATGGGCACTTTGTGTAGGTCAAGCCTATAGAGTGCTTCGTGGCATTTTCGAAATGGGGTTATAATAGTCAATCGGGTCAACTGGTGATGACTTATGGTCTCCAGAAGTCAGGCCACCTGAAATGGCAGAAAATAATTTTCTTTCAAAATTTTTGTTCGGGTTTCAAAAGTTATTTTGAGCCGACTTTGATGTAATAAATTGAAAAATAAAATAATTCTAAGTTGGGTCGACCCTTAGGGCTAAATTTCAGGAACCTTCTCGGGCAGTGGAAATTGCCTATATAAAGAAGGCCCGTAGTGTTGTCTAGGGCAGTTCTGGGTAGTAGATCTAGGTATTGATTCGAGGATTTTTCCTACAGAATATTGTAAGGGAATGCCCATGTGGCTTTGCATATTGTAATTCTAAAAGTTTGTAATTCCACATTTGTGGAGATAATAAGAAGCCAATTTTCTATTCTTGCATATTATTGTTGTTGTTTCTCTATTTTTGTTATGTGTTTGTGGTACTAAGGGGAGCACCCTTCATCAAGACCCTTCATTAAGGTGTTGTGTGATATCATGCCTATGGATTGTTGTCATATTTTGTTGGGTAGACCTTGGCAATATGATAGACATGCTATATATGATGGGAGATTGCACAAGTATACTATTTGAGCTGATAGAAGAAGACAAATCTTGTTACCTTTGATGAAAGAACCTGTTAGTAATGTTTGCACATTTGTGAAAGTTTTCTTGATGGAAGGAAGAAATTTTGTTAAGGATTTAAAGATAAATGATGTATTTTTTTTGTAATTCCTAACAAATCGAGTAAGAAAATAAAGGATAATGTCCCTGAGGAGATTGATAAGTTACTCACCGAGTACAGTGAAATTATTTCTAATAATGTACCTGATGGTTTACCACCAAAGAGAAGCACTGATCATTGCATGGATCTCATCCCTGGAGCTAGTTTACCGAATAAGGCAACTCATCGGTTGACACCTACCGAAAATCAAGAATTGAATCGACATATTCAAGAATTGTTGCAGAAAGGTTTGATCAGAGAAATTTTGGGTCCTTGTGCAATATCTATGGTATTGGCACCTAAGAAGAATGGAGAATGGAAAATGTGTATTGGTTCTAGAGCAATCAACATGATAACAGTGAAGTATAGGTTTCCTATACCAAGAATGGATGATATAATGGATAGTTTGACTGGAGCAAAGTATTTTACTAAAATTGATTTGAAAAGTGAGTATCATCATATCAGAATCAGAGAAGGTGATGAATGGAAGACTACTTTCAAGACAAAATAAGGTTTGTATGAGTAGTTGGTTATGCCTTTTGGTTTAACTAATGCACCGAATACTTTTATGAGGTTGATGAATGAAGTTTTGAAGAAATTCTTGGGTAAGTTTGTGATTGTATATCTTTATGATATTCTAATATTTAGTAAGACCAGAGAAGAACATTTGTTGCATGTTAGACAAGTTTTGCCTAGATTGAAAGAAGAAAAGTTGCTGATAAATCTGAAAAAGTGTTCATTCATGAAAGAGGAGATTGTGTATTTGGGATTTGTGATTTCAGCTGATGGTTTGAAAATGGATCCTGAAAAGGTTGAAGTTATTTTGAATTGGCTAACACTTGTAAATGCTAGTGAGGTAAGATCATTTCATGGTTTGGCAATTTTTTACCAAAAGTTCATTAGGAATTTCAGTTCAATTTGTAATGCTATGACTGAGACTATGAGAGGAAACAAAAGAGAATTCAAGTGGACACATGGAGCTGATAAAAGTTTTGAGACTCTGAAGCAAAAGGTTGTTGAATTTCCTATTTTGGCATTTCCTGATTTCAATAAGGTATTTAAAGTGGAATGTGATGCAAGTGGAAGTGCAATTGGAGCTATGTTGAGTCAAGAAGGTAAACATGTTGCTTTCTTTAGTGAAAATTTGAATGATGCAAAAAGGAAATATTCTATGTATGATCAAGAATTATACGCTATTGTTCAAGCACTGAAGAAATGGAGACATTATTTGATGCTGAGTGAATTTGTGTTGTATACCAATCATAAAGGTTTACAGTATTTCGGTAGTCAGAATAAGTTGAATCAAAGACATATGAAATAGGTTGAGTATTTGTAGAGTTATACATTTGTGATAAAGCATAAGAGTGGAGTCACTAACCAAGTTGTTGATGCATTGATTAGAAGAAGATCTTTGATGACCGAGATGAAAATTGGAATTCTAGGTTATGATGACATGAGAGATTCTTATGAATTTGATCCTGACTTTTCTGAGCTGCGGAGAAAGTGCAGAGCACCTATTCAAGATCAACAGAGTACTAAATGGGATGAATATTTTATGCGAGGTATGTTGTTTAAAGGTATTCAATTGTGTATACTGAGAGGGACAATGAGAACTAATTTGATAAAAGAGAAACATAGTAGTGGTTTGGCTAGACATTTTGGTGTTGATAAGACATTGAATTTTCTTAAGGAGAAATACTTTTGGCCGCAATTGTATAAAGATGTTCAAAAATTTGTGAAAAGTTGAGTTTCTCAAGTTGCAAAATGAGTTAGTCAAAATACTGGATTGTATACACCAATTGTTGTACCTGAGAAACCTTGGATTGACATCAGTATGAATTTTGTTCTTGGCTTACCGAAGACAGTAAGAGGTAATGATTCTATTTTTGTGGTTGTGGATAGATTTTCTAAAACGGCACATTTTATACCTTGTAGAAAGACATCAAATGTAGTACATGTAGTGGATCTTTTCTTTAAGGAAATTGTTAGATTGCATGGATTACCGAGGAGAATTATCTCTGACTGAGACAGTAAATTTGTTGGATATTTTTGGAAGACCCTTTGGAGGAAGTTGGGTACTGAGTTGAAATGTAGTTCTACATTTCACCCACAGACTGATGGATATACAGAAGTTGTGAATAGAAGTTTGGGTAATCTTTTGGGATGTTTAGTTGGAGACACACCGAGTAATTGGGATTCTGTGTTGGCACAAGCAGAGTTTGTATACAATAATTCAGTGAATAGGAGTATTGGAAAAACACCTTTTGAGATTGTAAATGGCATACAACCAAGAGGTATATCATAGTTGAGAGACATTGTTGATGAAAGAAAAAGAAGTGTTGGAGGAGTAAAATTTGCTAAGTATATGAAGACATTTCATGAAGATGTGAAGCTTAAACTGGAAAAGACTAATCAGAAATACAAAGATAGAGCTGATAGATCAAGAAGACATAAGACTTTTGATGTTGGTGATGAAGTGATGGTTCATTTGAGGAGAGGTAGTTTTCCTGTTGGAACATATGGAAAGTTGGAGATGAAGAAGTTTGGATCTTGCAAGATTTTGAGAAAATTTGATAGTGGAAATGCATATGAGATTGTGTTACCTGATGACATGGATATATCACCTATATTCAACATTACTAATTTGTATGAGTTTCATGAACCTAAAGAAGACATGGCAGTACTGATGGATTATCCTAAGAAGCAAAATGAAGAAGTTGAAAAGATTTAGGAGCAAAGAATTGATAGAAGTACAAGAGGAAAATAGTACATGGAATATCTGGTAAAGTGGAAGAATAGACCGATTGAAGACAGTTCTTGGATTTCACAGTCTGAGTTGGATGTAGCTTAGATCATACATGTTTCATGATTCAGAGAATCATTTCAAATAACCTCAGGTGTCTGATACAGGAGCATCTCGGGTCCTTAGCAATCCTGTGTCACCAAAAACATATTTGAGTTTGTTTGTGTTGCTCAGTTCCTTCTTTAACTAAGTTGGTTCGGTGTTGCTTGGTTTCCTTTATTTGTCAGTGTTGGTCGGTTATCTCTCTGGCGCTCGGTGAATTTTCCTGGCGCTCGGTGATGCTTTTCTAGCGCTTGGTTTCCTTTCTTACCGAGTTGTTTGTTTTGGATTTCTTTTGAGGCCGACTCATGTAGTTAATTTGGGTCGTGGATTTAATGCTGGTATCCATCATTGGGAAGCATGTGGACTTAGATTTGTTCATTCCTTCTATTGATTGTGGATCTGACGGCTGACTTGGTTTGGTAGCCTCTTGTATAAATGTAGTTGTTTGGTTAGAGTTTAGGAGTGAGTTTTGATAGAAGATAGAAGTTTAGAGATTATTGGGAGATCCTCGCATGTTTGAGGACTTTTGTACTTGATTGTAATATCTGGCCAAAATCGGGAAGGCCTTACAGCCCGGCATGTATGAATCAATTTGAAGTTTATATATGAAAGACTTCTACATTCTCTCTCTCACTGTTGTGTGTTGTTGCTTCAGCGTGTTGTTGAGCAAGGTGGATCTGGTTAGGGTGTGCCATTCTTGGCCCCTCCTGTCCCTCTCTTGCGTCACATGGCTATTTTCATTCACAATGATCTCTATTTTGGTTGCAACTCACTACACCATTGATTATAGATGCCTCAATTTCAGAGTACCTATCCGTGTGAAGGATTGGGAGTATGTTTTGTTCATAGTACCTTTTTATGTAATGGGTATGTTTTGTTTAGGGTGATAGTGTGGGGTGCATGTACGTACAATGTTTTGTATTGTCTCCATCATATCAGCACCCATACGATGCACTTTTCTTTTTGGTCACCTAGGCCTACATCTATGTAAATATGTTCAATCAAGGTAAGGAATGAGGGTTTTCTTCCCGCTTCTTTCCCTCAAGAGCCTCCCAAAGTAGTGCATTTTAAAAATTATATTAATAAAATATAATGGCTATGCCATTTTTGCCAAAAAATTTTTTTTTTTTTTTTTTACAATCATAATTTTTAATTTTCCTAATTTCTAGCCATGCAATGTTCAAAATATTCTCAATCCTAAGACCCTACAACCAACCATATGTTAATACTAGATATTTGTTCAAAGTAATAACCACATACTTTCATCAACTATTAAAATAATTGGTCTGTACAATATATTTAAATTATAATTATAAAAAATGAAATAATATCTAAAATAAAATCAACAAGGAGAATAACATCAGAATACTCATGTCCTTTTTGGTTACGAGGACTCTTCTTAGATGGGTAATCCACCCCCCCCCCCCCGTGATTTATGTTAATGTGGACACTTCAGTTATGGTAAAAGAGGTTTTTGAAGAAGGTGAGAAGATTGAAGAGGAGCATGATAAGAAAGATCTGGATAATTAGAAAGAGGTGAAGGGCTTTCTTCATTCTATTAGGGCTCGATCTGACCTTGACTTCCAGATGGCTTCTTGAGCCTATAATGAGATCAATGAAATTAACTTGAGGTATGTTGAGCTGGAGGAAAGGGTGAATAATGTTACTATGCTTTTGACTAAGGGAGGAAAGAAGACTATTGAAGGGAGCAGCAAATGGGCTACTAGGGATGACAAGGCCCTTATGGATAAGTTGGAGAAAAGGATAAATTTTATTGTCAACTTCTGGATGTAGACCAATTCTAGCCACCTTGAGAGAGTTGAGGAGATCCTCAACTGTCTTATGCAACTAAGTTTTGAAGGGATGAAGGTTACTATTGATTACTTGAAGGCTCTGTTGGTTCTAATGGAAGGAAAAAGGACAGATCCTTTGTTAAGATTCAGGACGATATTGAAAAGGTTGTGGTGCCTGCTAATAGTCCTAGTAGAAGAACTCATGCCAGCGTCAAAAAGAAGATGGGCGTTCGACCCAAAAAGATTGTTAATCTAAGGGAGTCTATCCACAAGCTGGTTAAGCTGAAGGATGATACTATTGAGTATATGAAACTTCAGGGTTAGTCCCTGTTGTGGTTTGTGGTTTGTTCATGCTGGTTTTTTTTTTTTCTCGAGCCTGTTTTGCTAGTTTTTTCTTTTCTGTCTATTCTACTGTAGGTTTCTCTATAATGGTTATCTTTTGCCCCTCCAACTGTCTCTTTTTTCTTTGTGCTTCTTGTTCCTATCTCTCACGTTGATGTAAGGGTTTTCGAGGCCCCTTCAAAACATATTTTTACCATAATCGAAAACATCATTGACTATTTAATTCACATAACTAGAATATTACACATATGTAGCAAAGATAGGTCAATATTGATGATGGCATCCAAAGTATTAAGCCCAAAATTCTTACATTGAATAGTAAAATAATAAAATATGAAAGCATCATTAATTTTGAAAACATGACCAACACATTTGCATGTTATAGGTGTCGTAATAAAAGGATAATTTTGACAAAAAGGCAATTAGGAATCTATAATAAGATTATGATTACAATTATAGCTAGAACTATGATTATAATTTTGATTTAAAAAAAAGATAGTGTTAGGGTTATAGCATCATTTTTGCATTTTTTAAACAACTACAATATCATTAATCTCAAACTACCACTGATCGATCTCTATAGTCTACAGCGACAAGTACTCACCACTATGTGACACTTGTTTGAATATTCAACTTAAAAATAACATGTAAAATACATTATTATAAATTAATATATATTAATATGCCTTATTCCTTTGATGATGTTTTTCCATGTTCTTTTACCTCTTTCATTCTCTCATTCTTCAACCTCACTCCTTCCACCTTTCCTCCCAACTTATAGCCTAGAACCTTCCTTATACACAATATATCACAACCTTACAAATTTAAAAAACAAACAAAACCACCTTCAAAATATTAGCTAATGCTTAAAACATCTACTACCACCTCTACTCATTATGTGAACACCACCACAACTTACTAAAAGCTCTATCCTTTCAACATAAACCCATCATTCAAAAAAAAATGTTAAAGACTTATACATTGCTGCCTACCCAACCTATTATAAGATAAATAATTTATATTTTATTATTATTTTTATATCTTCCTTTGCTCTAGCCTTCACTTCTAATCATTTGTTCTCATCCTATGTACATCATTAATATAATAAATAAACCTTAATACAAAACAAATTTACAAAATTAGTTCCAGAAAGAAAGTTCAACATTTATTAAAGCACTTTGGAAAACTTCAAGAAAGTCTCAATTTTTATGAAATAAAGATTGCGAGATTGACCTGTACTATCCATCAAACCATGAAAATTGATTCCATGGGTCTGCTAAAGTGCAGGCTATCAATCAAACCATAAAAATGCGGAAAAAATTGTCACCAACCTGTCCCATCAAGATGCAGAAACCATATATATAATGGGTCTACCAAAGTACGGTCTTCAACAGCTAAAGAAGTTTTGCATGTGCCTCTTGTCAGATTATGCCTCCACTAAACCCTTGTCATCCAAGCCAAATATTTGATGAACAATACAAATATTTATTCATACTATGATTAAATTATCATCGACCTTAAACTAGGTTATCTCATTTCTTACAGAACATCACACCAGCAGATAGACTTTTCTGTAGATATTAATTAATGATATTAATTTTTTATATTTCTTGTGTATATTTTTTTGTATTAATGTTTAGGATCATATTATGTGATCTATTTAAAAAATTATAAAATATTATTGAACTATTGATGGAAAAAAAATACATATGATCAAAATGTTGATGAAAAATTACACAATTATAATTAAATAAAAACACACATGATCAAAATATTGATGAAAAACCACACAATTATAATTAGAAACAGCATTGAGAATGACAAGATATTATTGTCCTTAGTTTCTAAACCAAGACAGTGGCTACGCAGCTACAAAAATTATAAACCATACGAAAAGAAAAACACTTGTTATTTTTAAAAAAATTTATAAAAAATTATATAAAAAAAACAATTTTCGTAACTGGATAGCCACTACCCTAAGCCTAATTACTGTACAAGATTATACAGAAGAACAGCATTGATATTTAATCAGAGACATTCACCTTTAAGTAAACGATTAATTATTGTTAAGTGAAGTTATAATAAAGTAGATAGACAGATGGAAGATATTTTGACAAAAAAGTGCCTTGGGAAACGTAAATAAATCATCTGCTTTTATCTTGAGCACTTCGAGGCTGATTGAGCAGCAGCTTTGCATAAATTGCATCTTATTATTATCTTTAACTCGGTGAATCACATTTTTTAGAGTTAGAAATTGAGATTTCTTGTTCATTGTTGGACTGTTTTATTATTAATTAATGGTTGAAGATTACTTCAACAATATTTCGTTTCAGTTTTTATAAAATTGGAGCAAATTTTTTATTACAAAGATTGGGAAAGCAAAAGGCTGTCACAAGAATGTGTCATTGTTTTTGACTTCTCTTTGATATTATGTTAAATTTTATATGGATCAATTATAAGTAAAACATACTTTTTCTAATATGTTCTATCATTGATTTTATTATAGGTTAGTTTTCTAGTTTTCATAAATTGTTGATCAATTATGGTAATTTCAATCTTAGTTTTTATTACAGGTAAGATTGAAATCTACTATTTTTGATATTAGTCAACAACAAAAACTAAGGTGCTGACTCTTACAAGACCATTACCTTAAGGTCTACAAACATAGCACACTAATAATATATAGACATCAAAAGCAGCCTAGAATAGAACTAATAAAGAAATTCTGTCTCGAAAACTGAAACCTATTTATTGAATATTCTATTATTAAATTACCAACCAACTTTTTGACAGATCTATTTATGATTTGAGTGTGATTCATTTAGTGTGAAGGGTCCTAATACCAAGTTGTACTTTCCATGAACTAATTAAAAATCAAATCTAGAATCTCTCATTTACTACTCTAATGCTACTCAACTGGTATCTTTCAAAGCGGTTAATAATTAATTTATTAGATGTGTGCCATATATGATGTTAACTACTGTTGTTGTTTTTAGATTGGATAGTGTGAACTGCAATATTGATGAAAAACTTTACACAATTGAATTCAGAAATCATAACAGTTGACTTAACATTTACTTATTAATGAATATTATTATTGATTTACATAATTTCTGAAACATTAATAAAAATCTTGACAATTGACTCCAAAAATAACAGATCACACACTTGAATCTAAATACAATAACAATAAACAAATAATCATAAATGATTTTAGATGAATACCATTTAAAATTTAGTTACTAATGTCATGAAGAGGTGAGGCCACTGGAATTTTAGCAGCACCCATTAAGGCCTGTTAAATTTTATATTACCATTGATTCAAAGAAATCTATCTCAGTTATTGGTAATATTTTTTATCAGGTGGAAATTTAGCAGTGATCTGAATTTCATTGCTTTTATAACAGTTACAAAAAGAAAGAAAAATTTAATAATATCAGATTTCCACAATCCATTTCATATGTGTGTGCGTTTCTGAATTTGATTGTGTGTTTTTAGCATCAACGTTTCAGATCACACTCAGTGATCCATCATCAAAAAGAAAATACAAAAATTGTGTGTTTCAAATCGCAAATGTCCTAAATATCCTCACCAACATGAGCAGTGAGCAAAGAATTAAAGAATTTTTACTGATCATTAATAAACAAAAGCAATTCACACAGATGGAACGGTTACAACCATTCAAAAGAGTTATGAATCAGAACCACAGAGTCAGTTGAATCCTAAATACAGAAGCAAAAAATAAATTAAATGCACTTCAAATCACCCAAGTGCAGTGTCCCGTTTGCGCAACGCGCATCCCTGTAAATTTCACCACAAATTTCCCCAAAACAAATTCAACCTAAAAATGCAGTCACTCCTCGCTGGTACTGAAAGACCAGCCCCCAAATACACCAGTTCAGAACATTAACCGTCTCCTAAACCCTAAGTAGCATGTCTTCCTCCCCACAACCGAAACTTAGAATATCCTCCAGTATTAGCAAGCCAATTGATTAAATAAAGCGCATTGCTCATCAATTTCTCAGCATAATTTACCTTCCCCTGTACGAGCCCTTTAACCCTACCATCAGGAAGCCCCTCGAATCCATCAAGGCAGCTGTCCTCGTTCGTCAGGGCGGCGCTCATCCATGTCTGCACGTTGCTCATCTGAAACTTGAAAGTTCCATTCCTCAGATGCTTCAGCTCCGCCAGTGAGTCATGGATCTGATCCACCGTATCACCGAAATTCTCCACACAGTCACTGAGCGCAACGCTTTCCGTTCCATTTACGTTCCCGCGGGAGAATTTGACGGCCCAGGCCGTCATATTTTGGGCGTTGTGAAGTGTGACATTGACGGCGGCCTTGACGAGCTCTTTCTTCTGTTTCTGGGGTTTCTTGGCCTGCAGAAAGCATGAGTAGGAGCAGAGAGAATCCAGGCATATGTCGGGATAAGGCGTCATTTGGCAGGAGGATGCGACGAAGTCGCTACAGTTGGGATTTGACGCCACAGTGGATGACAGAATTGCAGCAGTGATGAAGAGGAAGAGCAGCAGGGTGGAAAAGCCCATTGCGATTCGAACTCGCGACGTGCTGGTCGTGATTGTTGGGGTGGAAGAGTCCATTGCGATTCGACCTCGGGACATTGGGGTGATGATTGTTGGGGGTGTTAAATGTCAGATTTATAATAGGAAAAAAGAGTTGCTGAGCTTTGATGGGACCGTAGGGCTAATAAACAGCAATCACTTCAATTTATTTCCACCGTGCATTTCACACAAGGAATATGGCCTAGGTACCTTTTGTCTTTAATTTATTCCAACTTTTAACATTTAAGAGATGTGATGTATGTTTTTTTTTATATAATATAATATTAGTGTAGATATATCTATTTATTTTTAAAACAATGTGATTAGAAGTCAATTTATTAGTCCCCCCTCTTGTAGGCAGGGAATTAATGTTCTCCCAACAATGGAGGTATGTTAATTTGGCAAATAGTAATAATTTTTTTAGTCAAATATTATAGTTTTTATATAGTATGAGACATGTATATGGGAAAGGGACTAATAGTGGCTATAACTAACTTTGTGTGTTCAATTGAGGCACCAAACAATGTCAAATTTTGCCAAAAAAATTTAGTTGTTTTTGTAAGCAACTTAACTACTTAAAGCTAAAGTTTTGGCTTCAATAACTGAAAGAATCGAGGATCTACAGAGATAAAAAGTGCAATAATCGACCATAGATTCGATGTAGAAGTCCGGTACATATAGGCATAGAATGCAACCAAGCCCAACCACGAAAGCTGGGATGAACTAGAGTGGTGGCAAAACTACCCAATAAACTAGGATGATGTGTTGAAATGAAATCGACATATCTCTAGTACACACCTAAAGGATGACGACTTGTGTAGACAAGTGTCAAACATGAATGGGCGACTAATTAGGATTAAAAATCTCCCCCCCCCCCCTTAAGCATAACTTAGGAGGACAAGATAAAAGAAATGAGTTCCGACTACTAGCCATGTTAGGTAATCATGTACAATGCAATCTGTCATAAAAGGAGAAAGATAGTAAACCTAGAGGGAACAAAACTATCCTCCAAAAAAAAGAATAAGAAGAGAAGAAGCCTATAAGGCCTCCCCAAATGATGATGTTGTTGCTAATGAATCTGCATAAATATGATTGCCATCTACTGAATCATCTAAGTTATAAAAACTGGAATCAAGATTTGAATTAGAGCTCATATGGTGTGTAGCACCAGAATCTATAATCGCTTGAGCAAATAAGACTCTACCTTTCAATTTCTCTCTGTCCTTATGTTTTCATGCCTTGCACTACCCCTTAAAAGAGTCCAAGTCTATAAGCCTTCGAGCAAGAATTTTTTTTTTACCTTTTTTATTGAACTAGTTCAACAGGTTCATAGCAGTTCAATAAGTTCATTGAGTTCATTTGAATGGTCCATTAAGCACCATTCCCCTTTTTGTAAATTGTTAATTCTGTTCAGATACATTGTTGAACCCAATGAACCTTTGAACTCCTTGAACCCATTGAACTTATTTTCCATAGGTTCATTCGGCTCATCCGATTCATCAAGTTCAAGGTTCAAACGTTGTCGTGTCTTGTCAAGTCAGCTTGTGTCAACATAATTTTGATTAAGTTATGATCCCCATAACACACATGTGAACTTGATGAACCACTTTTTGAGGATTTCAACGAGTTCATTGGGTACAAAAGGCACATGGATTTATTAAAGGGAGAGATTTTATAGTTTAAAAAAGGAAATTGATGCAAAGTGGGTAGCAGGAAGCTTCAAACAGTGAAACAATGATAAGGTAATGTACCCTATACACCCAAATTATAAGGAAAAGTTCCCTACACCTATCACAAGTGTAGCAAGGACAAGGAATAAGGTTAGTACAACCCCAAAACCCCAAGGGAAACCTACTCACTAGGTTTCACCAAGTCCCAAACACTAATTGCCAAGATTGGCTATGAAGCACTCTAGCCCAAATTATCAACAATTCCCCATGAAATGACTCACAGGACTAGGGGTGACCTATACTCAAGGATCTGGCCTATTTAAGACCTCATTTATTAGTTCCAATGGTTCTTTCACTCACTAGCAACCCATATGACATAGTTGCTTCACAAACTCAAGTTTAGGCTTATAGCCCTTCCTCGAAGTGATTTTGATCCTAGACCAAAATACTTCCATACAACCTACTGAGTAAATTAGAGATTTTGATACCCTTTTGGGCCTAAGGGATCATATCCAAGAACCAAGATGTGAAATGGAAAGGAAAGTAGGAAAGTACCTAATCTAGGCAAGGCAATTAGGCCTAATTAGGTTTGCAATTGTACTACAAGTACTATTTCCTTTGAACACATGCCCAAACCAACAATGGGAACATGTGAGGGCATACATAAGGACCTTATATCTTGAATTAGAGGTCTTGGTGAATCCCCAATCAATAATTATGATGACTGTACTCAGTAGCTTGGAGGTGCACACATAGAGATGTACACCTAGGGCATCATGGAAAATCTATCTCCCTACAAGTTACCACTCCTAACCTACATATTATCAAAGCACATAAACAAATCTTGAATTCCACCAAGGGGCATTAGATTCCCATGGTGGAATCAAGTAGAACACTCAATCTCAATTGAAACCCTGATTTTAGGCCTACAAACCAGGCAGTAAGACTAAAAACTTAATAACTTTCAAACTAGGATTGATCAACACGTGAGACCAAATGCAAATGAAAGAAGATTCACAAGGAAAACTTTTGGTCTCAGAATCGCATGCCCTTCTATCCGTACCAATCTATACTATTCAACTGTCCTTGGGTTTTGCAGAGAAATGGTTATATTTTATTGATTCTTAATGCCAAATTACATCATTCTGCCTTCCACCCGCCTGGTAGGGCTTATGAAGGCCTCCCCCAATGGCTAAAAACTAATTTTTAAACCATATAGTCATTGGGGGGGTTGATTACAACTTTTAGCACAAGTTGTCAAAGTTGCATAGCAACTTTTACAACTTTTTAAGCATCTTTTCCATCCTAGGTGACCAAACTTGGTCTAGACCTAAATCTAATGATCCAACATGGATCCAAACATTTCAAACATCAAATCCTAAGAAAATAACCTATGCTAAGGTTTGGGACACCTGCTGACCAATAGTTGACCAAGGGCTTATCAATGCCAATCTTGGAACTAGGTCTTACAAATAGGGTCCAATTGTAAACCTTTATTTCTAATATGTCCTATAGACTACTAGGACCATCAAAGGATCCAAAAGAGTGTCAAAGACTCTGAGTTTTATGAGGGTGCTCTTGCACCATACTCCCCTTGAAGTTTAGAACTCAACTTCCTACTTGAGGTTAACTGATCAATGGTGGTTCCATGTTGCTTAATTTGTTCCTCTGTCATCCAAGTTGCATCAATATTTGAAAGTCCTTTCCACTTAACCAGGTATTGCATGTACTTTTGTTTTCTTGTTTTCTTGAGCACTTTGGATTCAAGGATTTCTTCTAACTTCATTGGTTTTCTTTATGGAAGATTTGTAACATAGTCTCCATCCTCTTCATCATGTGAACCTGCACATTAGAAACATCTGCAACACATTTGTAAGGGCTGAGATCTGCAACATTAAATATAGGAGAAATCAGTAAGGTAGGGGGCAAGGAAATTTCATATGCATTTTCACCCATCTTGTTGAGGATGGTGCATGGTCCAACTTTCTTCATATGTAACTTTGAGTAGTTTCCCTTTGGAAATCTCTCCTTCCTAAGATATTGCCATACTTTGTCTCCTATCTTGAAGTGAACTTCTCTTCTTCTCTTGTCGGCCTGCTCTTTGTACTTCATGGTGGACTGCTGCAATGATTGTTTTACCTTTGCTTGTACCTTGGTGATGAGTTCTGCCAGCTCTTGTCCTTGTGCACTAACTCTTAAGTCATGTGGTAAGTCTACCAAATCCAAATGACCTTTAGGATGAAGGCCATATACTGTTTGAAAAGGGGTCTTACCAGTGGACCTATTTAATGAATCATTGAATGCACATTCTACTTGGGGAAGTATCATGTCCCAACTCTAATTGTATTGTTTTGTTAGGCATCTTAAGAGGTTTCCAAGTGACCTATTGACCACCTCTGACTTCCATCCATTTGGGGGTGGTATGCTGAACTATAAGTCAAGTTTGTGCCTAGTTTCTTATGCAAAGTCCTCCAAAAATGGCCCTGAAACTTCACATCTCTGTCTGAAACTACAGTCTTAGGAAGACCATGTATTCTCACTACCTCTTTAAAGAAGAGATGAGCAATATGAGAGGCATCATTAGTGCTTTTACAAGGTACAAAATGTACCATCTTACTAAACCTGTCCACAATGACAAAAATGTTGTCATGACCCTGTTTGTTCTTGGCAAACCCATTACAAAATCCATGGAGATTGACTCCCAAGGCCTAGAAGGTATGGGCAAGGGTTGATACAATCCTTGATTGGTAGATACACCTTTAGCTTGCTGACAAATGGTGCATGTTTCAACAAATTTTCTAACATCCTTGCCCAATTTAGGCCAAAAATAACTCCTCTTTACTGATTTTGTTGTCTTGTCTATGCCGAAGTGGCCACCCATGCCACCACAATTCTTTTCCCTGATTATATTTGTTCTCATGGAACACTTGGGGATGCACAACTGAGCCCCCTTAAACAAAAGACCATTTTGAATCAGAAATTCACAAAAATTAGTGTGGTATCTCCCTGTTAAGTTGGTACATACCTCAAAGGCTTCTCCAAAATCTGAATCTCCTACATATAAGTGCTTTAGTGAGTCAATTCCCACACTTTGAAACTGAATTTCTTCAATCAATCCAACTCTCCTACTAAGAGCATCAACCACTTTATTTGCCACTCCCTTTTTGTGCTTTATATTGAAGGTATAGGCCTGCAACTGCTCCATCCATTTGATGTGTTTGACTCCTAGCTTTTCCTGACTATTTAAAAAACTTAGTGTATGGTTATCAATATAAACAATGAATTATTTAGGGAGTAAGTAGTGTCTCCATTTTTTCAGGGCTTGTACCATTGCATAAAGTTCTAAATCATATGTAGAATACCTTTTCTTTGCATCATTTAATTTTTTTGAGAAAAATGCCACAGCCTTACCTTCTTGGCTTAAAACAACACCTGTGGCCAAGTTGTTTGCATCTGTCTCCACCACAAACACTTTGTTGAAATCAGGAAGAGTTAAGATTGGGTATTGAGAAAATCTATTCTTGAGGTATTGGAAGGCATCATTAGCCTCTTTAGTCCATACAAACTTAGTCTTTTTACTACCTTTAATAGTGTCTAGCATAGGAGCACACACATGGCTAAAGTTTTTAATAAACTTCCTATAAAAAGTTGCTAAAACATGAAAGCTTCTAACATCACCTTGGTTCTTTGGTGTAGGCCAATTGATGATTGTTGCAACGTTCTTTGGATCCATTTTGAGAGTGCCTTGGGAGATGATAAATCCTAGGAAGACAACTTCTTTCTTCATGAGCATACACTTTTCCAAGTTAATCACTAACTTGTTTCGATGGAGTCTCCTTAAGACCTACTCAACATGATCAAGATGTTCCTCTTTGCTATGACTATAAATCAGAATGTCATCCAAATATATGACCACAAACTTGCCAATAAAATCAATGAAAATCTCATTCATGATCCTCATGAATGTACTTGGAGCATTTCTCAAGCCAAATGGCATAACAAGCCACTCAAACAAACCTTCAGTTGTCTTAAATGTTATCTTCCATTCATCTCCTGGCTTTATCCTGATTTGATGATAACCTGATTTTAAATCAATTTTGGTAAAGTAACAAGCAGTGCCAAGTTGATCAAGAAAATCCTCCATTCTTGGGATGGGGAACCTATATCTTATAGTTATTTTGTTTAGGGCTCTACCATCAGTACATAACCTCCATTTGCCATCCTTTTTAGGGGCTAATACTGATGGGACAACACATGGACTAAGACTTTTCTGAATTAGTCCCTTCTCCAACAGTTCACTGACTTGCCTTGTTAGGTAGGGATGAACCAGGTATCAAGTCAATTTGGTGATTGATATCTCTTAAGGGAGGGAGGCTTGTGGGCAGGTCACTAGCAGTGACATCATTGTATTTTCCAAGCAATTTCTTGACTTCATCTAGTATAGGATCCTCCTAATTAGACCTTATACTATCCTTGGGTATGGAGATTAGGACAAAGGCTTCAATTTTAGGTTCCTTCAACACTTTCAACATTTCTTTCCCACCCATGATGATGATAGTAGGTTCTTTCTCTATTTTATTGTCAGGTAGGGGCTTCATAGTGAAGTTTTTTCCATCTTGGTGATGGAGTCGGTATTCTTCCTACAATGATGAATGGCATCTACATCATATTGCCAAGGCCTGCCTAGAAGAATGTGGGAGGCATCCATTTCAACAACATCACAAAGAACTTTATCTTTAAAGTCTGCAATTGAAAATTATATCCATGCTTGTTTAGTCACTAAGGTTTGTTGACCCTTTGTTAGCCAAGAGACATGGTAGGGGAAAGGATGTGGCTTCTTAGGAAGATTTAGTTTTTGAACTATTTCACTAGATACCAAGTTTTCAATTGAGCCAGAATCTATGAGCAAATTACATACCTTTCCATGGCATTTGATCTTTGTCCTAAAGAGGTTTTTCCTTTGTGGAGGTTCTTGGTTTTGTGGTACTTGAAGAAAGACTTGTCTCATCATCAAACATACTCCTTCCTCTGGTTCTAAGTCTCTTGCATCTGCATTGTCTTCTTGTTTGTCCTCTTGAATGAGTTATGCTCTTCTTTCACCTTGATTGTTATTGTTCCTCTTCTCAGGGCACCTTCATGCATGGTGTCCCAACTGATTACAGTAGTAACACTTTAGGGGTCCATTTCCTCTTCCTATGTTTTTTCTCCCTCTATTAAAGGGTCTCCTCCCTCTATAGTTCCCTTTGAAGTTTGAATCACTATTTTCTTTGTCTCCTTGGTCAGGGGTCCTTCTATTGTTGCCACTATTATGTCCTCTATTCCAAGAGGTTCCTCTCCCTCTAAAGTTCTTCCCACTGTCATTACTCTTTCCCTTGCCAAAATCCTATTTTCCCTTCCATTTCTCCTCTCCCTTGAGTTCCATTTGATAGCACTTGTTTACTATGGTAGGCCAATGTAGGCTAAGTTCCTCTTGAATGGATACCTTAAGACCATTCATATACCTTGCTAGCTTTTCTTCTTCATCTTCTACCACATTTGTCTTCATACATAGTTTTAGGAACTCCTCGGTGTATGAGCCTACATCCATGTCTTTCTGCTTTAGGCTTTTCTTCCTCCTATGGATTTGTACCCCATAGTATTCAGGCACGTATGTTTCCTTGATTAGGGCTATCATTTTGTTCCATGAATTGATCATACTTCTTCCATTCTTCACCCTCTCTGTTTGGATGAAGTTCCACCAAGTTAGGGTTGCTCCCTTCAACTTGGATCTTGCCATCTTCATCCTCTGCTTCTCAGGGATGTCCTCACACTCAAACAAAGTTGTCAAGGCCTCTATCCAATCCAAGGCCAAATCTGCATTCATCTTACCACTGAAAATTGGTAAGTCTATCTTCTCCTCCATGGTCCTTCTTCCCATAGACTTTAAGGCATCTATGAAGGGTCTTTGGTCTGCAAGGATGTTCTGATCAGGGGTGTCTTCCTCCTCTTCACTCCCTTCTTCATCACCAAACTTATCCTCTTTACCCTTATCTAACTTCTTCTCAAGTTCTTGGAGCCTCTTGGTTAGGGTTGTATTTTTTGCCCTCTGTTCTCTCACCATCTTTGCTAGTTCACTGTTTGTAACCCTTGCAGGGATCTCTTCATCCTCAAGAGAAAACATAGCTCTAATACCACTTGATGCAAAGTGGGCAGCAGGAAGCTTCAAACAGTGAAACAATGATAAGATAATGTACCCTATACACCCAAATTATAAGGAAATGTGCCCTACACCTATCAAAAGTGTAGCAAGGACAAGGAATAAGGTTATCAAAACCCCAAAACCCCAAGGGAAACCTACTCACTAGGTTTCACCAAGTCCCAAACACCAATTACCAAGATTGGCTATGAAGCACTCTAGCCCAAATTATCAACAATTCCTCATCAAATGACCCACAAGACTAGGGGTGACCTATACTCAAGGATCTGGCCTATTTAGGTCCTCATTTATTAGTTCCAATGGTTCTTTCACTAACTAGCAACCCATATGACATAGTTGCTTCACAAACTCAAGTTTAGGCTTGTAGCCCTTCCTCAAAGTGATTTTGATCCTAGACCAAAATACTTCCATACAACCTACTAAACAAATTAGAGATTTTGATACCCTTTTGGACCTAAGGGATCATATCCAAGCATCAAGATGTGAAATGGAAAGGAAAGTAGGAAAGTACCTAATCTAGGCAAGGCAATTAGGCCTAATTAGGTATGTAATTGCACTACAAGTGCTATTTCCTTTGAACACCCGCCCAAAACAACAATGGGAACATGTGAGGGCAATACATAAGGACCTTATATCCTGAATTAGAGGTCTTGTTGAATCCCCAATCAACAATTATGATGACTGTACTCAGTCACTTGGAGGTGCACACGTAGAGATGTACACCTAGTGCATCATGGAAAATCCATCTCCCTGCAAGTTACCACTCCTAACCCACATATTATCAAAGTACATAAACAAATCTTAAATTCCACCAAGGGGCATTAGATTCCCATGGTGGAATTGAGTAGAACACTCAATCTCAATTGAAACCTTGATTTTAGGCCTACAAACCAAGCAGTGAGACTAAAAACTTAATAACTTTCAAACTAGGATTGATCAACACATGAGACCAAATGCAAATGAAAGAATATTCACAAGGAAAAATTTTGGTCTCATAATCTCATGTTCTTCTATCCATACCAATCCGTACTATTCAACTATCCTTGGGTTTTGTAGAGAAATGGTTATATTTTATTGATTCTTAATGCCAAATTACATCATTTTGCCTTACACCTATCTGGTAGGGCTTATGAAGGCCTCCCCCAATGGTTACAAACTGATTTTTAAACCATATAGTCGTTGGGGGGGTTGATTACAACTTTTAGCACAAGTTGTCAAAGTTGCATAGCAACTTTTACAACTTTTTAAGCATCTTTTCCATCCTAGGTGACCAAACTTGGTCCAGACCTAAATCTAATGATCCAACATGGATCCAAACATTTCAAACATCAAATCCTAAGAAAATAACCTATGCTAAGGTTTGGGACACCTATTGACCAATAGTTGACCAAGGGCTTATCAATGCCAATCTTGGAACTAGGTCTTACAAATAGGGTCCAATTGTAAACCTTTATTTCTAATATGTCCTATAGACTACTAGGACCATCAAAGGATCCAAAAGAGTGTCAAAGACTTTGAGTTTTATGAGGGTTCTCCTGCACCAAAAATAGTTGTAATTAAAAGGGGAAAATTCACATAATCTTTAGTTATTATGAGTTGATGAGTTGTTTAAGTCAAAAGTAATCATTGTATGGTAATATTACGTAACATTGATAGTTAATAAATGTTCACGCCACAAGAAATGCCCTATCATGTTAAATTGGCACATATTAACAAATTATGAAATTAAATCCCAAGATGTTGTTCTTCAACAAACATTTTAAGGCTCATAGCTTAGTTAAAGAAGTATTAGTTGAGCATCAGAGGCAAAAAGACTGGAGGTAAAAGTTGGGTTTTTCATGCACAAAAATTGCAAGGGTTTCAATTCATAAGGTGAGTTTTAGTACTTCTCTTCTATTCCTATTTTTGTAGTACTTGTGATCATCTTGAGGAGAAAATGTTACCTAATTAAGTAAACATGTAGCTATGAGGTCTGTGTTTCACATTTTTGATAATGCTACTAGTTTAGTTTGTGATTCCCCAAAGTTAGGTGATATGTCCCTTACGTAGTATGACTTGGAATAATTTAGAGAAAAGGTGAAAAGCACAACAGAAACACCATTTATTAAGGAAATTGTTGAAAGTAGTTTGGTTGAAGCCACCTCTTTTTCTCTAGTTGTTTTGTATCTCAATCTGGTCAAAGAATGCATCAACGAATATGACACTACACATCAGTGTATCTGAAAGGATAATGGAGAAATTTTATTGTCAATTGATAGGGAAACTATTTTTTATGTGTTTAAGATACCATAAAAGGACACTTACTCTGATAAAATAAAACTCTGCTTTACCAAAAATATCAATGACATTGTCACTTTCTTCATGTTGTTTGATTTCGATGAAACATAGAAGTCTTTAATATAAACTTTATTTTAATGTGAATCTTGTCGCCAACCTGTGATATTTTACAAGATCAACTATACTGATTTCTTAAAGGAAAAATGTATGAATATGTTGTTGATCTCCAAGTCATGTTGTCTATTAGTGTCAAATACTTAGTCATTATCAAGGCAGAGTTGGTCGGTCATCACTGCGACCGAGCCATCCTACTAAGGCCGAGTAATGTATGGACTTGTATTTTGTATATGTACCGAGTAGTAGTTACTGTCGAGCAATTTAGTGGTCGCCGAGTACCCCATTAGTTACCGAGTAGTATGAATGTTGAGTTGTATAGAATAGTTAGTGTCAAGTGCCAGTATAGTGATAACAATTTTTATTGAGCACCAGAAACTTCAGATGTTGAGTGAACCAGTTTTTGTATATGTGTTTGGAATGGCACAAACACCTAGGTAAACTGTATTGGTTGACTTCTATGCATGATTTAATGATTGTTGAGAGAATTAAGGAGTTGATTATGTGTTATGATTTCAATCATTAATCCCCATGCAAGAGATATAACCAATCAAAAAAAGAAATGTATAAGCGGCAAAAGTGATGAATCTAGATCATTGATCTTGATCTAAAAGCTTGATCAATTATTTATTTAAGGTGACATCAAAACCCTAATATTGTTACATTAGGAGATCTTGTATGTATGTGGAAGAAGCAGAGTTTTGGATGTCAGAAGCATAGATTAGGCAGAGTGACCAAGCAGAGCAATGAAGGACATAACAGAGATATATTTGATTTTGAGATCAAATAAGAATTGGAAAGAGGAGATCTGTTAGTAGCATTTGTAGTGCATACTGAAGGATCAGGTACTGATACATTCTAACAAGTGAATCAGGGTAAATCTCTTAACAGAGTGGTCCTAACAAACCTTTGCAAATCTCTTAAAAGAGTGCTTACTTAGTTGTAAGTTTTAAATCCTTTAATCAAGGTAGATTTTATAAGTCTGTAAGCTCTTAGCAAGATAGACCCCTCACAGGGTAGATCACCAAAAGTGATCAAAACTTTGTAGCCCTAAAAGGCACACTTTATTACTGTAGTAGTGAATATTTGTGGGTGTCATCCCCACCCCAGGTTTACCTTCAAGGGTTTCTGGGTTACCAAAATCTTTGTGTTATGTGTTTCATTTTCATGGACAATTATTAGTAGTTAGATCTATTTCAGCATTGAAGTTTATGTTTATGATATACATGTTGAATTGGTTTCAAAGTGTTAAAGTTTATAGATTCTGATTCACCCCCCCCCCCTCTCAATATCTTACTTTCCCAATAAAACTTCCAACAATTGGTATCAGAGTAGTGTTCTCTTAGAAAAAGTCTAACCACTTGAGAGTTAAGATCTTGGAGATGTAGGCTTATAAGTTGGGAAAGATCATAGAAAATCATAAGATTGACATCCAACTTGCATTGCACTAGCTTGAGACAACAAGAGAGGAATTGAAGAAGTCCTTAAAGAGAAGGAAAGAATTGGCAATCCAACTGAATGACACTCAATATCAAGAAGAAGGCACTAAAGGTCTATTTGATAATGGAAATTATAGTGAAATTGATGCAACAATAGAAGATCTATTAGAGAGAAACAACACGCTGAATGAAGAAGTCAGAATTTTGAAGAGAGAACATGAAATCCAATATGTAAGACTATGTGAAGTGATTGAACAGAAAAAGAAAGGTGAACAAGACAAGACAATGGCATAAGAGGATAAGAGACAAATGGCTAGTAGACTTGATGAAAGGACATGTGATGTGCAAAAGCTTACAAATAATCAATTAGACATGGTAAATCAACTATTACTTGCAAATCAAGAGTTAAATAGGAAAGACATGGAAATTACAAATCTGAGATCAGAGAACAATCAACTAAAAAATGAGTTAAGATCTGAAAAGGAACTCAATGAGAGAATGAACAAACCTAATGAAGTTGTAAGATACTTTGAAGAACTAATGAGATCACCAAGAAGACCCAATGACACCTCTGGACTAGGCCATAATGAGCACCTATCATCCACTGAAGAAGGAGAATCATCAAAGATTGGAGAACAGAGGAATGCAAAGCCAAATAACAACAAACCTACTTGTCATCATTGTGAGAAACTAGGACACACAACAAACATTTGTAGAAGAAAGAATGACAAGTCTAATCCTAAGCCTAAATTCAATAGATATTGTTTTAACTATAAAAGGCATGGACATTAGGCACATGAATGCAGGTCTAAAGCTAGCAATACACCTAATGCACCTAGATTTCAAGGGCATTGTTACAATTGTCAAAAGTATGGGCATATAGAACAAGAATGTATATCCAATGCAAAACCTAAGTGGACATCCAAGAAGCAAGACAATGCACCTAGGAAAGGTACCACATTCAATTGGGATTACAATACATGGTACAATTGTCACTATTGTGGAGAATATGGTCATATTCTAGAAAATTGTATAAGGACACACTTTAGACGTAAATCCAAGAGTTGGATGAATGGAATTTTGGTCTATTATAGTTGCCACAAGATTCATCTTTTGAGAAAAGACTGCAAGACTAGAGCACCAACATCAAGTAATGAGCAAAGCAAAGGTAAATAGACTATTGATCAAATAAAGAACCAGATGAATAAGACATGGAGAAAGAAAGAGGAAGCAAGAAGTAGTGGAACTAATCAACCTGAGGTCACCCAATCCAATGGATCAGGTGATCACACTACTTTTAACTAAGCAAAGAAGGTATGTGAGAAATTGTATTTTCAAATGCCATATTTTACACCAGTTCCTAACACTAGATGTGTTAAAGTCCATATTTGCATAAGTAAAGATGCATTAGGACATATTTGAGGCAAAGAGTTAAATTGCACAATCGATGTCGAGCATCACTATTAATGTCTATAGTGACCGAGTCTCTCAGTATGTGTCGAGCTCCCATAATGACCAAGCTTATATGTTGACTGAGCTAAGTGTGTAAGTGTTAGTAATGACTGAGTCATGGTTTTGACTGAGTATGGAAATGAGTTAACCGAGCTATCATGCAAAGGCTGAGACAGTTGTATTACACCCACTAGTGTACAAAGCATTTATTGAAGATCTAATTTGACGGTTTGAATCTTTATAATGGATTTTATCGTTCATTTTCATTTCACCAAGAAATTGAGAATTTGCAGAGCGATTTAAAGGCAATTGTGAAGAGCGATTTGTGTGAAGTCAGTTTGTGAAGATTCAACAGCGTGTCATCGGCAAATATTGTAAAGCGTTGTAAAGTCTAGTTATTACCGAGCTACACATAATCAGTTTATGAACCCTAATTTGAGGAAATGGCATCAAGCTCATCTGCTAAAGTGAAGAAGCAAGGAAAGGAGGTACAAATTAGTTAGTTAGGAGTGATGCATGCAAACCACTAAATTTTTGAGTAGTACCTAAGAATGCGGCAAAGGGAGATCTCTCGGGAGCCATGTCATTGATCCTACCAAAGGTTTTGATGGTCCACGATGTACGAGCATGCTACATGTGCAAGATTAGTGAAATTGGAGATTATGAGCTGAGGGAGGCATACAACAAATTGTGCAAAAATGGAGCGTTGAAATTAGAACACCAGCACATTGTCGACAAAGAGTTAGTTTGTGCCCCTTCCCTTGCAACTTCAAAATGGAATGGATTAAGATTATTTTGAGTAGAGTTCATGACATGAAATTATGGCTAGAGAATGGGCCGGTGAAGATCACTAAGGACATCATTCATTGAGTCACTGGTTACCCTATTCTTAACAGGAAGAAAACTATGTGTTGCCAAAGCAAGGAAGTAATTCAAGTGAACACTCTGGAAGTGTGGAATAAGAGAGGAATGAAAATTTCCATAATCATGAATCCTGAGATTAATTTTGCAGCGAGGGTAATTGTACACAAGTTCTATCAGTTGAGCAGGATGGACAGTGTTCCCTACATTGCAGTAGACAAGGTATGGAAAATAGTGAAGAAATATATACATATGATCTTTCCAAGCTACAAGTGACACAACTTATCGAGGACCTATCATCAATCGGGAAGGTAAAGAACTCAACGTGTAAGTTCAGATCCCTGATAGTCTGTATATTTTTCTATGTACAAAATACTTTTCCTACTATAGGAGATGTAGTCTAGAGTCAGGACCGACCTATGACATAGCAGATTAGTGAATTTATTCAACAACTAGGAGAGAACTTTGATAGTGTGATGGAGAACTATTTTTTTGAGTTTAAGAAGAAAATGAGAAAGAGAAGTTGAATTATGGTATCATTAGTAGAGAAATTTTATGATGATGTATGTTTTCTTGTGGATACCGATCACGCCTATGAACAAGTTATTGTAGCAAGGGTAGCATGGTTGAGACCATTTTCCTATGAGGTAAACATAGATGAAACATCTGCAACAATAACAACTTTACTAGCTAAGGAAATTGACATCATTGCTAAGATATTTGGGAGATATGAGGAAGCTAAATCTAAGATAACCATGGGTTTAAAGTCTGCAACCCTAGAGAGGAAGAGAAAGAAGTTAGTGAAGAACCTTGAGAAAATGTTAGGTCAAGGAGAAGAGGAGAATGCACCTCTTGCAATCACACAAGGTCAGGGTGAGGACCAATCAAGTGAGTCTGAAGAAAGTGAGGATGGGGAAGTAGATATACAAAAGAAAGGGAAAAGAAGTAATGGTTGTTGAGCCCACTATGAAGAAGAACCTAAAATAGAAGCCTACTCCTCCTATAGCAACAAGATTGAAAACAAGGGCATCTTCAACTACAAAAATAGCCGAGCCATAGAAGAAAACTCTAAGAAAGAATACTTAAGGGGAGAGCTCAGGGAAAAGGAAACAAGTTCAAACAAAAGTTGTGCTGAGCAATCCTAAGAAGAAACCAAGAAGGAAATTGGTACTAAAAAAGGATGATGATGATGAGGAGATGACATACACAGAAGATATCAGTAAATTCAAGGTGGCTACACATAGGCATCCAACCAATGTGGCATTGTGGATGATATTTTCCACACATCAAGAGTACTACAGGTTTGGAAGGATTTAAATTCATTAAATTTGAAAAGTTGAGTAAAACTGATAAGGAAAAGATAGAAGATGCTATGATACAAATGTTGGGTACATTCAAAATGACACCATTAGAGATTGGGAATCTTATCCCTGATGAATTATTTAGTAAAATTGATGAGAGATGGCAACATGCCATTATGATAGAAAGATAGATTAGAGAAGGCACCTTAGCACAAATAATGCCTGAGTTAACAACAAAGCAGAGAGAAAGATTTATGGAGCAATATAGAAATAGGTTTATACCTAAATTGAGAGCATACTCCATATTCAATAAGAATGTGGAAGAAGTTGTTAAACAAAAAACATTAATATGGAAGACAATTTTTGGATTGATATTTGACAAGAGTGCACATAAAGATGAAGGAACATCTAGACAAGTTGACCTTGATAATATCGAGGATATAGATGAGCAAGAAAATCTTGAGGAAGACATAAGGAATAAGGTAGAGGAGAGTGAACAGCACAATATGTTCACTATTAAGGATGTACCTAAGGATACACAAATGAATATCAATGCCTTGATCAAGGAAGAAATCAAGAGTCAAATTCTTACCAAGAAAACCTCAGATACATTTCTACCAAGAACCAATCCAGTTCTAATACAAGTACATGATTATCCAAAGATTGAGGGTGCACCAACTATGGATTCAATAATTGTTAGCTTTAACACAGTCACAATTGAAGTAAAAGATACACAAGATACAAATGTTAAGGAACAAGGTAAGCTGAGAACAATAGAAATCAATCTACCTACCAAGGCAAACATTGAGATCAATACAGGTGAAGGAGAGGAGAGCATAAAAGAACAAGCAGATAATTCTACAATAGAAGTTTCAGGACCTCATGTTGAGGAAGAAAGAGAGACTGAGCTTAAAGTTACTGAGGAGAGTCGGGAACCTAAGGAGCAAGAGGCTATTCAAGACTTAGTATAGTTTCTGAGTAGCAACACATCGAAGGCTAAGAAGAAGTTACATAAGAAAAAGGATAAGTCTCCCGACACTCAAGTAACACTAGATGAAGTTATAGTGATTCTGAAATCGAACACTGATAACTTGACATATGAGCAGATGCAAATTTTGCAGGATCTACTAAAGAAGAAAATCAAACAAGAGGAACTAAGAAGGGAACATCAACAAAAGAAGGTACTACATGAAACCAATGATATATTTGTATATTTTTTTGAATTAGATGATATAAATGATAATTCACCTATATTAGAGTAGTTGATACATATTGTTAAAAAGGTGAATAGTGATGATAGTGAAGCAAATGAGAATTTAATGCAATGGTCTGAGAGAAATTTTGAGACAAAAGTACTTGAGAGAGTCTCAACAGAGATTGTAGTTAAACAGGTTGAACTTTCTAACCTTATCAGTAATTTGGAAGAGGTTGTACAAAATGTTCATTCTTTTTACAAAGAGCTATGTGATGTAGAAAGATTTACAAAGGAAAATCAACAGCTTATTGAGAAGCTACAATCAGATTTGAAGTCAACAGGACAATCACTGAGCATGGATGCAAGTTCCAACTCTATTCACTTTACTAGGTTGACTCATGCACAAGGAAGATTAGTCGAGCTGATGGATAATGATGGAAAAATAAGGGCCAAGTTAATCTCTATACATAAAATTTTGATACCTCATTTGGAGGTCATGTAGAGAGAATTGGCGTCTGCAAAAACGTTAGATCCTCATCTATCTATTATAGAGAGTTTAGTTGATCTAGTTGCTCAACTAGAAATAAAAATATAGGTTTTGGAGTCTATTAGATCTAGTTGGGGCAATGCTTTAGCAATGATTATGCAACTCCACAAACCATTTTTGGACATGTTTTATCTAACCCCAACAACTCAGAGTGAGAAAAACAAGGGGGAAATAAATGAAGACAAAAAGGGGAAAATAGATGGAGATAGATGGAAATGTTTAAATGTATGACATACTATTTTTGAATGTAATGAATACTCATTGTATGTTAGAGTCATGTATATCACATGTACATATAATGAAGTCTTTATGAAGACCGAGTCACGGTCTTAGGGGGAGTACTGAAGTACTAGGTACTATTTTTGTCTATGTAATGTAAAGTCATGAAAAAGTATTTTTGCCACTAATGTGAAAGGGGGAGATTGTTGATCTCCAATTCATGTTGTCTATTAGTGTCAAATACTTAGTCATTATCAAGGCAAAGTTGGTCGGTCATCACTGTGACCGAGCCATCCTACTAAGGCCAAGTAATGTATGGACATGTATTTTGTATATGTAATGATAAGTAGTTACTATCGAGTAAGTCAATGGTTGCCAAGTACCCTAGTAGTTATCGAGTAGTATGAATGTCGAGTTGTATAAAATAGTCAGTGCCGAGTGCTAGTATAATGATAATAGTTTTGACCGAGCACCAGAGACTTTAGCTGCCGAGTGAACCAGTTTCTGTATATGTGTTTGGAATGGCACAAACACCTAGGTAAACCATTTTGGCCAACTTCTATGCAAGATTTAATCATTGCTGAGAGAATTAAGGAGTTGATTACTCATTATGATTTCAATCATTAATCCTTATGCAAGAGATATAACCAATCAGAAAAAGGAATGTATAAGTGGCACAAGTGATGAATCTAGATCATTGATCTTGATCTAGACGCTTGATCAGTTATTTATTTAAGGTGACATCAAAACCCTAATATTGTTACATTAGGAGATCTTGCATGTATGTGGAAGAATCTAAGAGTTTTGGATGTCAAAAAGCATAGATCAAGCATAGTGACCGAGAAGAGTAGTGAAGGACAAAACATAGCTATATTTGATTTTGAGATTAGACAAGAATTGGAAAGAGGAGATCTAGTATCAACATTTTTAGTGCATACTGAAGGATCAGGTAATGATACATTCTAACAAGTGAATCAAGGTAAATCTCTTAACAGAGTGGTCCTAACATACCTTTGCAAATATCCTAACAAAGTGCTTACTTAGTTGTAAGTTTTAAATCCTTTAATCAAGGTAGATTGTATAAGTTTGTAAGCTCTTAGCAAGGTAGATCCCTCATAGGATAGATCACCTGAAGTGATCAAAACTTTGTATCCCTAATAGGCACACTTTATTGCTGTAGTAGTGAAGATTTGTGGGTGTCATCCCCACCCTAGTTTTACCTTCAAGGGTTTCTGGGTTACCAAAATCTTTGTGTTATGTGTTTCATTTTCATGGATGATTATTAGCAGTTAGATCTATTTCAGCATTGAAGTTTATGTTTATGATATACATGTTGAATTGGTTTCAAAGTGTAAAATTTTATAGATTATGATTCAATCCCCCCCCCCCTCTCAGTATCTTACTTTCACAATAAAACTTCCAACATATGCAAGGTGAATGTGGAAGGTGAAAAATATTTTTTTATTGGTGTCAACAACTATCTTGCATTTATCTTAAAATCCCATCTAGTTATCCTTGTGTTTCATGTATGGTATTTATTGTGTATCCTTTTTTTTTATCCCTTATTGTTTTTCCTTATGGTATTCCAGTGCATTTGCATTGTTTCCTTTTCATTGTGTTTGTATGTGTGATGTGGGACATTATGTCTATCTCCTAGCATAATGGGGTGGGCCTTAGAGCTTCACATGGTTATATGGTTGTGTTCTTTCTCCATTTAGGTTTAGAGGTTTGTTTGTGAGCATTGGATGGACCTTGCATCTTTATTAAAGCTTCACATTTCATGTTGTTAGACTATTCTTCTTGAATATATTTGCATCATTCTATTTATTGATTGTATTGTTGAACATGTCAAATAACTGAGAGGAGTGAATTAGTTATTCCAAAACACTTTCCATAAACTTAATTAATCTAGTACTACCTTAAACCATTCAAATAATTAAAGCAGTAAAGAACTTGATTATACACAAAAAAACACCATAACACCATAATTCACGTAGAAACCCAAGGTGGGAAAAATCATGGAGAAACTAATTCTCATGAATAAAACACTAGTTACTTGGTGATTTTTACAAAGACTCATTTCTGGTTTGGTCATTGTAGGTAGGCTCACTACTAGTTGGGATAATAGTCCTGATACAAAAGATTGATTACAAAAATGTCTTGCAAATAAAATGTGAACATTTAAAGTGTATATACAAACAACAACAACCAAATGCACAAATCTGGTTAGAGATATTATGTTGTGATGCCAATCCTTCTACAGAATTGAATGCAATCCTTCAATTTGATTTCACAATAACTCCTTGCATAACTTTTTTCTTCTCTCCAAGTAATCACTCACATAAGCATGCTCACATCATACTACCTTTAGCATACTCTCACTCGCATATATTCAGACTTGCATAGATGTTCTATATATATAAATATCTAATAAAACAAATATATATGTTAGCCTAGGAACAAAACATGGCATATTGAGTACAAAAAATATTTTAATGTAGTTCAACACACTAGCACCAGACCTTAAAGATAGGTCAAACATATGATAACTTCATACCACATTACCATAGGAATTAAAGATAGGTTACACATAAGATAAGCATGTTACATACTGTAATCACCAAAAGATAAGTATGTTATGGGGCCGATGGGAATGCCACAACCAATACCATGTCTTGATCTACAAAAAAATTTAATTAACCAATGGATATAACTAGATAGATCCTATCCAAAACTGAATACAATTGTCATACCAAAAAAATTTGATACACTGCATGAAAGTCCAGGTAGCAAGATACTTGATGGAGCTCTGAGACACAAAAACTAATTATATCTATCCAAAACCTCATACTTCTACATTCGTAGAATATCATGGATGTAACAAAAAGATGAATTATCATAACTAAAAAATGGATATCCATCCACATAATCCATTACCAAAACAAGTCGCATAAAATAGCTCAGATTTGCATATTATTGAAGCACAACCAATTGGTACAACCATCCAATACAAGGGTTTTGACATCAATGACAACAATGCCAACATCTCACCAATCTCAACAATTTTCCCCTTTGGCATTAATGGCAAAACAAAAAAAATAGAAAAACTCTGAAACAAAAAAGAAACCAAAAACTCTCCTTAAGTTAGATATTTCATTTTAGTTTTTCTCTTTATATTTTTTCTTCCTCTTTTTTCAAACAATGGAAAAGGGTCACACAACATTATTTATATAAATTAAATAAAAACAACATATTTTACTTGAAAAGCTTTCATGTACCTCTACTTGATAATAGGAAGATTCCTCTTCCACTCATCCACAACCAATCTCATTTGAGCACATAAACTATCATGGTACAGAAACATATAAAATGAATAATTATAGTTCAAGGACCAGAACCAACGCTCATAGTCCTTTGCATCAGAAATAATTCTAGAAATATGTTCTAACCAAACCTCAACCATGTCCTTTACCAACCAGAAAGTATTTACCAAATCTTCTCTTTTTCTTTGCAAATGTAACATTCATCCTGCAACTCGCCAACTCCAATCCTTTGTTTCTCATCTCTGTCCTTGAAGAAATCATATCTATTACCCATCTCATTCAATTCAAACCTAATGACATCAATCCTTCCTCTGAAATTATCAACAACAACAGGCTACCAGAGATAATACCGATAAATATCAAATATTTCCTTTATACATTCTCTTATCTCGCCAATCAGTTTAGATAATTTATGTGTCACATCAATACATTTATTTTTAATTGCATTTTTTAAATTTCTACAATATAAACCATCCTGCAACAATCTTCTCTCAACATTCTTTACTAGATCATCTGGTAACATACTAGAAATATCAGAAACAATAATATTTTTACTTAGCATATGTTCAACCAAAGCAACTTCAATCTTGAACTTACTATCCAAAGATAAATCTTTCCACGTGTTACCAATTCTATCAAATTATTCTTCTTATAACATCGTCTCAACCACATCCAAATCCATGGAGTTAGAATTAGATGAAGAAACCCCATCCTTTTTGTCTCCTCTTCTTTCTTATGTTCAACTTCCCTCTCACTTTCTTATTTTTCCTTCTTCTTCTAAACTGGTGATAATCTCATTTCATTTTACACTAGTTTTCCTTTTCTTTGATTCTAAAGGGGAACCACCAATAGAAATCTTCAATTCTCTTTTACTAGAGGAAAAACCTTCCTCAACATAAATAATGGTCACAAGACTAGACACAACGGCACCAAAATAAATATTCATTTGTAGAGGTACAAAATATGCTTTGCAATCATCCTCCTTATTTTCCAAAAATTCTAAATACTTATAATTTTTTTTCTAAAAGGGATGTCGAACCTCCACTACATGTTTTATCTACTCAATAGTGATCTCATAAATTATAATACCAGACACATAACCACGGATCTAAACTAGAAGGCATAACCTTCTTCTAATGGCTTCTTGACATTTTCAAGTAAATTTTCTAGTAGAAAAATACACAAATCAAATTTTATTCTTTCCTCAATCATTTTGTGTACCAGATAAATAGCTACATCAGATGTAGCACCATCATGATTTAAAAAAATAAATTTTATATGTGATGTCATAGGCACCATACCTCTCAATCGGATTAATAAGGGTATCGATCAATAGGGCACACAAATCTCAATCGATACCAGTCAACTCTTGCACATCCTTATACTTTACTGACTTCTTTCCTAGAAGAACTCTAACACTACACAACCTAGTGATATCCTCAATTACCTCTTTTGTAACTACATATAGGGTTTTTCCAACAACAAATTCCCATCCTTGAACCAACTCATCACAAACAAGGTAGATTCCTTCTCTGCAAACCAGGAAAATTTTCCCCAAATATCTAAACCCAAGGTTCAAACTTTCTACAAAGCTTTTGCAGATAACCATACTTCCATTTGTCTAATTTTCTCATGATCAAATTCCTTTGATTCTAGTCCTTCTACCTTTTGTGGCTCAATACTATCAGATTCATGAACAATCATCCTTGATTCCATCTTTTCTCTTGACTAATATTTTCAAACTCTCACAAGCTTTGCAAGTTCTTCAATTTCACCTTTACAATAGTGACAAATGATTTGAAATTTTACCTTTTTATCATTAACTTCTCATAATTACTCTTACTGTCAAGGATTTATATCGTTGATGGAATCAATTATACAATGATCATAACATATTGAACTAATCATAACATACCTTAATAGTTGTACCATATCAGAGACACAAGAGATGCATTTGGTATCACACCTGAGAGGGGAAGAAATGGATTTAGCATTTCAATGCTCCCCCTGAGCCAAAGCAGTGGGATAAGTTATCAAAAGAGCTAGTACCATGATCCGGTACCACAAAATTATCTTAACAAACTTCCTTCTTCGAAACCATGACTATTTTCTGAGACTCTCCTAAAACCATAATATTTTTATCATTTCCATACTTTTTGAAAGCACCAATAGATCTACAGGTGTTAGCATAATGACCAATCTAACCACATTTGAAATAATTGATATTCCTCAATCCTGATCTCACTGACTGAACCCTGGATCTATATCGATTAGTCTTGTGACCATAATTGTAATACACATAGAGATTCCAATGAAAGATATTAATCATTGCATTCCTCTTAACAAAATTAGATACTTGACTTCTGCATTGATTTTTCTTATGACCAAACCTATGACAACTAAAACATTGAACAATATGTTCCTTCCTAATCTTGCATTCAACAACCTTATCACCAAAATTATTGCATATATAATGATGATGATTAAAAGATAAGTACCTTTGAGCATTCGATTGACTGACCAAAGGCCTTCTGTAGATGCTCTTGAAATCCTAACCTTCCTTGTTACCTCAGAATTTTATTCAACTTCAATTTCCTTGTCTTTACCTTTAGTCTTGTGCTCTAAACATTCACTAGTGAAACCTAGCATTTCAATGTTCCCCCTGAGCCAAAGCAGTAGGATAAGTTATCAGAAGAGCTAGTACCATGATCCGGTACCACAAAATTATCTTAACAAACTTCATTCTTCTTCCAAACCATGACTATTTTCTGAGACTCACCTAAAACCGTAACATTTTTATCATTTCCATACCTTTTCAAAGCACCAATAGATCTACAAGTGTTAGCATAATGACCAATCTAACCACATTTGAAATAATTGATATTCCTCTATCTTGATCTCACTGACTGAACCCTAGATCTATATCGATTAGCCTTGTGACCATAATTGTAATACACAGAAATTCCAATGAAAGATATTAATCATTGCATTCTTCTTAACCAAATTAGATACTTGACTTTTGCATTGGTTTTTCTTATGACCAAACTTGTGACAACTAAAACATTGAACAATATGTTCCTTCCTGATCTTGCATTCAACAACCTTATGACCAAAATTCTTGCATATATAATGATGAGGATTAAAAGATAAGTACCTTTAATGAGCATTCGATTGATTGACCAAAGGCCTTTTTGTAGATGTTCTTGAAACCCTAACCTTCCTTGTTACCTCATAATTTTATTCAACTTCAATTTCCTCATCTATACCTTTAGTCTTGTGATCCGAACATGCACTAGTGAAACCTAGTCCTTCCTTGCCCTTGTGACATTTATGCGGGGCTAAAATTTGATCAATAATTATATTGCTTCAACAAACATTTTTCTTTACATTTAAGTTTCTTTAATTCTTGATCTAGCTTCTCATTTTTATCAGATTTCTACTTGATGATGGTTTTGAGATTTTCTTTGAAGTTTTCCTCCATTCCTCCATTTTCTACTTGATGTTTTCTTTGAGAAATTCTTCTATATTTTCACATTCATCTAGTTTTTGTTTCAAATTTCTCACATTCTCCTTTGATTCCTTCAGCTCTTGGCTTACTTCCTTGTGTCTTACTTTTAATTTTTGGATTTTCTCCCTCAGCTTGGAGATACAAGCATTTGCTTCCTTGATGTTTTCTTTCAACTCCTCATTCTCATATTTAGTGCTTTCAATGTCATCCATCATGATCTACCAATCTTCATGAAAGTAGTATCCTCTAGCTATCTATTCAAATTACCAAGAACTCCCCCAAGTGGATAAGGTCAAACTATAAGAGACAAAGCTCTGATACCAATTGTTGAATAAGATGAATAAATAAGAGGGGGTTGAATCAATTATTCCAAAACACTTCTCATAAAATTAATTAATCTAGTACTACCTTAAACCATTTAGTAATTAAAGTTGTAAAGAAATTGAAAGTACACAAACAACAAACACCATGTAATGAGAATTAATGTGGAAATCCAAGGTGGGAAAAACCATGGAGAAATTAATTCTCATGAATAGAACATCGATTAAGGTGATTTTTACAAAGTCTTGTTGCTAATTTTCTCACTGTAGGTAGGCTCACTATTGGTTGGGCTAACTACCCCAATACAAAAGATTGATTACAAAAATGTCTTACAAACAAAATGTAAATTGATAAAATTGCACTTGTATATGCATGAAATAATTACAACTAGTAGCACAACAACAATTGGTTGCAACTCTATTTGGTTTGTGATCTTTTGTCAATACACAAATCCTTCTGTAGAACTCAATGCAAGCCTTCACTATGATTTCACAATAACTCTTTGCACAACTTATTTCTTCTCACCAAGTATTCACTCACATAATCATGCTCACATCATATTACCTTCAATATACCCTCACTCTCATTTATTCAAATTTGAATATATATAGACACACACACACACACACACACACACACACACATATACACATATACATATACATATGCATATGCATATATATACACATATACACATATATATACACATATATACATACATATACATATACACATATACATCTACACACACACACACATATATATCATACATATATGTATGTATGTATGTATGTATCGGCCTAGAAACCAAACATGTCATCTTGAGTACAAAATATATTTCAATGTCTAAGTCCAACGCGCTATCACCCAACCTAAAAGATAGGCCACACATATGAGAACTCCATACCATGTTACTGTATGCACCCAAAAATGGTCGCCTAGACTTTGGGCCCCATTTATTCAATTTATTGATCCTGAATCAATTTTATCAATAATCAATATTTTCAACATTATCAATTTCTTGATTAAATCTTAAATTCGATCATATATTGGATTTTTATCCTATGGGCTAACCATTTTATCCTAAAGTCTTTATTTATTCAAAAGGAATATTTCCTCCCCTTTTAATAAATAAAAAGCCCCACCTTTCCTCTTGTCCTAAGTTGCACAAATAAAGCACTGTTCCTATTTTATAAAAAGAAGAAAACACTTTTTGTCTCATATGGACATAAAGTCAACTCCTATTTTTCTGTTGGAGGATACTTGTGCACATGAATTGCTCCTCTTTCAAGCTCCACCACTGATTAAGACTTTTTGCCTCTTAATCTCAATGGTCCATTTCACCTCATTTCTTATAAAAGGAAAGCTCTTTCCTTCATTTGCATATCATGTTTTTATGCTAACCTTATGCTGTAGGAATCCTTGAAGACTTTGAAGCTTTTTAGAGATCATTGTTGCATCCTACTTTTTTTGCTTCATAGTTTAGTTTACATTCTTGCATAAGTAGTTTCATTTTTCATGGCTTTCATAGCTTAGATTTCCTTTCATGCAATAGCATAACTTCACATAGCTTAATAAGAGAGATTTGTAACACTTGTTCTTTCCATTTCATAGCTTAGTTACATTGCATTTTCATTTCCATAGACTAGCTTGCATTGCATTTTCATAGTGATTCTTGAGGATATTGGCACTCTTGCCCTTGTCTTCATTTGAATCTCTCGTTGTGTGGTTGACTAGCAAGGTCACAAGCTTGTAGCTCTAGCTGAGAGCAAATACATCATAGTCCCTTGCAACTCCATGCATAAAGAGCTATGAGCCGCTTTGTGAGGCCTCATTCTTGAGCAACCTTGCATGTAATGGTTCATAGAAGTGCACCATTTTCGTGTGTACATTTTTGGCGCCCACCGTGGGGCTGTAAACCTCATTCTCTACATTTTTTTATCAAGTTTCGTATATTTTTCAGCGTCACTTTTTGTCATTTTTGTGCAAATAGGAGAAACGCCGCTTACAAAAAATCTGTTCACGCCTGTGAGCATTTTGTTCACGCCTGTGAGCATTTTGTTCCCACCTTTGACCATTCTTTTCACGCCTATGAGCATTCCATTCATGCCTGCCTACGAGAAATCTTTTTCTGCCTTTGCACAGTCTATTGACGCTTTTGAGCATTTTGCTTGCGCGTCTGGATATTCTGTTGTCGCCTGTGCATGTTCTTTTGTCACCTCTGCAGGTTCTTTTTGCACGTCTAGACATTTTGTTGTCGCTTTTGCAAGTTCTATTGTTGCTTTTGCAAGTTCTGTTGTCACTTTTGTAGCTTTTGCTTGCGCGTCTGGAAAATCTTTTGTCGCCTTTGCAGGTTCTATTGTCGTCTATGCACATTTTAATCACGACTACCAACTTTTAAATGTCGCATTTTAGCTATTAAATGTCGCCTGGTATTGTCTATTGAATTTTGCTAGTTTATTTGCTGTTTTCAATTTTTTTAAAAATTCCAGCGTTTTCAAATCCATGCCACTCTAGAAAATGGGTGCCCATTTTTGAGAAATTTTTGCAAATGATATCAAAATTTTAAGTGTTATATATCATTGGAAAGGTCTTTCCAAGCGTAATCCAACTATGATGGTTTCATTTACAGATTTTGTCATTTGATTAGTTATTTTTGCAGATTATCTAATTTTTCATGTGCTAACCATTGTTAGATTTTGGATTTTGCTAACCTTGTGGGCCTAACAAGTTGTGGTTGTAGGTGCACTTGCTTGAGATATTTTGCCAAAAGAACGCATGTCAAAGAGGGCTACTAATGGTTTTTGTAGGGCTGCCCAAGCATAAAATAAAAATAAAAAAAAATCTTGCTTGTTTATTTGTTTTCCTTTTAAGTGTGGCAAAAACTAGTTGTTTCATTTATTAGGCACTTAAGATCTTGTTGTAGGAATTCTTGGGTGGTAGGAGAAGTATGCTCTTCACCATTTTGGTGAACCAGAAAATCTTGACCCATCTTTGAATTTTGAAAACAAGAGGGTAAATGAACTTTGCTTGGTGTGTTTGGGAAAAGTTTTTGAGATAGGGGAGTATGCTCTTCACCCTTGAGGTGAACCAAAAACCTTGAACCTCAAGAATTAATCCACTTTTTGTTTAGATTTAGAATCTATTAGCAGGTCTGCTCTTGAGTAATCAAGAGGAATGACTCAAGTGGGGACAACCTTGTCATCATTTTCCTTGGTGGCAAGTGATTCCAACTCACTATAATCTCAAGACTATCAAGGACACCAAAAACTTTGGTAGACGTAACACTTGTCTTCGTTTGATGTGAGTAGCTCATGGGATTGCGACCATGGGGAAAACATTTAATAAGAATACTTAAGGTACTCTTGAGGCCGCGAGGTCCTAGTCTTTTATGAGGAGAAAGAGGGGTGTTATGAACGGAAATCTTTATTAAGAACCATAGATAAAAGCCACCTTATTTTAGCCGCTTATCTTCTTAGTGCAAGGATTGATCCAAGTGGTTTACCCAGATCACCTTAAGATACTCACCATATGTGTTCCTTTGGTTGTGTCTTTGACACTTCCATGACAAAGCCAACATCTATTGTGGGTAACCACTTTGTGAGAGGCGAGGGGACATCAAGTTGTGAGCTAAGTTGGTAAGTATTGAGCCTTGACCTTTTAGGATAGATTTTCTTGAAGTGTTTTTTATTGTGCTATACCAGTGTAAATGTTCTCAACATACAAACAATCGGTAGCGTTCATAGGGTGCTTTTTCATATCACAATTGATTGTCTTGGCAAGGTTGCTTTTGCCCTTGCTTCAAGTGCTTGAAGACATGTTTGATCCCTCACTATTTGCAAACCTGCCAAAATCTTGTTGATATTGTGATTGAGATCGAAAACATCAACCCTCAGACCAAAATTTATTTTTATTTTTTTGATCAAACAGACCCAAAAATGCAAATTTTACACAATTCTAGTCAAAAGTTGAACAATTTTGAAACAGTATCGCCTGGCTTAGGGCGAAGTTTCGTCTGAAACTTTTTTGAGTCTGCCTAGTTTTGGCCATTTTTAGTTTGTTCTTGGTGGATCAGATTTTTAGTGGATGATTTACCCTGTCACTGGAAGCCTGTCTTTACTCTAAATCTCTGGTTTTTGCTCTCTAGAGACAACATTAATTGATTTACAAAGTCACTTTGGAAATAGTTGTCAAGTTAGAAGGTTATTCTTGGTAACAAGGCTCATAACTAAGCTTGTTAGCTACATTCTTGGACAATTTTAGTGCTCTTATTGTCCAAATCACTTTCATTTAAATCTCAATTTCAATTATATTTTTGGCCTAGTCCAACCTCCTGGTTCAAAAGTGCAAGGGTAGTCACCCTTTGATTTGAAGCACCTCTTTGACAGTGTTGGTAAAGCCCCTTTTCTATCTTTTCATTTCTCTTTGGACAATAGAGGACTTTGATTATCCTAGTTTGGCGCTGACACTTTGAGAGGTCACCTTATCATTGAGAGTATCTTTCTTTCATGTCAGTTACGACAAGGTACCAAGTCAATCAAGGGAAGCGACCCCCTGTTGCCTTTAGCCAGTTACCACCTGTTAAGACTCGTCGACAGCATAAGGGAAAAGGAACCCTTTTTGATCAATCACCTAAGAGTGAATTTGAGGTTTGTTTTAATCCAAAAGCTAATCCTAGTGAAGTTAGCACCTCTTTTGTACCACTTTCATCAAGCATGGACATGAGTTACACTTTCACTCGACAACAAAGAGAAGCCATGAATCAAACTCTTGAGGATATCTTCCAACGACATAGGAGAGAGTACGGTGGTTCTTCTCATGCTAGTCCACCCGAGTCACCTCCCAACAACGCGAGGTATTTTGATGCTCACCAACAAGTCGAGAGACATCATAAGGAAACTCGCTCAGGTTCAGGGTCACAACACGAGGACCAGAACAACAAATCTAGTGATCACCACATAAATGCAGCCAATGCAATAAGGCATTTGAGACTATCCTCTCCACTTAAAGATACCTCTCGATATGCAAATACGAGATTGAAAAGCATTGAGAGGGAGAAGCAAGCCTATTTGGATGAACAAGCTGCTAAAAAAGAGAAATTCAGACAACTAGAAGAAGAGGAACGTGCATTATTGGACATAAGTAAGAGAGTCACCCAAGAAGAAGAAGATAGACTCTATGCACAACAACTCCAAAGCTGATTCAACAGGAGGGGAACCAATAGTGGGACCAACTCACCCCCATCTACCCCTTCACCAAGTCCTAGAAGAAGATCAAGGACACCCTCACGATCCCCAAGTCCTAGAGGAAGAAGGGCTTCAAGATATGATCATCATAGGAGACGATCACCTCATAGACATTCAAAGAAACCCTCCCAACGAGCACATCATGGCTCACAACATGGAGGAAGTTATGCCAAATTTGATCATATGGATTTTATGACTATGCAACAAGAACCATCCTTTCAAGCATATGTAGAACGATATGTGGAACAAAACAAGGATCAATTCCTAGAAAGCCTTATCAACAAAGGTGCTAAAGTTCCATATGATTTTGATGTCCACCAAAAAATTAAGAAACAGAATCCTTCAACCAATGAGGTGATCCTACAAATGCAGAAGGATATAGAAAGGATGAGGGCTCCTAAGAGCACATTTAATTTGGACTCCATATGTCCCAACCCGATTAACAAGAGTGTGGTGTTGGTTGAGTTCCCTAAGAAAGTTGAGTTTCCAACCTATGACAAATATGATGGCGTTGGTGACCCTCATGACCATGTTCGATAGTTCTACATAATGAGCTTTTCTTTTCATAATGAAGACTCCTACTTGATAAGATTATTTTCGAGGAGTCTCAAAGGTCAAGCCATGGAGTGGTTCACCAACCTTACTCCTCTAGTAAAGTCATTTAAAGAACTCGTCCAAAGATTTGTTCAGCATTTTGCTTATAATCTATCAAGGTCGGTCACAATGCTTGATTTGTGCAAGCTTAAACAAAATCAAGGAGAACCTTTTGTCACTTTCCTACAAAGGTGGAGACGTTTGTGCTCAAAATATCCCAGGACAATTCCTGAGGAGGAAAGAATAGACATCATTGTGAGCAACTTGGTACCGGAGCTAAGGTATGAGGTCAGGAAGATACCATTTAATTCTTTTGATACCATGGTAGAAGTGGCATGTCGCATAGAGGATGTCCTAAAAGAACAAGGAATTTTGGCTAAATCAACTAATAACAACAATGGCCAAAACAACAACAATCATGGTTATAAGGACAAAAAGAACTCCTATTGGAACAAGAATAAACAGGTAGTCAATGACGGAGTTGTTGACTCACCACAACCTAAGAATGAAGGAGTTCTTAATCTCTCCAATGCGGTGCAAGCCATGAAGCTGCAAGCATCCTCAGGACAACAAGAGAATAAACCCAAGTATCAAGGGAAACCTAAGAAGGAAAAGAGACAATTCACCAAACTTGGGGACTCCTATGTAGACATTTTCAAGACATTAATTGCTCATAATTTGGCGCAACCTCAGGATCCTACCAAGCACTGCATACCTGATCCTAAACCTCATTGGTGGGATGAGAAAGCCTTTTCTGTCTTCCACAATGGAATTGGACATGATATAGAAAATTGTTTTAGGCTTAAACATCTTGTCCAAGACCTCATTGAAAGTGGGCGATTACAAGTTGATGGTTTAACTACTAATGTGGATCATAAGGCTTTTAAAGAACCCTTGCCCAAATATGAGAAAGGATAAAATTCTAACAACAAGCAGGGAAAAGCTACTATCAACTATGCCTACACCAATGCTGAAAATGTTATTAATATGCTTGAAGCGGCTGATGATAATATCAACATGATGAGAGGGAAAGATCCTTATGGATATGATGTGGATTCAACTCCTATGCCTGATGAAGGACCCGTTGTGGTGCTGAGAGGTCCTCACTCACGAAGGATGCCCCAATCTCTCAATGCTGTCACTAGGGGTCAGGCTCAAGCTCCCATTATTATCAGAGGTCCTAGCTCTAGCAAGTCTAAGCAGCCCATGTCCAAGGGTGTTCTTCCTAAATCTGTTGTTGGTCCTGATTCCAATTATAACCTTATTGACCAATTACAACGTACACCAACGCAGATATCTATTTTTGAACTTTTAGAATTGTCCCCTAAGCATAAGCGTGTCCTTGAGGATGCTTTGCGAGCAGCCAGTGTCCCTAACAACTTAGATATTGATAAATTCCAGAATATGGTCAACCATTTGGCCAACCCTCATTACCTCACTTTCTCAGAAGAAGATGACAAATCCATCAGTCACCCACATAACTTGGCCTTACACATCGAAGTCATGATTCATAAAACCCGTGTCAGGTGTGTATTGATAGATGGGGGTGCGGGGCTCAATATTTGTACCATGAGTTTGTTGAAGGCTCTAGGATATTCTGAAGAGGTCATTGACACAAGGAAAAAGATCACAATCAAAGCATATGATGAAGCAGAAAGAAGTTCTAAGGGATTGGCCATTTTGCCTATCGACATTGGTCCAGTAGAAAAGGATATCTTATTTCAAATTGTTGATGTTGGTCCTTTAGCCTACAACATTTTGCTAGGTAGGCCATGGATTCACGAAATGCAAGCAGTCCCATCAACATATCACCAGTGTGTTAAGTTTCCCCATAATGGTGTAGAAATTTGCATACCTGGAGATAGTGCTTTGTTAGTTAATAACATTTTTGTTGGATCACATGTACCTTTGAATAGGGAAGCTGACAGTCTTAGTATTTCACTCGAACAATGCAAGCAAAAGTTTAAGACCATAGATCTTGGGATGGGAGATTATAAAATTGATTCTTTTACAAAAATGACAATCTCTCCTAGGTCTTATGGGAAACCATCACCAAATATGAAACCTTCATCATCAGCAATGACATTATTTGAAAAATTTGTTGAGTCTTCGGTTCCTATTCAGGAAGAGAAAGAGGAAGTTGCCGTAAGAGACTAGATCTATCATGAGGAAAAATACCAACACAATGAGAACTTTGCTCCTTCACCTACAGCTTATGGGTGAGGGTATACATTGGTTAAGAATATGGGTTATCCATGATATGGTCCCCTTAGCCATAGGTTGGATGCTAAAGCTGAGCCTCTTAACCATACCCTTTTTGGATGAAAGAATAAGTCAATAGTTGGCTTAGGTTTTGAAAATAAGAAGAAGAAAGCTGTCCGTGTCCCAGCTGCGACGGACAGTGACAGTGATTTAGACTACACACCTGATCTTTCTAATCAACAAGACATGTCTAATGATTGGGTGCCTTCAACAAATCTCCTTTGGGGAGATTCAAAAGATTTGATAATTGACGGTCCTACTATCCCAGCTACGACGGATGGTGACTATACGAATGCTAGATTGACAATGGACAGTGTTGCTATCCTAGCTGCGACGAATAGTAACAATGCTAGCATTAGAGAAGGGGAAACCTTTCCCAACCTTGAGGCTTCTACATCACGAGGCCCAAATGATGATTTAGACACAAACTCACATGAGTACGAATGGGACTCACTTTTAGATGCAACAGTTGATTTGGACATGGATGTTGTCCATACTTATAGTACCCAACCTGATGTGACCAATGAGCTTAGTGTAGGATTAGAGGATTGTACTCCTTGAATTGCCTTAGTGGATGACGCTTCGTTTGGTAGGACAAATCCTGACTCAGGTATCTTAGGAAGGGACTTGATGAATCCTGATTGTATGGTCATCAGAGATAACACCTTTCACATAAATAACATTGAACCAGTCATTGACCTACCCCTTGTTCACTATGACCTAATTGACTGGTCTTAGCACCATCAAGAGCCTAGATTCCTCACTTTTCAGAATGACTATGAACTTGCCTGCTATCTGAATGCTCTTGAACCCATGGCTTCTTCCACCAGTGAATCGACAACAAGTATGACAGAGCCTGATATTAAGTACCTCAGTCTAAAAATAAAAGAAAAAGAAAGAAAGAAAAATAGGTTTGATGGCGAAAACCACTTTGTGGCGGTATCAGAACCAAAAATAGTAAAAAGAGATGACGTATCTAAGGGTGAAAACCTCTTTGAGGTGCCTAAGGATGGGGTACTTAATAACTTTCTGGGTTATTTTCAGGACAGATCATCAGTATTGATTGAGCCAACAAAACTAGTTAATTTGAACACAGAAGAAGCTCCTCAAATAGTTCATTTTGCTCAGTCTTTATCAGAAGAAGAAACCAAGGCATATATAAAATTCTTACAAAAGAATAAAATTAATTTTGCATGGACCTATTCAGACATGCTAGGGCTTGACACAAATCTTATAATGCATCACTTATCCATAGCTTCAGGAGTCAAACTAGTGAAACAGAGACTCAGAAAAATGCATCTACATGTAGCTCTCCTTGTCAAAGCGGAATTAGAAAAACTTTTGAGAGCTAGATTCATCAGAGCCATCGATTATGCAGAATGGATCTCAAACATAGTACCAGTTTCCAAACATGATGGGTCCATTCGTGTATGCACAGATTTTAGAGATTTAAACAAAGCATGCCCAAAGGATGATTTTCCACTTCCAAACATTGACATGATAGTATGAAATATACTCTCTAATGGATGGTTTCTCAGGATATAATCAAATTAAAATAGCTCCCGAAGACCAAGAGAAAATAACATTCACATGTGCATGGGGAACCTATTGCTGGAACATCATGCCATTTGGGTTAAAGAATGCAGGAGCAACATACCAACGAGCTATGACCACAATTTTTCATGATATGATGCATAAGAACATGGAAGATTATGTGGATGATACTTTGGCTAAATCAAGAAAAAGGGATGCACACCTTCCCGATTTGGAAGTAATTCTCGATCACATGGAACAGTTTCAACTCAGATTGAATCCAAAGAAGTACGCATTTGGTGTCACCTTAGGCAAACTTTTAGGATTTATAATATCAGCAAAAGGTATAGAGGTTGATCCCGAAAAGGTCCAAGCAATTTTAGATATGCCACCTCCAAGAAACATTAGTCAGATGAGAAGTCTTCAGGGCCGACTCCAGTCAATTAGGAGGTTTATCTCATAGCTGGCAGATAGACCACAACCCTTTAATAAGACGCTGCATAAGGGTGCTTCTTGTGTATGGAATGAGGATTGCCAAAAGAGCGTTGATCAAATAAAACACTATTTAGCTATTCCTCCAATTTTGATGCCACCTACTCCTAGGAGACCATTGATTTTATACATTTCAGCAACAAAGTCTTCCTTGGGGGCATTGTTGGCTCAATTAGATGATACTGGGAAAGAAAGGTCCATATACTATATCCGCCATACTCTAGTCTCCTATGAGATCAATTATAATAACATTGAGAAGTCTTGTCTTGCAGTGGTGTTTGCTTCTCAAAAGTTGCGACACTATATGCTTGCTCATACTATACATTTGGTTGCAAAAATTGATCCTCTTAAGTACTTGCTTAGTAAGGCTGCCCTCATGGGTAGGCTTGCTAAATGGATGATGGTCTTAACTAAATTTGACATCGAGTACGTTGAAAGGAAGGCCATAAAAGGGCAAGCTATTGCTGACCAATTAGTTGATTTCCCAATTAAGGATAGTATGCCTGTTCAAGTGGAATTCCCAGATGAACACATCCTGTATATGACTACTCACACTTGGAAAATGTTCTTTGATGGTTCCCACATGCAAAATGGATCAGGTGCTGGAGTATTATTTGTCTCTCCACATGGGTACAATATTCCAAAGTCTTACAAACTTTTATTCCCATGTATGAATAATATTGCAGAATATGAAGCTTTAACCAATTGATTGAGAATGGCTATAGAATGGAACATAACAGAGTTACATGTCTTTGGGGATTCTCAATTAATCATCAACCAAGTCAATGAGGAGTATCAAACCAAAGATGATAAATTGATACCCTACAAAAAGATGGTTGACTCATTGAGACGCTACTTTACATTTGTGACATTTCAACAGATCCCCAGGATAGAGAACAAAGTTGCAGATGCTATGGCCACATTAGCTTCACTCCTTCAGTTGGAAACACATGAATCAAGATTTGAATTCCTGGTGGAAGAGCTACACCATCCCATATTTGACTCATTTGCAAGTCATGTCATTTGTACCCTCGTCACACATGAATCTTCCTGATATGGTGCTATCTATTCATATCTTTGCGATGGCATCATCCCCGACACATTCAACCATTCTGAACGCCGAAACCTTATCCGTAACACCTCTTGCCACACCCTTATCTCTGGTGATTTATATAGGAGGGGTTTAGATGGGACGCTCCTTAGGTGCTTGGAAAAGGAGGAATCTGACCAAGCGTTAGTTGACATCCACGAGGGCATTTGTGGTGGACATTCTAATGGTCTTGCCATGGCTCGAAGGTTTCTTAGGGCAGGATATTATTGGCCCATGATGAAAATAGATGCAGTAGCCTTTGCTAAGTCTTGTGAAAAATGTCAGAAACATGGAAACCTGATTCATGCTCCAGGTAGGGAGCTGATTCATTTTGTTTCTCATTGGCCATTTCAATGCTGGGCCTTTGATCTAGTTGGGCATATTCATCCCAACTCATTAGGTGGACATAAGTTCATTATTACTACCACTGACTACTTCACAAAATGGGTGGAAGCTGTGCCACTTTCTGTTGCTTCAGGGAAGACTATCTCTTTGTTCATCTTTAATCATATTATTTGTCGATTTGGAGTGCCTTCTGAGATTATCACTGATAACGGAGGTCAATTCAAGAACAAGGACCTAAAGCATTTATGCAAGAAGTTTAAAATTAAGCAACATTGGTCCTCCATCTATTTTCCACAGGGAAACAGACAGGCAGAAGCCTCTAATAAAACCATTCTTAAAATTCTTCATAGGACAGTGCACAAGAATGGTAGGGATTGGCACCTGCAAATCAATCCAGCACTATGGGCTTACAGAACAAGCATTCACACACCTACAGGAGCCACGCCTTTTGCCCTTACCTATGGCGCTAAAGTGGTATTACCTTTAGAAGTAGAGATCCCATCACTCAAAGTCTCACTCAAAGGATTGATAACAGATGAGGATTACTGCGCCATGAGGTTACAGGAACTAGAACTTTTAGATGAGAAGTGTAAGGCTTCCTTTGACCATATGAGAAAGTATCAGAAGCGTATGTCCAAGGCATTCAACAAGAAGGTTCACCCTAGAGAGTTTCAAATAGGTGATCTTGTTTTGCGAGAGAACCCTAAGAACCAACAGAACAAAGAACAAAAGGGTAAGTTTGAACCTAACTGGCTTGGACCATATGTCGTCACAGCTACTTTTGGTACAGGTGCATATTTACTGTCAGATCCAGATGGAGAACAGCTCCCTGATCCCATCAACATTTTCCACCTCAAGAAGTTCTATTCTTGATGCCCATTTCTATCTGAGGGCATCTTTTGTACATATTTTATGATCCTGAAAAAATACCAAAAAAATTGATATATGATGCTGAAAAAATCCTAAAAAGCATAAAAAGTCTTGAAAAAATACAAAAAAATAAAAAAATAAAAAAAAGAGAAAAATTGCAATAAAAATCCAAGTGGTGAAAACCTAGAAATAGGCGCTACTTGAGGCCTGTGCACTCCTATTTGTTAGCATGTGTCCTCGACACTGAGCCTTTCCATCATATCTTGACCCTATTTGACTTGGTCTGGAATTGGTCTTTATCTTTGTTTAGGGGGCATAACTATTTGCATAGGTCCTTTAGGTGCATTTGTCTCTTGGGGCATTTCACAATAGGTGTTTTTCAACACCACCCCAAACAGTGTTTTTCAACACTACCCTTGCGTTGAGTGTTTCTTAACACTTATCAGATGTCTTACCCAATAGTCTAAGTTTGATGTGATATTTCTCATTTGCAGATGCAATGATCAGAGTCTGACTCTATGACTAACACACATGCACTTAAACAATCAACTTGTTGAGATATGATGACTTTATTTTTCTTTGTGTGCTGTCTATGAGGATTTCTTTGATGAGTGGTCTCTCCCTGACAAGTTTTCGATGATGCATAGCTTGAAGACTGAGGGTATGAGAACATGTTTTCTTTCTTTATCTACTTATGGGTATAGTTTGTTGATCCTAATTGTCATGAGCATTTATGCTGGTCCTACTTGACACTATGGATTGACAAGGTATTATCCTTGACTATTTTCTGTGAGTGCATGCTTCTAGTTATCCTGACTTTCATGCGTCTTGATACAAACATAATCTCACCATATCAAACTTAGGTAATCTCACTGCACTAGTCATCTTGACCTATATGTCTTTGATGCCTAGGTGAGATTTTCACATTTCTATCTGATAAAGATCATATTCATATCCACATAGTTATGCTAGTGTGCATTGTATGATCTTACGATGCTACCAATAATGCTCAATGATGATAATTAGATGTCTATAAGCATTGTGACCTTGCAAGTCAACCACTTTCATAGTAGCTTGCATCCTTAGGTTCATCATAGCTTAGTTTTTGCATCTTGCATATGGAGAGAGCTCTCCTTTTTATCGTCTACGAACTAGTTGGTCAACTGTGCTCATTTTTTTATTCTTCTTGATCATATCTTTCATTTCTGGTCTTTCATATCACATCATTTTCTATCCATTTTCGGACTTGAAATCAAAATCTGAGTCACGTTTCTAAATTTTCTCATTCTTCTACATAGTTGACTGACCTTTTGAGGCATAATTCTTCAATCTTTGGTGGAATTTCTTCCTTCCATGTCTCTCATATTTTCTAGTCTTTCATTCAGTCTATTTCTAGTCTTCTATTTCTATTCTTCTACTTCCTCACTAGGGCATGTTTCACCGCCTAAAGGTTACCCTATTGACCTATACATTCAATTATGATTTTATTAGGATTTGATCAGCCTTATCAATTTGCTGTCTTTCCTCTACCTGATTTTGATTTCAATTCCGAGGGGGCAGTACCTATGGGATTCTCATCCCTGATTCTCTTCATTTTCCCGATTCAGACATCTTTTGTGAGCTTTTGCTCAAATTTGAGATTCTTATCTCTTACTTTGAATGTGATCCCGAATCGACCTCATGTTCAAAGGCCGTTGTTTATGCTTTGTTCAGATGTGATCCTGAATTGATCTCACATCTGAGTTGTTTTGTGATCCCAGATCGATCTCACATTTCAACTTCATTCTTTGACTACATGTGTTCCCAAATCGATCACACATTAGTCAAAGAGGGGCAAATGTATGCACCCAAAAATGGTCACCTAGACTTTGGGACCTATTTATTCGATTTATTGATCCTGAATCAATTTTATCAATAATCAATATTTTCAACATTATCAATTTCTTGATTAAATCTTAAATTCGATCATATATTGGATTTTTATCCTATGGGCTAACCATTTTATCCTAAAGTCTTTATTTATTCAAAAGGAATATTTCCTCCCCTTTTAATAAATAAAAAGCCCCACCTTTCCTTTTGACCTAAGTTGCACAAATAAAGCACTATTCCTATTTTATAAAAGAAGAAAACACTTTTTGTCTCATATGGACATAAAGTCAACTCCTATTTTTCTATTGGAGGATACTTGTGCACATGGATTGCTCCTCTTTCAAGCTCCACCGCTGATTAAGACTTTTTGCCTCTTAATCTCAATGGTCCATTTCACCTCATTTCTTATAAAAGGAAAGCTCTCTCCTTCATTTGCATATCACGTTTTTATGCTAACCTTATGCTATAGGAATCCTTGAAGACTTTGAAGCTTTTTAGAGATCATTGTTGCATCCTACTTTTTTTGCTTCATAGTTTAGTTTACATTCTTGCATAAGTATTTTCATTTTTCATGGCTTTCATAGCTTAGATTTCCTTTCATGCAATAGCATAACTTCACATAGCTTAATAAGAGGGATTTGTAACACTTGTTCTTTCCATTTCATAGCTTAGTTACATTGCATTTTCATTTCCATAGACTAGCTTGCATTGCATTTTCATAGTGATTCATGAGGATATTGGCACTCTTGCCCTTGTCCTCATTTGAATCTCTCGTTGTGTGGTTGACTAGCAAGGTCACAAGCTTGTAGCTCTAGCTGAGAGCAAATACATCATAGTCCCTTGCAACTCCATGCATAGAGAGCTATGAGCCACTTTGTGAGGCCTCATTCTTGAGCAACCTTGCATGTAATGGTTCATAGAAGTGCACCATTTTAGTGTGTACAGTTACGATAGGGCCTAAAGAAAGGTCACACATAAGATAAGTGTGTGTGTGAATTTTGTACCTAGCTATAGACACAACACTTCAGTAAAACATTGGAGGTTAGCCGAATCAAAATCTGTAAATAAATGAAACTAAGATAACCTGGCGATTTACTAGCTTCTAGTAGGTGTGAGTATGATGTTCTTAGATTGGAATCGAGATTAGTGACAATGCAACACCTAAACGAAGGATTTGAATTCAAAATATGAAAGACTATATGAATGGAGATTATTCTAGATTTTTGTATTTTCTGTGCAATAATAATGAGAAACTGTATGAATCTAAGCTATATGAATGAAATTGAGATTAAATGTAGATTTAATCTAAGAATTCTATGAATGAATATGAAAATCTATGATATGAAACTATGAATGCTCAAAACAATAAATGAAAATCTCACAATAGCCTTGATTCGCAAAAGATTGATTCTTTGTCATAAATTTGTCAGAGTGAGGATACAATTTCAAGGATTGATGATATAATTATGAAGAGCAGAGCCTTGATTTTATAGAAATCCAGGGCTTTGAGGATGCAAGAGAAAAGCCATAAATCACTCTTGATAAACTCAGGTTGATTTTTGAGTTATCAAGAAATCAGAGATAATTAACTCACAAAAATCATGCAAAAGTAGTTTTTAACTCAAAATAGAGTTTAGATCAAATTTCAACTCATCATTAGATGTTGAGTTTCAATTTTAAAATTGATTGTTAATTTCTAATTGACTACTTTTTTTATTATGCATGATTTAATTATAAATTAATTTAAAAATAAAGTGATTTATTCTCAACTTAACTGATTTTTCAATTAAAATAATTGATGTATGGGTTAATCAATTATTAAATCAAACTTTGTTCAAAAACTATATTATTAAAAATTGACAATTGACTTTAATCAATTAAATAATAATTTAATCAATTAGTCATAAGATTTTAGATTTATTGTCAAAATTAAATAATACAATTTAGGAATAATTTAATTAAATTCAATTAAATAATTAAGTGGCAGTATTAAATCTAATTAATTACATATTCATAATATTTAATTAATCAAACTTTAGGATAAATAAGATTTATCGTCAAATCATAATTAAATTAAAGAATAGTTAGGATAAATAGGAATATTGCTAAGAATATCCCCCGATGCAGAATTTAGGATAATCAATTAGATTTTGATGATTTAATGTGTAGATGTACCTTATGTTAGGACTTTGATGCCGATTTCATTCAAATTGAAGATATAGGAATTAATGAACCTATAGCTCATTTTTGGGTATTACATTTTGCCCCTCTTTGAATCACTGTGCAAAGCATAGTGGTTCAAAGAATAGTCTGTGTCTGATATATATATGAAACTAATTTGAAAGATGAACCGATTCCGAGATAGAAACCGATTGAAAGATTTAAAGATTAGATTTAAGATTTAGGTCCTGAATGACCAAAGATAATGTTAACTATAACAACAATGAACCGATCATTACGAAAAAGTGCCAAAACGCTTGATTCTGAACCTTATGATTGCAAAGAAGTGAGTGACTGATTCCAGACCTGATTGTCCTTAGAAGAATCATATTGGTATCACATCTTGAACTCATCAGTTACGAAGAACCAAGGAAAACAACACTAATGAACTGATAGTTACAAAAAGTTGATATGGTTTAAAAGATAGATTTAGGATACCAGATTAATATGGATCTCTGTGAATTTGATATGCCCCAAGAATCAATATATTTTCCCTAAGCAACGAGGACTTTAGATGAATAAGAAACTAGACATGGTTGTTGTCTTGATTACTGAAAGAAAGATTTGATTGAAAGACTTTGAATGATGTGTAATACCATGCCCCCTTCGGGATTAAAATGGAAATCTGACAAGAAAAGTCAGTGTTGGATAGTTTAGAAGCATGTTAATTGATTTGAGAAGTGGTTATACACATTCAAGAACATGTTCTACATCGTTTAGAGGTCCTGGAGACCAAGTTTGACTAGGTTTGACCATGAGTTGACCATGGTTGACCAAGTTGAAATTTTGATAGTTTGATGTAAGATAATCAGTTAAGTTGAATTCTGGATTTTTGTGATGATTGAAGATTGATTATGCAAGCAGTAGGCAATATAAATGATCTCAGACTTTGATTTTGATCTCAAAAATGAGTTCTACTTGTTGTTTTGTTGGAGGGACCTTCGTATGAGATTCATCTCTTATATCATGTTTAGAATTTTTGTTTTTGAAGAATTGTTTAAGTGTTCAAGCAATTTGTGAGACCATCCAATCATGAAAAGTGCAAAATGAAATGCAAACCTAAGACCTAGGACCTAGTCACTGATCATGTATCGATTTGTTATCATCATTGAACTTTTTAGGTAACTAGATAAATCAATACAACATCCACTAGTTAGGAAACTATAGACATATGAATATTGATTTGAATGCGCAAGAATCAATACAATGCCCACTGGTTAGACAACCATGAACATATGAATATTGATTTTATTTTCAGAATGTCGAATTAGATACAAGCACCAAGGCACAAATGCCAGGATGACCTGAATATCATGTCCATTTTGATATAGAAATTTTTATAAGCATCAAAACATAAACATCGTGATGACCAAAATACACCTTGCACAACAAACACATCAAGTAGTCAAGAGATCATTCTAAATCCAATGTGAATTACCTATAGTGACCCTTTATCGTTCACATCCTTAGGTAAGATCGCATTTCACAATAGGAGAACTCACTCACTCAAAAAGACAATAGTTAGATCAAACTTCCTTGAATTTTCTGGGTATCAATGGTCGAGGTACGCATGGCCATCCAATACAATATAGAGGCTCTCACAGACGGACACCATTTCAATCCAGAATTTCCAAAGTTGTTATATTTTTGCATACAAGTAGAAGACAAAGAAAAGATTAGGCCCCCAGTCATCACTCTCTAAATCCTGTAAAGGACATCATCGAAGAAATTGAGGAGACACAATATGCAAAAATATTAATGCGAATTAGTAAGCATACAAGGAGATAAAAGCATGTAAAAGAATAGTTTGTTTTCAGTTTGATGTTTGATTGCATTGTTGTAGATGCAAAATCCTTTCTAGAGACGAGACTGACTAACTGACTCAAATAAAGCTTCAAAGGACTCTGACTGGATATGACACGTCTAAGATACATTGGAGGCCAAAGGATATGACTTTGATTGCCCCCAAGTTTGAAACATTGATAGGATACAGACGCTTGAACTGATTGGTGTATAGACCGACTTATTGAAAATAGGAATGCATAAACAAACCAAGAGATATGTACACACTAAAGAAAGACTGAAAGTTGGGAAAGACCAAGATTGCGCTGATAGATGGAGCGTTTTGAAAAAAGTGGCACCCGTTTGCTGGGTTTTCACCATCTTGGCAAAGATTCTATTTTTGCTACCAAGGCACCTGTCTCTAGGTCTTCACCTAGGCACTTTTTTTTTTCTCATTTTTTTGATTTTTTTGTACTTTTGATATTTTTTTTTTTTTTTGTGAATCATCAAGGTGCCTATTGCTAGGTTTTCACCAAGATGTTCATTTTTTTAGGACTTTTTTAGATTTTTAAGATTTTTCAGGACATCTTACCATAGACTGAATGCCTTAGGCATAGAATTTCTTCAGATGGAGAATGTTGATTGGTTCTCAAAGTTGTTGTCCTTTAGTCATTGAGAGTTGATAGGCACTAGAGCCAAAGGTATCAGTGATAACAAAGGGACCCAGGCAGTTGGGATCAAACTTCCCCTTGCATTCTCTATGTGATTGATTTTTAGGATTCTCTCTCAAGACTAGATCACCAACCTGAAATTCTCTATGTCTGACTTTCTTGTTGTAACCTTTAGACATTCTCTTCTGATATAATCTATGATGATCATACGTTGCTTGTCTACACTCATCTAGTAGTTCAAGTTCTTGCAACCTAGACACTTTGTAGTCATCATCAGTTACTAGACCATGCATTCTGATTCTTAGTGATGGGATTTCAACCTCAATAGGTAGTACCGCTTCAGACCCATAAACTAAAGTGAATGGTGTATCCCCAATGGGTGTTCTGATACTTGTTATGTAGGCCTAGAGAGCTAGATTGATCATGAGATGCTAGTCTCTTCCTATTTTATTAACTGTACGGTGTAAGATTTTCAATAGATTCCTATTTGAAGCTTCTGCTTGTCCATTCCCTTAAGGATAGTACATTGATGACCAATGTTGTGTAATCTTGAATTTGGCACATAGATCATCTAAGTCTTTGTTCTTGAATTTTCCCCCATTATCTGTGACTATATAATGTGGAATACCATACCGGCATATGATGTAGTTCAAGATGAACATAGATATTTTCTTACCAGTTGCTTGTGTTAAAGGGACTGCTTCTACCCATTTCGTGAAATAATCTGTAGATGTGATAATATGAGTATACCCATTAGAAGAATGAGGATGTATGGATCCTATAAGATCAAATGCCCATTGATGGAAAGGCCATTGTGTAGTGAAGGGAATTAGATCTCTCCTTGGAGCATGAATTAAGTTGTCATGCACTTGGCACTTTTGACAGTTCTTAGCAAACTTGATAGACTCTTTCTCCATTTTCGGCCAATAGTACCCAGCCCTAATAAGTTTTTATGCTAGTGTTAAACTATTCGAGTGTGACCCACAAATGCCATCATGGACCTCCTCTAATGCACGTTGAGACTCTTCCCGTTCTAAACATCTAAGGAGTGTACCATCTAGATCTTGTTTGTACAGATCGTGACCAATGATGACATATTGCGATGCATTACAAATAAGGTATCTCTTTTCATGGAGGTTAAAGGTATCGGGAATGATTTGTTCTTTGAGATAGGAGAATAGTTTTTTATAGCGGGATGAATCATGACCTACAATAGTGCAGATCATACGAGTATCAGGAGAATCATATGCAGGATAAGATAATGCTTCCACTAGGAACTCATAGTGCAGCTCATGTTCAAGCTATTGTAATAAAGTAGATAACGTTGCCATTGCATCGACAACCTTATTCTCTATTCTAGGTATTTTCTCAAAGGTGATAGATATGAAATATTTTTTTAGATCGTCTACCATTCTCTTGTATGGACCAAGCTTTTCATCTTTCATTTGATACACATCATTGACTTGGTGGATTACAAGTTGTGAGTCTCCATGAATGTGTAGTTTTGTTACTCTCCACTCAATTTCTATTTTCATACCATTTAAAAGGGCTTCATATTCAACAATATTGTTTGTACAAGGAAATTTGATTCTAAATGCCTTAGGAATTGAGTATCCTTGAGGAGTGATAAACAAGATGCCCACTCCAGATCCATTATGTGTATAGGATCCATCAAAGAACAATTGCCATTCACTAGAAGAAAGATTCATGATAGAGGAATCTGGAAATTTCATTTGCATTGGTGTGTCATCAAACAAAGGTGCATCTGCAAAACTTATTAGCAATAACTTGGCCTTTAATAGATTTTCTTTCAACATATTCAATGTTCTATTAGATGCTTCATATCTCAGCTAGCAGACATATCACAACCTTTCACAAAGACATTACATAAAAGTGTGACCTTTGCATGGAGTGAGGAATGTGAAAAGAATTTTAATCATATCAAGAAATATCTATCAAATCCTCCTATCTTGATGCCTCCCATTCAAGGGAAGCCTTTGATCTTATATGTCTCCACTACAGATACATCTCTAGGGGCATTGCTTGCACAACATGATGAGAACAAGAAATAAAGAGCTATATACTATATCAGTAGAACATTGGTAACATACGAAAATAACTATTCTATGATTGAAAAGGCTTGTCTAGCTGTGATCTTTGCATCACAGAAATTGAGACATTATATGTTGGCTCATACCATGCATTTAGTAGCTAAGATTGATCCACTGAAGTACCTACTAAGAAAGGCTGCCCTCACAGGTAGACTATCCAAATGGGTCATGCTCTTGAGTGAATTTGAACTCTCCCCTTGTAATGTTCTCATTTGATTGATATTCTTGGCAGGTTGCATCTCCATGATAGCTTTAACTCTTGCTGGATCTACTTCAATTCCTTTCTTTGAAACTATGTAGCCTAAGAGCTTTCCAGAAGTGACACCAAAAGCACACTTCTTAGGGTTCATTGTGAGACTAAACTTCTCCATTCTATCTAGTATCTTGCTCAAGTCATTTAGATGTTTAGATCTTATCATAGATTTTGCTAAAGTATCATCAACATAATCCTCCATAGTTTGATGCATCATCTCATGAAAAATAGATGTCATAGCTCTTTGATATGGAGCACCAGCATTCTTAAGCCCAAATGGCATGACATTCCAACAAAAGGTACCTCGTGCACATGTGAAAGCAGTTTTCTCTTGATCTTTTGGAGTAATTTTGATTTGATTATATCCAAAAAAACCATCCATTAAAGAATACATCTCAAAACCCACAGTCATATCCACTATCATATCAATATTAGGTAATGGAAAATCATCCTTAGGGCATGCTTTGTTTACATCTTTGAAATTTGTGCACACTCTTATAGATTTGTCTAGTTTAGAAATAGGTACAATGTTAGAGATCCATTCGGCATAGTCAATAACACGAATAAATCTGGCTTTTAGTAGTTTCTCTAATTCATCTTTGACCAAGAGTGCAATGTGTGGATGCATCTTTCTCAATTTCTGCTTAACAGGTTTGACATTTGGAGCTATAGATAAATGGTGCATTATAAGATCAGGATCCAACCCTAGCATATCTGAATACTTCCATGCAAAGTTGATCTTCTTTTTTGTTAGGAATGTTGTAAATTTTTTCTTTTCTTCTTCTAATAAGGATTGTGCTACATGAATCAACTGCGGTTCTTCTGCTATTCCCAAGTTGATAGATTGAGTGGGCTCAATTTGAACTGGAGATCTGTCCTATAAATGACTCAGAAGGACATCAAATATCTCATCCTTAGGAACCTCAAAGAGGTTTTCACCTTTGGATATGTCTTTTATTTTTACTTTTGTAGGTTCTGAGACTGCCACAAAGTGGTTTTCACCCTCAGAACTCCTTTTTTTTATATTCTTATTCTTATTTTTTTGACTAAGATACTTGAGGTCCGACTTCATCATGCTAACACTCGATTCATTGATGGAAGTCATCATAGGCTCAACTGCATTTAGATAGCAAGCAAGGGAATAGTCATTGGGAAAGCACCTATAAATACCTTGGCTCAAATTCATAGAGGTTTGGTCAAGAAGTTCAGGATGATGGATAGTCAAAGTGGTGAAAGATTGGGAGATAGTGTTTACAGATATGGATATGTCATTGTTTATCCTAACCAAACGCTCAAGTTCAAAGGTGATATTACAACTTAAGATGTTCAATTCGTGAATAGGCTCAATGTCATTGTGGGAGTCCACTTCAGCCATCAGTGGATCAGACTTGTTAAGTTTGTCATTTCTCTCTAGACTTATGTTGGGTTTAGGTGCATATTGGTGACTAACATTAATATGTTTCTCTGTGATAAGTTCATCTTCCTCTGGAATGGCTCCCCATTCATAGTCATTTGATTCCTCATCTATGCCTCCAGGAAATCTAAGAACATGAGTAAAGTTAGGATGAATACCCCAAGAAGGGTTACCCTTAGATTCTGATTTGAATTCATACTCATGGGAATCTATCTCAGAATAACTACCACCTTCCTCTTTATCTATTTGATTGTCTTCGAGATTAGCTGGTTCTTGTGGTGCAACTATCTCTTTCTCTATAGTAGGTTCTTGTGTTTCTACTAAATTAATTCTTTTTATTGGATCATCTTCAGCTTCAAGGAGGTCTTTTATTTCTTTAAGAAAATGCTCATAAGGAATAAGATCATTAGTGGTGTCTGAATCATCACTATCAAATTGTTCTATTGTTTCTCCCTTTAGTTGATTTGTTGTGGATGGCTCAATCTGTTCTAAGACATGTGGGGAGTTCTTGATAAGATAGAAAGGCTTCTTCTTATATCCTAGACCTATAGTATTCTTGTTTTCTCATCCATGATGGTCAAGAGGTGATAGAAGACCTTTACCATGTATTCCTAGAGGTCCTTTTCCTTTATATCCCATTTTTGTGATCAATTTGTCCCCTAGGCCATATGACTTAGAAGGGATCTTCGGTGTTTTAGCATCACATTTTTTAACAACCTAAGATTCAGGTTCATCTTTGTAGAGCCATGCAAGAACATCTTAATCCTCTTCAAACTCTTGTTTAGATACTTGTTCTACAACAAAATTTCCTTTATATGCTTCAAGAGGTTCCTTAGACTCTAGTTTGGATTGTTTCAGAGTTTTCCCATAAGACTTGGGTGAGATAGGGAGAGATGTCAAAGATAAGACTGGCTCTATAGTATATTTTCCAATACCATTTTCTTTTGTCTTAACCTCTTTAGCAATGTCTTCCATTTTGGATGTTGAAGCAACGTCTAGCTGCTTAGTGGAGGATTCTCTATTATTAGGAACAAGTTTATCAACACTTTCTTTCAATGCGTTGCAAGTTGTATATAGATCAGCTGGAATTATCACTTCTACTCCTTCATAAGGAAATTTCAAACACTGATGATATGTAGAAGGAATAGCTTTCATTTCATGTATCCAGGGTCTCCCTAGAAGGATATTGTAAGCCAAAGGTAGATCAAGAACTTGACATATAATATCTTTGATAATAGGACCTGTTCTGATAGGTAAGACAATTGTTCATTTGGAAGATCTTTCTTTCTCATCACATGCTTTGATAGTTATCTTCTTTCTAGGATCAATGGACATTTCTGAAAATCCCAATTGTGTAATCAAGCTAAAAGAAAAAATGTTAAGACTAGTGCCCCCATCTATCAACACATGTTTGACATGACGGTTTTGGATCAAGACTTCAATATGTAAGGGCTGGTTATGCGGATGACTCAAGGAGTTATCATCTTCCTCTGAAAAGGAAATATACTATGGAGACATAAGATGACCAACCATAGTCTGGAATTTGTCTAAATCAAGGTTATCAAGAACATTGGATCTGAGAAAAGCTTTGTCTAGAATGGCTCTGTGAGCTAGAGATATCTGAAGCAACTCAAACATGGAGATTTTTGCATTTGTATGTTGGAATTGTTGGACAATACTGTATAATGTAGGCCTCATGTCTTTAGGATTTGAAGATTTAGATGTAGCCTTCTGTTTAGAAGTAGATGAAAGATTGAAAGGCACCTTAGGGACATTGGATGAATCTGGTATTTTTCCTTGTAGATGCGCCTGAGCTTGTGATCGAGTAACTGCATTAGCTAATTGATTTTCTCTATATTTTCTTACAATTGTGATGAAATTGCAACACTTAGATAGACATGGTTCAACCATATTGATGACAACATTATTTCCAGAGTAGGCATAATTGACTTTAGCACCCATATTAGGCTGAGAAGAAGAATCTTCTTTACTATGTTTAGGAAATGGTTCCATGAATGTTGTATGATCATTATTGCTCTTATGATTGTCAATCATGATTTATCCATTATCAATTTTGTCTTGTATGATGTGCTTCAAGTAAATGCAGTTATTAGTCTTATGACCCTTATTGCGATGGAATTCACAGAAATTGTTCTCTCTCCACCATTTCGGTTTAGGTTCAGGATCAAAGACTTTTATCTCAAGCAAGTAGATGATTTTTTTGGCCAATAGAGTTTTCATGGCAGATTCCAAGGATTCTCCAAAAGGAGTGAATTTGTGGTTAGGATCTGTAGCCCAAGGTCTATAATTAGATGACTTTTTGTTAGATTCAGATGCTCTAGCTTTAGAAGCTTTAATGGCTTGGGTGCCAAAAGTGAGATTGAAAGTGGGTGCCTTGGATGGGGCACAGATAGTATCAACAACACCATCTATGACAATGTCTTTATTCTTGTTCCAGTTTTTGTTCTTGTCCTTAGAACTAGATCCAGATTCATACTTATCCTTTTGAAGTGTGATGTCTCCTTTTTTCACAAGTACTTTCTCAATTTTGATTGCATTATCTACCATCTTATCAAAGGATGTATGATTTTGCATTTGTAAAGGGTAGTTGATTTCTGGAACAAGATTATTGATGAAGATTTCCAACTTCTCAGTTTCTGGAATGGGTCTAGCATATAGAGAAAATTTCTTCCTCCATCTCTTGAGAAATGTCAAGAATATAATAGTTCACCTGGATATTGTTTCAAATTGCAGATGTCAATCATGGTGACCAGATGTTGAATATTGTAGAAGTATTGTTGATAGAATAGTTTGATTAACTCCTCAAAAGTTTTGATAGTTGGAGGCATTCTAGAGAACCAATGAATGGCTGCTCCTCCCAGAGATCGAGGGAAAATATGCATTAAGTAGGTTGGTTCATGCATGAACTCCATAGATTGAGTACAGAATTCTCTGACATGATCTTGAGGATCAGAGTTTCTGTCATACTTATCATATTTAGGCATCTCCACTCTTTTAGGGAATGGTGGCATGTACAAGTCTTTATCAAATGGAAAAGGGCATAGGGCCTCCATGGAGAACTCCTTAGGTTCCTTTTCTTTCTCTAGTTTGTTAAGTTTGACTTACATGGCATGCATCTGTTTCATCATGGCTGTGATAGGAGTTTCTTCCTCATGCGTAATGATATTTTCAACGTTAAAGTTTGGAGGAATTTTAGCTCCTTGATGAGTTAACTCTAGAAAGTATGCCTCTCTATCTTATTTCAAGAAATGCCTCATCATTTTCTTGAAGTCATCGTTGTTTTGATATTGAGCAATTTCAGAAGGTGTAGGTTCTTGATCCACACCATGTTGAGAATGGGGTCCTTGAGACCCGTGTTGTGTACCTCCGCAAGACATGTTAGGAGTTTTAGGACTCCCTAGGATAGATTGAGGAGTTTGTTGATTACCTCTGTGAGTTGATGGAGGGGGTATGTAACTAGTTTTCAATCAAAAATTGCCAAGACCGTCATCTTCGTAAAGACCAGAATTATAGAGTTGCTCAAGAGGAGGACCCTTGTGAATAGTGAAAGGTACATTATTGAGTGCTTCTCCAAATTTCTTGTGTGAAGAAGCTCTAGTTTCCACCATTAACCTTGGGTGAAGCAAAAAATCAAGATGAAGACAATTGAAGAAAGATCTGATTCAAGAAGATCAAATGACACAACCTTGTCAAGATTGAAGTGATTAGAGAATAGATCAGACATAAGTGAAGGATACTTTTCCATAGTAGTGTGGGTAGATGCCCAACAGATGGCGAGCATGAGCTCACAACACTTAGCCATTTAGTAAAAAGACTGAATTTTGAAGATAATTTTGACAAGGTTTTGACACAAGATGAAAAAGACTCAAATCGATAAATTAGAAGGCTAAATCAGACTCAAGAGATCACTTTAGAAAAAATGAATGGATTTGTTATAGGTTCTGCTCTGTTTCTGATGCAATGATTTGTTTGACAGATTCCAGGATTTTTTTCTCAACTCTAGACATCTAGTTTCAGGTAGTGTGCAACAGGAAAATAGGCATATAGACCCCAGACAAAAATTAGATTTGACAAAAAGTTGACCAACTGATAGTAATAAGCTTGCTATTTTGAAAATTTTAGGATAGGTTTGCGCGAGAATGTTGTTTCACGCGAGGAAGTACCAGGCTGCGTGCGAGAATGTGTTGTCTCGTGCAAGAAAATACTTAGAAACTAAAATCTCGCATGATAAAAGGACATGGTTTGATAGTTTTAGCATAGTTTTCAAGGCATAGATTTCAAGACACGACGCTAGCTGTTCTCTTACAGAATATTCAGTTCTTACACCAAAAAAGGATTTTTGCTCATATTTTGCAATTTTTCAGTGTTTCAATATCAGATTGTTATGCAAATTTTGAAGATCCGTGTAACAGTTCATTTCAAGTAACCGAGAAGATATCAAGCACGCAAAACAACAAGCAAGGGAAGCAAGAAATCATCTGAAAACAATGAATAAGGGCAAAAGCAACCTTGCGCATGAACAAGCAATAGTGACTTATTTTGCTAATCCCTAAAAATACTACTTGTGTATGTTCCAAAAAGTTTTTCAATAATGCACATATTCCTAGAAAATAAAAATTTGGCCTCACTAGGGTTTGTAGTAATGGTCTGACTCTGCAACTTTTGTGATCTCAAGAGGGCGAACTCCAATCTAGGTGCCCCGGGGTTTTGACACGGTCCAAGAAATTAATCAATTAGGAGCTGCTAGGGAGATCTGACAGCCCAACAAGAGACCACACATGTGAAGATTTCCTCCACAAGGACATTTATATAGTGGCTACTGCTACCATGATGAAAATGGCTATTACTGCTTGAGGTTTCATGCACATGGTTGATCCAATTAAGGGAATGTCCACTATGGTTAACCCTCTCTAAAGGTGACTCACAAAAGATACCACATGGGGATTGGTTCCAGATTCAAGGATCTGAGTTTCTGATACTACCCAAAAAGGGAGTAGAGCATAGTCCTCTAGCCTTTTCACTTTTAACCAAAACAAAGAAAAAAGATTAATCTGACATGCTAAGACCAAGATTATCTCACAAAGATCTATGATGTCAACCACTTATGATCTATCAACCTCTCTAGAGAGAGAATGTATCAATCAAAAGTTGAAGATGCACAAATCTAGTAGAACGTGAGACGCTCTCAGTACCTTCCCCACCTACAAGGGGATCCTTCGTCAAGAGGAGCTTCACATGAATAAACAAGTGAAAGAAGCTCAATCTCTCAAGATCATCCGCAAATAGTGTTCATAGGGCCTATTTACTATGTGTAATAGATATGCAGAAAGCAAATCTATGTTCGTTTTATAGCCCAAAATGAAGTCTGTGATATGAAAGCAAGAAAAGTTGCACAAGCTTGACACATGAGAGTTCGTCTTAATCCAAATCAAAATATTATCAGCTTGAGGTGAAAACCTTAGTTCCAACGCTTTGTAATCCAGAATTTAGCACACATCCGAAAGTACAAAATCAAGACAAATCAACAGCAAACAGTAAGCGTTAGAAATCAATAATATGAAAGTATAGATCTGCAAATTCTGTGTCTCTGAAGCAAAATCTTGCATGAGTCAGGATGCGGTCTCGTGCGAGGAAGTATGGTCTCGCGCGACGAAGGATGAAGTCTTGCGCGAGGAAGTGCTGAAACTAGCAAAACTTCACACGGTGCGATGAAAAATCTCGTGCGAGAATCTATACAGAGATGTACAGAAGCATGGACAAAAAATTGAAAATCATAGTTTTGATAGAAAAAGATAGAAAATTGATAGAACAGAAGAGAAACCCGTTTCAGGGCCCCACGGTGGGTGCCAAAAATTTGTGTGTGAATTTTGTACCTAGTTGTAGACACAACACTTCAGTAAAACATTAGAGGTTAGCCGAATCAAAATTTGTAAATAAATGAAACTAAGCTAACCAGGTGATTTACTGCCTTCTAGTAGGTGCGAGTATGATGTTGTCAGATTGGAATCAAGATCAATGACAATGCAACAGCTAAACGAAGGATTTGAATGCAAAATATGAAAGACTATATGAATGCAGATTATTCTAGATTTTTGTATTTTCTGTGCAATAATAATGAGAAACTATATGAATCTAAGCTATATGAATGAAATTGAGATTAAATGTAGATTTAATCTAAGAATTCTATGAATGAATATGAAAATCTATGATATGAAACTATGAATGCTCAAAACAATAAATGAAAATCTCACAATAGCCTTGATTCACAAAAGATTGATTCTTCGTCGTAAATTCGTCAGAGTGAGGATACAATTTCAAGGATTGATGATATAATTATGAAGAGTCGAGCCTTGATTTTATAGAAATCTAGGGCTTTGAGGATGTAGGAGAAAAGCCATAAATCACTCTTGATAAACTCAGGTTGATTTTTGAGTTATCAAGAAATTAGAGATAATTAACTCACAAAAATCATGCAAAAGCAGTTTTTAACTCAAAATAGAGTTTAGATCAAATTTCAACTCATCATCAGATGCTGAGTTTCAATTTTAAAATTGATTGTTAATTTCTAGTTGACTGCTTTTATGATTGTGCATGATTTAATTATAAATTAATTTAAAAATAAAGTGATTTATTCTCAACTTAACTGATTTTTGAATTAAAATAATTGATTTATGGGTTAATCAATTATTAAATCAAACTTTGTTCAAAAACTATATTATTAAAAATTGACAATTGACATTAATCAATTAAATAAGAATTTAATCAATTAGTCATAAGATTTTAGATTTATTGTCAAAATTAAATAATACAATTTAGGAATAATTTAATTAAATTTAATTAAATAATTAAGTGGCAGTATTAAATCTAAGTAATTAAATATTCAAAATATTCAATTAATCAAACTTTAGGATAAATAAGATTTATCGCCAAATAATAATTAAATTAAAAGATAATTAGGATAAATAGGAATATCACTAAGAATACCCCCCGATGCAGAATTTAGGATAATCAATTAGATTTTGATGATTTGATGTGCAGATGTACCTTATGTTAGGCCTTTGATGCCGATTTCGTTCGAATTGAAGATGTAGGAGATTAATGAACCTATAGCCCATTTTTGGGGTATTACAATAAGCATGTTACATACTCTAATGATCGAAAGATAAGTATGTTTTGTGGCCATTGGGAATGTCACAACCAAGACCATACCTTGATCTACAATTTTTTTTAACCAACCGATGGATAGAACCTGCCCAAAATTGAATACAACTGACATACCCAAAAAATTTGATATGTTGCATGAAAGTCTAGGTAGTAGAGATACTCGGCGGAGCTTTGAGACACATCAACCAATTATATCTATCTAAAACCTCATACTTCTGCATTCACTAAATACTATGGATGTAAAAAAAGATGTATTATCATAACCAGAATAGGGATATCCATCCACACAATCCATTACCAAAACAACTCACATAGAATAGATATGATCTGCATATTATAGAGCACAACCAACTAGTACAACCATATGATACAAGGGTTTTGACATCAATGACAACAATGCCAACATCTCACCAATCTTAACAATTATAACTATACACTCCTTAAGGATGTAGATGTTAATGTAACTATCATCATGTAATCTTGGGTTATTGAGCTGGACAGTATAGAATTACATAGTTTGATGTTGGTATCGACTATCCTTATGAGTTTTTATATTATTTTGTTATATCATAAAATAAACTAGGTACATTTGGATTTGGTCTATAAAATGAATCTATTTATTTGACAATGTTGATCATGTTCTTTAAATATTGTATCATTATATTTTTATGGATTAGCCATATGGTCTTCGTAGCAATGTTTAGGAACCTGAGAGGACATAGTTAAGTGTTATATATTTTAATATTGATGCATATAATAGGTGTAATTCAATATAAAGGATATGTAAATTGAAATTATAATGTTTAAGTTGATGTTGTTATTGCTAAAAAAAATGGTTATGTTCTTTAGTAGATTTGTGGTTGTCATCTCAAGTTCCCTTGCAAGGTGTTACACTAATAGTATGTTGATTGAGAGGTGATAATGTTGTTGTGATCATAGACTTGTGCCTTCACTTATTTATTTTGAAAATATTAAGTTTTCTTGTTATTAAATATTAATCTTCCAACATATAAATAGTTTTCAAATTCCTTTTTCCATTTTCACACTAACACATTCCATTGTTTCTTCTATTTCCTAATGCCTCTAGATATCAATATTAAATTTAATACATTAAATTAAAAAATATTATATTGAAATTAAAATATGTATTTTATTTTTATGTTTTATTAAAATGTAAAGGAGATTTAAGATTGAACTATTTTCATTAAATTATATTTTATATATTCAACTTTTTAAACAATTATTCCTATGTTTTTATAAATTTATTAATACAAATTTAGAAAAAAAGTTACATTTAGAATAAATAAATGTCACATCAAGAATAGATTAAAGATATTTAGTTTTAAATTTAAATATAATATTTAAAATTAATTAAAAAAAAAAAATTTAAAAGAATTGCACTAGTGATGACGAGGCAGAGTAGGGCGGATATTATTAACCGTTCGCTTTATAAGGAAGAAAAGAAAGTTGTATGATGTGGATGTGACCACGGGTCTAATAAAAAGTGGTATCTTTGATTTGTTTCAACCGAGTATTTCACATTCAAAGAATATGGCATACCTTTTTGTTTTTAATTTATTTTAACTTTTAACATTTAAGAAATATAATGTCTATTTGTTTTTTTCTTATATAAAATAATATTAGTGGATATATCTTAGATATGTTTCATTGTCTAAAAAGTGAAGACAGATATATTTCAAGCAATATTTAAAAAATGGTTATTAATTTTTTAAATTTTTTTAATGGTTATTTATAAAATCGTTTTAATTATCTATTATGGAAGCACAAACTTTACGTTGAATCTCTTGATTTCTGGTGGACTCATTAAGAACCTTTCAACTTCACAAGTAGATCAAAGACCCACTAACAAATATTATTATTTTAATGTGTAAATAATTATCAAATTTAAATAAAAGTATAAAAGTTTTTGTTAGCAATGCCTCGTGTCATTACCATCTATTTCTTATTATTGTAGAATGTCTTTGACATTAATAATGTAATGATATATATTTAAGTGTGATGGATTTTCTTACAATTATAAGATGTGACAAAGAAGCTTGTACAAATGTCATTTGCATGTTTAGAGGTCTTGAAAATTGTGCCACACATTTGGACACCCATCTCTTGTATCTTCCTCTAGAAGCTTCCTTCATGCTTGTAATTTTTTATAATTTATATATTTATGAAGTAATTTGTAAGTTATTTATTTACAAGTAGTGTTATGTTATTGAAATATTGTTGCAATTACTCCAAAAATCAACATTGTAAACACCTGAAAGAAAAAATTGTACAAGCATTTGTAACCAATTTTCAATTTAGAGGTGTTCGAAATTGTTCCATGTAGATTTGGTCATCCACCTCTGGTATCTTCCTCTAGAAGCTTCTTTCATGCTTGTAAATCCCTATATTTTTTATGCTTATCGAGTAATTTGTGAGTTGTTCATTTGCAAGTATTATTATGTTGTTGAAATTACTCCAAAGTTCCAACACTATAAACACTAGACTTATTTTGCATTGGAACTAGCGAGAGTGAGAGAAACTTCTGAGTGGCAAAGGATTTTGGAAAAACCCTAGCGTCGAACCAGCATACAATGTACATTGATTCCTTTGTGAATCTGGCTTCCCACGATGATTCATTTGTTGTCGACGCTGGTTGGAGTGGATTTGGAGCAAAAGAAGCAAATATTACACATCAAGAAAGGAATGGAGGCAGTTTCCCAACACAAATGTGGTTTAAATTAGAAGCTAGACTTTAAAAAATCAAGAGATGGAGCCTTACAGAGAAATGGTGGCTATGGAAGATGGGTCTATGGCAAGGCAAGATGGGGAACTTTCAAATTTGGTTTTAGAAGACCAAACCCAAGATTGCAAGTTCAGCCCAAATGAAATACTCAATAGTGGGAACCTTGTTAATGTGACTATGGAGAAAGAAAATGATGTCACCTATGTTGATTGAGATGAGCTTATGCAAGAAGAAAATCCAGGTAAAACCCTAGAAATTCAACTCCTTGATGGTATTGTTGAGATTATTGAAGAATATCAAAGTAAAATTTCCATTATATTTTTTCTACCCGAAGTTCCCCCTGAAACCGAATTCTATAAATGACCTAGATTAAACTAGGAAAGTAGGGGGTGGGAGATTGAAACTTTAAGAGGTCTCAGAAAAGGTTGTGTCTTGTATGTTTAAATCAAAAGAGAATGCCCAAGATGTGCTACAATATGGAACTTGGGTAATTTGTAGGTAGATTTTCTACCTGCAAACCTGAACATTCAAATTTCACCCTAAAGGCTCCTCTCACTCACACTACCCAATATGGGTTGAATTGCCATTCCTCAATCTAGCTTTTAGACCATTCCTAATGGATAGTGTGGACTGATTGGGGATTAATACGGTGCAAACACAATACTGATAAATTTTCAAGTCTTGAAGTCCACCCAAGGCCAGGTGTTGAAGTAGACCTAAATAATCTATTGCCAGAAAACATTAGAATTTTTGGCCCTGGTTTTGAACCAGATCAACCACAAGTTTATTTAAACAATGAAAATGTGTGTTTTTACTGTCGAAAGGAAGGCCACTTGATCCACAATTATCCTATCTAGAAAATTAAATCAGCTCAACTAATCAATTCTACTATGTCCAGTGATCACATGTCCTCTCCCAATCATGTTCACTCTTTGACCACTATCCACTATTTGTCTCCATCTAAAGTGATGCGGGAGAATCTTGGGTTAATAGCAATCTTACATCAACCAAAAATAGTTATGTTCTTTTTGTTCTTGATTCTTGTCTATGAGATTGTGTTGGTGGCTCATCATGTGTTCGTGTTGGCATGTGCAGTCATAACATCTTATATAGGACCTATTGTTGATCACTTCCCCATGATCGTACTTGATTTGGATTGATGTTGCTCAAGTTATTATTCATCTATTCTTGGGTACCGTGTTTGTTTCTTGTTCCTGACCGTTGGTGGAATTTCAATCTCGTGGTGGCAATTGACAGCTTGTGGTGAATGGTGGTGCATTGTTCTATGTTCTTGGATCATGTGTGGACCTAAATCTAGGATCACATGGCTTCACATAATTTATGGATTGATTAGGACTTTCCCTATTTGTTGTAACACATTTTCCTGTTCTTGGGAAATGTAATCTTTCTTAGGGATGCCATGTGTGTCGCGATGGCTATACATTGTAACCTGATGTATTTATGGAGGGAAGTGAGCAATAGATATAGGATGGTAGATCTATAATGGATTGGAAGGTTGATTTAGCTATATTGTAAGGTTGCAATCAAGTAGGCCTTATAGCCCTTCATGTATGAAGATAAATTGCCAACCATTTGATCTCAGTTAATATATTGGATCTTGCATTTTCTCTCCTATTCCTTGTTGTTGCTTTCATGTGTTTACTCTTGTTGTGAGGTAGGATTGATCATCTTTTGGTCCCTCTTGCCTTGGATTGCATCAAGTGGTATCAAAACTTCATTTGTGTTCTTTGGGAATCAATGTTGAACTAGATCTTGTTGTAAATCCCAAGTGAATTTGGTTGTAGGGGAGAAGACTTATGAATCTAATCTACACTTGCAGAGGGCTACAAGATGGTTTGTGGAAGGAGAGATGATTAGATGATTATGAATCTAATCTACACTTGCAGAGGGCTACAAATTGCAACTAGACTTGAATTTATGGAGACATGCCAAAGAAGAGGAAAACCTATTGAGGATGTTAGTGAAGACGAAGCCGAGGAAGTTGGTGAGAAAGTTCCCGATCTTGAACAAGGTGATTAAATATTCTTCAGAGATTTGACAAGAGTGAATGCAAAACCACATTTAAATATTCTTGATTATGATGGAAAGCTTGGTTCTAATAAATTGTTAGACTGGATATCTGAGATGGAGAAATACTTTGAGTATGAAAGCACACATACAGATAAGAAGGTGAAGATTGCAAGCACAAAATTGAAAGGACATGCATCTTTGTGGTGGGAACATGTACAAACTGATAGAAAAAGTAGAGGAAAGGAAAAAATCAAAACTTGGGTTAAGATGGTGAACAAGTTGAAAGGTAAATTCTTACCAGGTGATTATCAAATTATCTTGTTGAGAAAGTTGCAGAACTTGAAGCAAATTGACACTACTATGAAGGAGTACACTGAGGGATTCTACCGATTGGATATCAAAGTTGGACAAATGGATGATGAAGTTGAAAGGATTGAAAGGTACCTAAATGGGTTGAGGACATCTATAGAAGATGAAATCAATTTGGTCAAGATGAATAGAATTGAATAAGTACATATCAATTTGCATTGAAGGAAGAAGAGAAATTGAACAAGAGACATGAGGTAAGTACACAAATATGGGGGACCAAAAAGGGGGTATAAGATGCCACTTTTTTTTTTGAAATCAGAAAACTCTGAACTTTAACGAGAAATTGAAGATAGTTAGACTCAAAATTTTAAGATGTGACAAGAACAAAAGTTGTAATACTCTAAATCTAGTTTCTAAACGACTATTTTTTCGTAAAATGGTGCAAATTAAGGCCCTCAAAAAGGGGGAGCACAAAAAATGGTCCTATTTTTTATGAAAAAACATAACATAGCGTCTAGTGTGCTCTCCCTAAAAATTTAATTGATTTTTTTAAATTTTTTAATTTCTCTGGTGAGAAGCTAGCTAACACCACGTAGTTTATCATGGATTTTTCTGCTAATTTTTTTATGAATATATAATTTTTTATGAACTTACGAAGTGCACACATCCTGAAAACATGAAATTTTTGTGTGCTCCCCCTAGAAATCATTGAAAACTAATCAAAAATCAAATTTTCTTTCTTTTAAAGTGTGTATAATGGAGTCTAGTTTCTAAAAAATTAACTTGTTGCAAAATTCAATGAACGTTGCAAAATATATGCCCAAAATACTACACGTTGATTTTTGACAAAAATCGGACATACATACAAAAGAAATTAGAGATGAAAATCTTAACATAATCAGAATTCAAAATAAATTATATGGTTAGATAGCTAACAGAGAGATCTACAATATCACATTGTCTGATTTTGACGTCATTGAACCACATGTAAACCTGACGAGGAACACACAAGAAAAGATGTGAATTTTTTGTATGTCTATTAGAAAACACATCTCAGGCTTATTTGAATGCTCCAAGCCTTTGGATTGGATCTCCAAGAAAATCTAACCCTTAGGCTTGGTGGATACCAATTCACTACAAAGCGTGCTAGCGCTATTCAAATTTATGACTTGAATAGTGCGTACGCACTATAGCACACACACACTATGTAACATCTGAAAAAGGCTTGAGTGATAGAAAGAATGATTGAGAAGGTGAGAAGGAGAGAGAGAGAGAGAGAGAGAGAGAGAGAGAGAGAGAGAGAGAGAGAGAGAGAGAGAGAGAGAGAGAGAAGATAGAATTTGAGATTAAGAAGTATTACATGGATAACTCCTTTTTATTCATAGAGATTAGATTTAAAATCTAAAAAGTGAAAAAGAATTAACTGAATTTACCCCCTCCCGTTCCCCCGAGCGACCATCTGAAAAAACAAAAAGACAAGAAAATGAACAATCAGCAAAGAAAAGGCAAAGGAGAAGAGGGGAGGAAGGAGGGAAGGAAGGAAGGAGAGTAAGGATGGAGGGAAGAAGGCAACATTAGAGAGTGCAACCACCAAAGAGATAATAGGAGCCATCAGATGAAGCCAAATTCCATTGAGTAACCACTATTTTAGTGAGAGAGAGAGAGAGAGAGCTCTATATTTCCCCTTCTTACCCCCCTCCCCCCTCTCTCTCTCTCTATATATATATATATCCTCTCTCTCTCTCTCTCGTCACCCTCTCTCATCCACCTTATCACCTCTCTCTCTCCCTCCCTCCCTTCCTACTTCCCTCCCTCTCCCTTTGTCACCCTCTCTCTCCCTTTACCACTTTTATAGGGTTTACATAGCGCATGTGTGCTATAGTGTGGATGCATTATGTTTTAAATTTAAACCATAGCGCTAGCACACTATAGCACCTCTCTCTCTCTCTCTCTCTCTCTCTCTCTCATCTCCTTTATCACCTCTCTCCCTCCCTCCCTCCCTGCCGCCCTCCCTCTCCCCTTGTCACCACCTCTCTCCCTTTACCACTTTTATAGGGTTTACATAGCGCGTGCGAGCTATAGTTTGCACATGCTATGTTTTAAATTCAAACCATAGCGCTAGTGCGCTATTGCATGTGTGTGCTATGGTTTGAATTTCCCAAGCGTAAGGCTTGGGTAACCCAAGCCATAGTGTGTGCATGCTATAGCGCACACGCAATTTAGTACGTACGCAGTATGGTCGTTGGGGGGCCAAAAATAAATGTGGCATCTTTTTGGTCCTCCATATTTCTACATATACCCCATGAACATAGACAAAGAGTCAAAGGTGGAATATTTCCTAGAGGAAGATGTATATCATATGGTGAAGGTGGAAGATTTTCTAGAGGAAGAGGTAGATCATATGGTGAAGGTGGAAGGTCTCATGCTAATCGGGACAAGACAAATTAGAATGGAAGGAAGATAATTTATATAGAGGTAGAGGAAGTTATTCAAGGAGTAATAATAATTACAAGAGTGAAGATAGAACTTGGTTTAATGGTACATGTTACAAATGTGGGGAACAAGGACATAGGGAATTTGAGTGTACTAATGGTAATTCAAGAAACAAAATTGGTAGCAGTAGTAGGAATGCACTTGTGAAAGAAGATTTACCTGATTCTATTGTTAGGAATGAATGTTGAATGTTTGGCAGCCATTCTGTAGCAGTTGTTGTTACATTCATGACTATGATTGTCATTGATGTCAACACAATGATCTTATGGAGATTTGCAGAGGAGCAAACAGTGTTTGGATTAGCGCACATGGGATATTATAGATAGAGCTATGTGATGTTGAGGATTTACTATTTGATATGTTATATGTTTATGGTTAAGAGCGTAGGCAGTAATTCATTTATTCATGGAAGTTATGAGCATTTTGGTAGAAGCAGTATTCAGGTAGTATTCCTGAGTAGCAGTTTGTGGAAATCAGATGATATCTCCTAATCAGGATGGAATCTGGTTTTGTGCAGTTCAAGGGAAGTTGAAGACACATTGATAGTGACATGAATGACAGTGCAAACTTTGAGGTTGCATGGATGGAGAATTATTGTATTTGGAAGCCAACAATTTTTTGTAATTTTGATGTAGCGTGTGGAAACTTTTATTCTGTAATTGGATGACGACTCATTTGTAATTACTTGAGTGTGGTATAAAAGAAGGAAGGTTTTTCCTTGTTATGGATGAATATTGACATAAGAATGAATTGAAGAAAAGAGCTAATGCAATTGTTAAAGCAAATTTGTGAAGGAAGACATGCGAGGTACATAGATCTGAAATTGAGATCTATTGTAGCAGTGAGTGCGATTTGGCACAGTTAGAGAAGAGGTAACATATTATTGAGATCAGTAATCTTTTGGTATTATTCTATTGAGTAATACAAAGATCAGTTGGACAGTGTGTTCAGTGATCTTACCCTGAAGCTATTTGGGCAATGGGTCCTTCTGTCTTCCATAACTCTTAACAGGGTTAGAATCTTTTAGCGGGGATTCAAAATCTCCAAACAAGGATTCATATGTACTAAATGTATTTCATAAGACTCCTAACATAGTCCATCCTTTCACAAGGAATATTCATATTAGTGCATCTTTTGTGGGCATCATTCCCACCGGGGTTTACTCTTTGATCAAGAGGTTCCCTAGTCAACATATCTTGTGTCATTGTGTTATTGTGTATGAATATCTTTCTTTGGTTTGTAATTATATTGCTTACATGGTTAAATGGTGTTGAAGTTGAAAAAATTTATAATCATTTGATAACTGATTCGCCCCCCCTCTCAGTTATCTTGGTGGACTTTACTTTCTAACAATTGGTATCAGAGTAGCAAGTTCTTGAAAGAGAAGTTTAACAGCTTAAGGAGATCCATGGTGAATTTTAGGAAAGAAAGCCCTAAGTTTGATTGAGTGAATTTGGATAGCTGGAAAGAAAAGATGAAGACACATCTACTGTGTTTAGGACCAGGTTATTGGTTGATTACAAAGAATGAGAAGACTATCATTGAAGAGGATAATCTTCAAACATGTTCTGGTGATTAGAGAGATCTATTCATGTTTAACATACTTGCTAGAGAAACACTTTTGATAGCCCTTCTAGAGAATAAGTATAGTCAGGTAAAATGTTTGAAAACATCTCATGAAATTTGGAAAGCTTTACACTCTACTTTTGAAGGTGATGAACATGCAAAGAAAGTTAGATTACATAATTGGATATGTGCATTTGAAGATATAAGAATGACAGAAGATGAATCTATTAGAAGCTATATTGGTAGAATGTTAGAAATTGTTGCAGGCATAAAATCATGTGGAGGAACAAAGATAGAGAATGAAGTGATATGGAAAATTATGAGGACATTGACTCCTATGTTTAAGCAGACAACACAAATGATTGAACAAGTTATACCTTGTACTTCAAACTTTACAAGAGAGACTCTTCTTGGAAGATTGGAAGCAACAGAAATGAACCTGAGGTTATTAGGAGACTTACCTAGAATGGAGACAGCATTCAGTATTCTTAGTATTCACCCTACTTTGTCAAGAAGCATTAGTGTGAGTGGAGATTATGTTGGTGACAACAGATCTAGAAATGAAGAAGACAGGAAGATTGAAGAAGGTATTGCCTTGCTTATGAAGAGAGAACCATATGGTAAGAAAATTTTTAAATGTTGGACTTGTCAAGAATATGGTCATTTTGCATCTAAATGTCCTAAGAGAGTTAAAAAGTACAGAAACAATTTCAAACCTAGAAGATCCAAGGAATGTTATTATGCGAATGATGAAAATCTTGAAGCTAGTATAGAGAGAACTCTAAGTGAAAGTGATACTGAGAATAATGATGACATAGGATTCGTAGCAATTAAAGAAGAAGATCCTAAAATAGATGTTAAGGAAGAAAAAGCCCTAGTTTCTCAAGTTGAAAAGAAAGCTGATTGGATTATAGATAGTGGTTGTTCACATCATATGACTAGAGATATGAAAAAATTCATAATGTTTAACAATTATGATGGAGGAGTTGTTAGAGTTGGAAACAATGCACCTTGTTTGATTAAAGGTATAGGATCTATTACTCTTGATGGAAAGACTAATACTAATGATGTTTACTTTGTGGGTGGTTTGAAACATAATCTATTAAGTGTTGGATAGTTAGTTGATAAGGGATATCAAGTTTGGTTTACTGAGAAGACTTGTGTGATAAAGGATAAAGATGGAAATCTGATTGGAGCTGGATCTAGAACCAGAGGTAATGTATTTCAGTTGAATCCTACTGAGATGACATGTTTGATTACTAAAATTGATGACATTTGGTTATGGCACAGAAGGTTTTGTCATATAAATTTTGATAATATTGTGAAAGTAAGTACTACACTTGTAGTAAGGGATTTGCCTAAAATTATGAAGCTTACTAACATGATTTGCAAGGAATGTGTGATGGTTAAACAGAAGAGAAGTTCTTTTGCTATTAAGAAGTTTACATCTATAGAGAAGTTGGAGATTGTTCATACGGATTTGAGTGGTCCTACCAGGACTATAGGATTCTATGGAGAGAGGTATTTTATGATTCTTGTTGATGATTTTACAAGAATGATGTGGATTGCATTTCTTAAAGAAAAATCTGAAGCATTTGATAAGTTTAAGATCATCAAGAATAAAGTTGAGAATGAATCTGGAATGAAGATTAAATTTTTGAGATCTGATAGAGGTGGAGACTTTACTTCTAGAGAGTTTAACACCTTTTGTGAAGTGAATGATATTAAGAGATAGTTTTCAGCCCCTAGAACACCTGAATAAAATGGTATTGCAGAAAGAAGAAATAGATTAGTGACTGAAGCAGCAAGAGCTATGTTATTTGAGAATGATTTGGCGAAGATATTCTAGAGAGAAGTAGTGAACATAGTAGTGTATACAATGAACATCGTACAAATCAAAGTAGACACAGACAAGACACCCTATGAATTATGGTTTGGACATGCACCCTCAGTTAAGTATTTTAGAATTTTTGGAAGCAAATGTTATATAAAGAGAGATGATGATATTGGAAAGTTTGATCCTAGAAGTGATGAAGGAATATTTCTTGGATATTCTTTGAAAAGAAAAGCTTATAGATGTTACAATAAGAGAACTAAGACTATTGTTGAGAGTGTAAATGTTAAAGTTGATGAAAAGTTCAAAATTCAGGAAAGAATGCTTGATTATGAATTTGATGAAGGAACTTAGCCTAAGCCTAACACTAAAATTACTGAATTATTCTATGAGATGAATAGTGACTTGTTAAATGAAAGCCACAGTGAAGTTATTGAAGAACCGACACCTGAAGTAAGATCTGAGACATTAACACCTAATAGGAATTTATCAAGGAATCATCCTGTTGAGCAGATTATTGGAAGCATTGATAGAGGAGTTCTAACTCAAAATAAGGTACAATAACAGTTATGTTTGATTTCTCAAATTGAACCTAAATCTACTAGTGAAGCTTGTGAAGATGAACATTGGATTAAAGCCATGAATTAAGAACTAGATCAGATTGAAAAGAATAAGACATGGGAATTGATCCCTAGACCCAAAGATAAGAATGTTATTGGAACTAAATGGGTATTCAGAAACAAGATGAATGAACAAGGAGAAGTAGTAAGAAACAAAGCAAGATTGGTATGTAAGGTATACTCACATCAAGAAGGAATTGACTATGAAGAAACTTTTGCACTAGTAGCAAGAATTGAAGCAATAAGAATGTTTTTGGCCTATGCAGCTTATAAAAAATTCAAAGTATATCAGATGGATGTAAAGTCAGCATTTCTAAATGGTGAATTGGAAGAAGAAGTCTACATTGAGCAGCTTGAAGGTTTTCCTTTGACTCAAGAAGGAGACATGGTGTGCAAACTGAAGAAAGCATTATATGGACTAAAGCAAGCACCTAGAACTTGGTATGCAAGATTGGATAAGTATTTGTTAAAATTAAGATTTACAAAAGGAACAACTGATAGCAATCTATACACAAGAAATTGAAAATGGTTTGTTGATTGTAGTTATTTTTGTTGATGACATTATTTTTGGAGAAGATGAAGATAGTGACAAATTTGCTGATGAAATGAAGATTGAATTTGAAATGAATATGATTGGTGAAATGAAATATTTTTTGGGATTATAGATAACATAGAATAGTGATGGTATCTTTGTAAGTTAGACAAAGTACCTGAATGACTTGTTGAAAAGATTTGGAATGGAGAACTGTAAACCAATTGGAACACCTATGGTAACTAGAAATAAATTATCTAGCACAGATGAAACACCGGCAGTTGAATAGAAAAAGTATAGATCTATGATTGGAGGATTGTAGTACTTGACTCATACAAGACCTAATATAGCACATTCAGTTGGAAGTGTAGCAAGATTTCAAGCTGAACCTAGAGAATCACATTATGCAGCAGTGAAGAGGATACTGAGATATTTAAGAGGCACAATGGACTTTGGATTGTGGTATGAAAAATATGATGATTTTACCCTATGTGCATATACAGATGCTGATTGGGGAGGTAGTGTTGATGATAAAAAGAGCACCAATGGTGGATCCTTTTTTCTTGGAGGAAGATTGGTTTATTGGCTCAGTAAATAGAAGAAATGCATTTCACAAAGCATAGCAGAAACAGAATATGTAGCAGCAGAAAATAGTTATAACCAGATAATTTGGATGAAGCAAATGTTGAAGGATATTGGAATAAAGTTTGTTGAACCTATTTTTATGCATTGTGACAACACTAGCATAGTTAGTATGTCTAAGAACCCTAAATTACATTCTAAGACAAAGCATATAGAGATTAAGTATCATGTAGTAAGAGAGAAAGTTGCTGAGAATGAAGTCAGACTGGAGTACATAAGCACAAAGGAGCAGATAGAAGACATTTTTACAAAGCCTTTGCCTAAGGATACATTTGAGTATCTGAGAGGTATGCTTGGGGTTATGCCCTAGCCTACTTTTGAGAACTGATGCAGATTGGTTGCATCCATCCAGTGGTATATGAGCCTTATCTTTCTTCTGGATTGGATGTTGGTACTTCCTCTATGGGGGAGTATGTGTTTCTGAGCTGAGTCATGAGGAATCTAGTGAATGTATTTTTTGAACAGTGTCTTTTGACATTAGAGTTGTTGTTGACATAATGATGAAACTTCTATCATTGATGTCAATGGGGGAGAAGTGTACATGAAAAACCATTTGTACCATCTATTGGAGAGAACTGAATAGGAAAATGAAGCAATATTTGATTGATGAAGAAAACTTGAAAGCATTTTCAGAGCAGCAGTGTTGCAGTATTGGATTTTTGGAACATTGGATGTTTTTCATCTATGTTGCCATCAATGCCAATGGGGGAGATTGTTAGGAATGAATGTTGAATGTTTGGCAGCCATTCTGTAGTAGTTGTTGTTGCATTCATGACTATGATTGTCATTGATGTCAACACAGTGATCTTCTAGAGATTTGCAGAGTAGACAGTGTTTGGATTAGCGCATGTGGGATATTACACATAGATCTATGTGATGTTAAGGATTTACTCTTTGATATGTTATATGTTTATGGTTAAGAGCACAAATAGTAATTTATTTATTCATGGAAGTTATCATCATTTTGGTAGAAGCAATATTCAGGTAGTATTCCTGAGTAGCAGTTTGTGGAAATCAGATGATATCTCCTAATCGGGATGGAATCTGGTTTTGTATAGTTAAAGGGAAGTTGAAGACACATTGACAGTGATGTGGATGATAGCACAAAATTTGAGGTCGCACAGATGGAGAATTATTGTATTTGGAAGCCGACAATTTTGTGTAATTTTGATGTAGCGTGTGGAAACTTTTATTTTGTAATTGGATGTTGACTCATTTGTAATTACTTGAGTGTGGTATAAAGGAAGGAATGTTTTTCCTTGTTATGGATGAATATTGATGTAAGAATGAAGTGAAGAAAAGAGCTAATGCAATTGTGAAAGTGAATTTTTGAAGGAAGACATGCGTGGTACAAAGATCTAAAATTGAGATCTGGTGTAGCAGTGAGTGCAGTTTGGCACAATCAGAGAAGAGGTAACATATTGTTGAGATCAGTAATATTTTGGTATGATTTTTTTGATTAATACAAAGATCAGTTGGACAGTGTGTTCAGTGATCTTACCCTAAAGCTATTTGGGCAATGGGTCCTTCTGTCTTCCATAACTCTTAACAAGGTTAGAATCTTTTAGCAAGGATTCAAAATCTCCTGACATGGATTCATATGTACTGAATGTATTTCATAAGACTCCTAATAGATTCCATCCTTTCACAAGGAATATTCATATTAGTGCATCTTTTGTGGGCACCATTCCCACTGGGGTTTACTCTTTAATCAAGAGTTTCCCTAGTCAACATATCTTGTGTCATTGTGTTATTCTGTATGAATATCTTTCTATGGTTGGTAATTATATTGCTTACATGGTTAAATGTTGTTGAAGTTGAAAAAAGTTATAATCATCTGATAACTAATTCACACCCCCCCTCTCAGTTATCTTGGTGGACTTTACTTTCTAACATCTATGAATAAACTAGAGGGTGGAGAAAACTTGATGATTAGGAGAGCTTTCTGGAATGAAGAAACTGATGAAAACCCTGTGGTGAGGAAAAGATTATTCAAAACCAAGTGTAAGTTGTTGGTAAATGTTGCAAGGTGATCATTGATAGTGGAATCTCAGATAATTTGGCATCAGAGGAGTTGGTTACCAAATTGTAGTTACAAGGATGAAACACCCTAAGCCTTATCAGATTAATTAGATTAGGGATGATCATAAGTTATTGGTAAGTCAACAATGTCTTGTGAAACTTAAGGTTGGAACTTATCATGATGAAGTTATTTGTGATATTATGCCAATGGATTGTTGTCACATATTTTTGGGTAGACCATGGAAATATGAAAGCTTTGCATGATGGTAGATTGAATAGGTATACTATTGTGGCTAATGGAATGAGACAAGTGTTGTTACCTTTAATAGAAGAATCTAGGAATGAAAATTGCACTACTATTAGAGTCATTTTGGTTCAAGGAAAATATTTCACAAAAGATTTGAAGAAGGATAGTATGTGTCATGCCTTAATTCCTAGGAAGCCTAAAAAGAGGACAGAGAATGAACAACCATTGGAAATCATAGAATTGTTGACAGAATTTTAAGATATTAATTTAGATAATGTACTTGATGGATTACCTCATGTTAGAAGTATTATTCATTGCATGGATTTGATACTAGGAACTAGCTTTCCCAATAAGGCACCCCACCAATTGACACCAACAGAAAATTAAGAACTGAGTAGTTGATCAGAGAAAGTTTGAATCCACATATCTATTGTGTTAGCACCTAAAAAGAATGGATAATGGATAATGTATACTTATTCTAGAGATATAAACAGATTCATAGTGAAATACCAGTTTCCTTATGCAAGGATGGATGATATGATAGATTATTTGGGTGGAGAAAAGTACTTTACCAAGATTGATTTCAAAAGTGGTTATCATCATATTAGAATTAGAGAAATAGATGAATAGAAGACTGCTTTCAAGAAAAATGAAGGTTTGTATGAATGGTTGGTTATTCCTTTTGGTTTAACTAATGCACCTAGTACTTTTATGAGGTTAATGAATGAAGTATTGAGGAAATTCTTGGGTAAATTTTTTATTGTTTATCTGGATGACATTTTGATATTTAGTAAGAGTAAAGAAGATCATTTTTTGCATTAGAGACAAGTTTTATAGAGGTTGAAAGAGGAGAAATTATTGATTAACCTAAATAAATGTTCTTTCATGAAGGAAGAGATAGTGTATTTGAGTTTTGTGATTTCAGTTGAAGGTTTGAAGATGGATCCTGAGAAAGTTAAAGCCATATTGGATTGGCCGACACCTGAAATTGTTGGAGAGGTTTGATCTTTCCATGATTTGGCTAGTTTCTACCACAAGTTCATTATGATTTTTAGCTCATTATGTAATCCTATGACAAAGACAATGAGAGGAGATAATAAATATTTTAAGTGGACACATAGAGATGATATAAGTTTTAAAAAAGTGAAATAGAAGGTCGCTGAATTACCCGTATTGGCTTTACTTGATTTCACGAAGGTATTTAAACTTGATTGTGATGCAAGTGGAAGTGCAATTGGGGCAGTATTTAGTCAAGAAGGTAGACCTATTTATTTTTATACTGATAAATTTAATGATGCTAAGAGGAAATATTTAGTTTATAATCAATAATTTTATGCTATTGTTCAAGCCTTAAAGAAATGGAGACATTACTTGATGCCTAAGGAATTTGTGTTATGTATTGATCATAAGGCATTGCAGTATTTGGGAAGTCAAAGTAAATTGAATTGCAAGCACATGAAATGGGTTGAATACTTGCAGAATTTCACTTTTGTGTTGAAACATAAAACTAGATAGTCAAACAAAGTTACCGATGCATTAAGTAGGAGAAGAAGTTTGATGACTAAGATGAGAGCGAAAGTACTTGGATTTGATGATTTGAAGACCTTGTATGAAACTAATTTTGATTTTGAAGAAGCTTGGAAGCATTTTAAACCAATGACACATAACCAGAGAAAATGAATTCGATTGTGTATACCAAGAGGATCAATGATGGATAATCTAATCAAGAAGAAGCATAGTGGAGGATGTGTAGGACACTTTGGTATTGATAAGATAGTGAGTTTGATTAATGAAAAATATTTTTGGCCACAAATTCATAGGGATGTTTAGAAGTTTTTCCAGAGTTGTAGAGTTTTCTAAATTGCTAAAGGAGTTAGTCAAAATCTAGGATTGTATACACCATTATTAGTTCCTAGTAGACCTTGGGAAGACATTCACATGCATTTTATTCTTGGTTTTCCAAAGACACAAAGAGGTAATGATTCTATCTTTTTTTTCATGGATATATTTTTAAATATTTCACATTTCATACCTTGTAGGAAGGCATTAGATGTTGTACATATTGTTGATCTATTGTTTAGAGAAATTATGAGGTCACATGGATTACCAAGGAGTATTATTTCAGATAGAGATAGTAAGTTTGTGGGTTATTTTTGGAAAACACTTTGGAAGAAGATGAATACTGATTTGAGGTTTAGTTCTACATTTCATCTATAGATTGATGGATAAACATAATTTTTGAATAGGAGCTTGGGTAACTTGTTGAGATGTCTAGTTGGAGACAAATTAGGTAATTGGGATTTAGTTTTAGCTCAAGTAGAGTTTGCATATAATAATTTAGTAAATAGGAGTACACACAAGATGCCATTTAAAGCTATTACTGGCATGTATCCTTAGGGAATTATAGAATTCAAGGATCTTGGTCAAGAAGAGAAAAGAAGTTCTAAAGCAAAGGGTTATGTTGAATTCATGAATATTTTGCATGAGGAAGTAAAGTATAACTTGGAACATAATAATCATAGATGTAAGGATACAACTTATAGAACTAGAAGACATAATAATTTTTTAGTTGGAGATGAAGTCATGATTCATCCGAAGAAGTGAAGATTTCCTATTGGATCATATCAAGCTAAAGATAAAAATAGTTTGGACCTTGTAAAATATTGAAGAAATTTGATAGTGGTAATGCTTTTGAAGCTGAGTTACCTTATGACATAGACATATCACCTGTTAATATTATTTAGAGCAATAGAGAGGGGGGGGTGAATCAATTTTTCTCAAGTCTAGATGTACCAATTGAACTTTTAAACACTTCAACAATCTTAGATCTAATCACCAACACAACTCAGTCTCTAAAGTATATATACCAAAAATATATAACATGCAGTCCACTATCCAAAAGTAATTAACTTGCAGAATATAGAAACATACACATCAAAACATTCACACAAGTATAACACCAGGATTTATAATGGAAACTCAATTTGGGAAAAACCACTTTGTAACATGTTACTGATATTTTCACTCTTCTGAAGTGAGCTCTGAGAAAAGCCAACCTTGTTGAAGGCTTACAAACACACTTCTAGGTGTGACCCTATTAAAGGATTTAAACACTGTCAAAAGTGACCTGGTTAAAGGATTTAAGTACATTCCATTGGAATGCCACCTTGATTAAATGATTTAAACAATGATTATTAGGTAAACCTTGAGTAAAGGATTTAGACTGATATAATGGTTAGAAAGTAACAGTAGTATCTGATCTGAAAAACATACAACTCACTTTGAAAATAACAGATCCAATTCACACATATATGTTGATTTACTGACTGAGTTCCATTTCTATCTCTATCACTGATCTGCTTGGAATTCGCTTCAAGCAATCACAACTCTAATTAACTCCTTCACCTTCAGCCTTCTTCTTAGACTTATCAGTCAATAACATCAACAACTCCAGCGTACTCTGTAACCTCACAATTAGGTTTTCCTTTATACCTCATCAATAGGTAGATCCATCTTTTACCCCTTAATCTCCTCTGTAGATATTAGGTTTAGGTCAGATTCATCAAATCCTTCTAACATTTAAGTTCTTCATCCTTCCTTCTAGATACATCTCCAATCTTCTCATTGAATCCATAATAAAATGATTTACCATGCATTAAATTCTCCATACAATTAATTAATAAAGTCAACACGATTTACATAACCCAAGAATTCAACTATGTCGGCTGGGAATTTGAATTCTTCCTCCAAATGTAAATTATTGGCACTCAGTCAATACTGTGCTCATCTCCTTGGTCATCACTGCATAACTCGGTCATCTCTACAAACTATCTTCCTTGGCTAACACTGTCTTGCTCGGTACTTTACTGTCACTCAACATAAATCGATGCTCAGTCAACACTAAATTTACTCAGCATATAATGGCACTCAGTCGACACTAACATCACTTGGCTTAAACTAGATTTCTTCACTTTTGCTCGGTTAAGCCTACTTCTTCAATATTTCTTCTTACTTAGATAAATAATATATTATCTTATCAATGTGCCAAATAATCAAGTACTCATTGAAGTATAAAATAACTCAACATTTCCCTAGGTTCTCTTGTTATCTCCCTTTCCCTAATCCTTTTCATCAATCAATAGATATAGTAATTTCTTAGATAGCAACATTCTTACTAGTTAAGGTTTGACATCAATGACAATACAATAATTGTTTCAATTGTAGTTTCCAACAATCTCCCTCTTTGGCATTGATGGCAACACCACATGAATAACACATGATTTACCAACCAATCTAAAACTTTGTCATTGCATCAGAAATATTTATAATATCCTTAGCTTCATTCTGATTCACAATAACCTACCCTTTCTGACTATTCACACAGTTACCCCCTCTAAATATTTTTTGTATCTCTCTCCCTTTGATTCTCTGAATATTTGAATCTTGGAACATATACCTCAGTTTTCTTTATATCTATGTTTTCATCTGAATCTCTCCCTCTTTGACAATAATGGGAAAGTAGTATCTAGAACTTACATCTTTCATATGTAAATGTCATCTTGTCAGTTCAGTATCAATATTTCTCCTTTTGTCATCTTGCTTATGACTGATTATCAGCTTTTTTTTTTTTTCACAACTCTAGACAGCTCCTAAAGTGTGACCTTTCCTGCATCAATTTTTTAGATACTCTGTGTAGCACATTTGATGCAGTGCTCCTAGTTGACTAGGTAGCCTCAGTTAGGGAAAGTACCCCTAATTTACCTATAAGATATTCATGAGCATCCTTAGGTAAAGCTTTTTTGAATATGTTTGCTAGTTGTTCCTTTGTATTCACATATTCCATTCTTACTTATTTATCTTGTACCAATTCCCTCAAGTAATGATACTTGATAGCAATATGTTTAGTCTTTGTGTGCATCATCAGATTCTTTGATATGTTGATAGCACTTGTGTTATCACAAAAAATAGCAACCGGCTCAATGATTTCCTCTTTCATTCCTTTCAACAATTGCTTGATCCATACCAGATTTGAACAGTTCACTACAGCTGCTACATACTCAACTTCTATTGTAGATTGAGAAATACAATTTTATTTCTTGCTTGTCTAGGAGACTAATCTTTTTCCCAAATGTAAAGCTCCACCACTTGTAATTTTCCTATCATTCTTGTCCAATCTGCATCAGTGTAGACTCTCAATTCAAATTTCTCATTCTTCTTGTAGTACAATCCATAGTCTTATGTCCCTTTTAGATATCTCAGTATTCTCTTCACAACCATCATATGATTTTATTTAGGATTGACAGAGAATATTTCCACAATCCCAACTGCTAGGGCTATATGTGGTTTGTTGTGGAGAACATAATGCAGTTTTCCAATCATGGATCTATATAGGGTTTGATTCACTTCAACAGTATCATCATTTTTAGATAGTTTCTGTCCAGTAGCCATAGGAGTACTTATTGGTCTAGAATCCTCCATACCAAAAGTTTTCAATATCTCTTTGACATATTTAAATTGTGTGATAAAGATACCTTTCTCCATTTGATAGACTTCTTCAGCTTCCATGTACAGATTGATGTTGTCATTTGTCCTTGTAAATCTAATCTTTATCAAACAGTTGTGCAGCCTCTCATACCATGCTTTGGGGGCTTGCTTCAATCCATACAATGCCTTGTTTAGTTTGCAAACCATATTTTTCTTGTTTGGATCAACAAATCCTTCAGGTTGTTTAATGTACAATTCTTCTTCTAATATACCATTCAAAAATGCAGACTTGGCATTCATTTGATATACTTTGAAATCTCTTTAAGTAGAATATGCAAGTAGAGTTCTCACTCCTAATCTTTCTACAGGGGAAAACTTTTCCCCATAGTCTATTCCTTCTTCTTGTGCATAACCCTTGCATACCATTCTTGCCTTGTTCCTTGTGACTTGTCCATGTTCATTAAGATTGTTTCTAAATACCCATTTTTTTCCAATAACATTCTTGTTTTCTGGTCTCGGCACTAGAGTTTAGGTATCATTCTTTTCTATTTGATCTATTTCTTCTTTCATAACTTGAATCCAGTCTTTATTCTCTAAATCATCTCTTACTAACTTAGGCTCAAACTCACATAATAAACATGTAGGATCTTTCAACTTACTTCTGGTCAAGACTCCAAATTCCTTATCTCCAATGATTTGCTCAGGCTTATGATGTCTTCTCACATACTGTGCTAATGTAGGTTCAGATTTCTTTTCTTCTTCAAGTTCATCATGAAAATTATTAGTTTCTTGCCTCTACATCTAGTGTAAGTGTGTTACTTGCCTCTCATTATTCCATATAGACAAAAGACCTATAGTCTTTAGGTTCTTTTTTACCTTCTTGTTCATTCTTCTCTACATATTCATCAACTCTTACATTTGTACTTTCAACAATTTTGTTAGTATTAGAATTCAAACACTTATAAGCTTTTCTCTTAGTGGAATAACCTAGGAATATGCCTTCATCACTTTTTGTATCAAAATTTCCATTTCTATTATCTTTCAGTATATAGCATTTACTCCCAAAGATTCTAAAGTATTTCACATTAGGTGCATATCCATGCCATAATTCATAAGGTGTAGCATTTGTACCTTTCTTTATTTGTACTCAGTTTAGGGTATAAATAGTTGTACTTGTAGCTTCTCTTCAGTACTTTTGTGCAACAATATTCTCAATAATTAGTCTCCTTGCACAATCCATAATAGATTTTTTTCTTCTCTTAGCTATACCATTCTATGGAGGTGTTCTAGGTGCAAACATATGTCTCTTGATTTCTCTATCATTGCAGAACAAATTGAACTCATTTGATATAAACTCTCCACTTTGGTCAGATCTTAGACATTTTAGGCTTCTACCTGTTTATTTTTCAACCTTTTCCAAATACCACTTAAACAACTAAAATGCATCAATTTTTTTCTTTTAAAAACATTATAGTCATCATCCTAGTGTAGTCATCAAAAAATAGAATAAAGTACTTAGCACCATAATAACTTTGTACACCCATAGGTCCACAAAGGTCAGTATGAACCAAATCCAAAATATTTTCAAAATTAAATATTTTTCTCTTGAAACTAGACTTTGTCATTTTACCCAACTGACATTGTTTACACATCACATTATTGGATTTCTTCAATCTCGACAAACTTCTAACTTTATTCTTTTTTCTAATATTTACTAGATTGTCAAAGTTAACATGACATAGCCTCATATGCCATAACCATACATCATCAAATTGTGCAAACAAACATGTCTCTTTAGATAGATCTAGATAGAAAAAATTACCTCTAGTATGTTCTCCACTTCCAATTAGTTTACAAGTAGCATCAAATATTTTAGCCTTTCTATGATGAAACTCCACTCGGCAACCAGTGCTATTTAGTTGTGCAACACTTGGCAGATTATAGTTAAGACCTTCAACCCAATAGACATTTTCACATGTGATCTTATCAGTAATCTTAATTGATCCTTTACCCCTCAAAAGGACATGGTGCATCATTACCAAACTTAACACTTCTACCTTTGTAATGATCTAGGGTTTCAAATTTACTTTTATCACCAGTCATGTGATGTGAGCAACCACTATCAATAATCCATTTATCACCTTTACTCACATAAGAAATAAGTGCAATTTTCTCATCTTCATTAGAATCATCTTTCATAGCAACATAAACTACTTCAATATCAAAATCATCACTATCACTATTAGTTTCCTCTTCAGCAATATAACATAATTTCTTACCTATATCCTTGTAGTCTCTGTACCTTTGGTGATCTCTATTATCTCTCTTATCTTTGTACTTGCTTTCTCTTTCCTCATCCTTGTCATTCCTATCAGGATATCTTGCAGCAATATGGCCAACTTTGTTACATGAAAAATAGATTATAGGAAGTTTACCTTTTATATTTTCCTTTTCCTCTTTTCAATCTTCTAGCCATGAGTGCCTCAAGATCATCTAGTTCCACTTTCACTATCACTTTCACTTTTCACACATTTTTATTTTTCTCTCTTAGATTTATGAAAAACCATTTGTGACTTGAATGCAGATTCAACATTAGGAACATTGTAGTTATCATAGTTAGATAGCTCAAAAGTAGTAAGCTTACCAACAAGACTTTCTAGAGTTAGAACATTACAAGGGTTACATCTTGATTCTTGAATTGCTAAGATTCTGATAGCATAGATAGGAAGCAAATTTCTCAATACCTTACCAATGATAGTCTCATCATCAATGATTCCATTAGCTCCTCTAATAGATTTCACTATCTCCTTAATTCTACCTCAATACTGAGCAATATTCTCACCTTCCTGCATTTTCATTTCATCAAACTTACCTCTCCAACTTTCATCTTTTTCCCTTAGTACATTTGTATCACCACCATAGATAGTTGCAAGAGTATCCCACATTTTCTTTGCAATAGTGCATCCTTGATGTCTTCAAATTCATGATAGCTTAAGGCAGATGCAATCTCCAATATTTCTTAATTGCGTTCCTATTTTTCTTTCATCTCCTCGACAGTCAAAGGTGCAGTAGGTATAACATAGTCATGTTCAACATAGTATTTCACATAATCACCAATACTAGCTAGATGCATTTTCATCAGACTCTACCATGCAGGGGATTTCCCCTTGTTCAACTTCAGTACCTCCTTTTTGTACATCTTGATCATTAGCTTCAAGTACCTTTAAACTCTTTCTTTGTAAGAAACACTAGCTTTGATACCAATTGTTAATATTATTTAGAACAAAAGAGAGGGGGGGGGGGGTGAATTAGTTGTTCTCAGGTCCAAATGTACCAATTGAACTTTTAAACACTTCAACAATCTCAGATCTAATCACCAACACAACTTGGTCTCTAAAGTATATATACCAGAAACATATAACATGCAGTCCACTATCCAAAAGTAATTAACTTGCAAAATATAGAAACATGCACATCAAAACATTCACACAAGTATAACACCATGATTTATAGTGGAAACCCAATTTGGGAAAAACCACTGTGTAAAATGTTACTGATATTTTCACTCTTCTGAAGTGAGCTCTATGAAAAGCCAACCTTGTTAAAGGTTTACAAACACACTGCTAGGTGTGACCCTATTAAAGGATTTAAACACTATGTCAAAAGTGACTTGGTTAAAGGATTTAAGTACATTCCATTGGAATGCCACCTTGATTAAAGGATTTAAACAATGACTAATAGGTCAACCTTGATTAAAGGATTTAGACTGATACAATGGTTAGAAAGTAGCAGTAGTATCTGATCTGAAAAATATACAACTCACTTTACAAATAACATATCCAATTTACACATATATGCTGATTTAATGACTAAGTTCCATTTCTATGTCCATCACCGATCTGCTCAAAATTTTCTTCAAGCAATCACAACTCTGATCAACTCCTTCACCTTCAGCCTTCCACTTAGACTTATTAGTCAATAACATCAACAACTCCAGCATACTTTGTAACCTCACATTTAGGTTTTCCTTTATACCTCCTCAATAGGTAGATCCATCTTTTACTACTTAATCTCCTCCCTAGATATTAGGTTTAGGTCAGATTCATTGAATCCTTCCAACATTTAAGTTCTTCATCCTTCCTTCTAGATACATCTTCAATATTCTCATTGAATCCATAATAAAATGATCAAACATGCATTAAATTCTCCATAAAATCAATTAATAAAGTCACAACGATTTACATAACCTAAGAATTCATCTATGTCGGCTAGGAATCTGAATTCTTCCTTCAAATGTAAATTACTGACACTTGGTCAATACTATGTTCATCTCCTCGGTCATCACTACATAACTCGATCGTCTCTATAAATTTTCTTCCTTGGCTAACACTGTCTTGCTTGGTAATTTCATGTCGCCCGACATAAATTGATGATCAATCAACACTAAATTTACTTGGTATATACTGGCGCTCGGTCGACACTAACATCACTTGGCTTAAACTAGATTCCTTCACTTTTTCTCGATTAAACCTACTTCTTCAGTCTTTCTTCTTACTTAGATAAACAATACATTATCTTCTCAATGTGCCAAATAATGAAGTCCTCATTGAAGTATCAAATAACTCAACCTTTCCCTTGGTTCTCTTGTTATCTCCCTTGCCCTAATCCTTTTCATCAATCAATAGATATAGTACTTTCTTAGATAGCAACTGTCTTACCAGTTAAGGTTTGACATCAATAACAATACAATAATTGTTTCAATTACAGTTTCCAACAATCACCTATATTCAACATTGCATATTTATATGAGTATTACGAGCCTATGGATGATTCAGATATGAAACAAGAGTATCCTAACAAGAAGATGGATGAGGTTGAGAAGATCTTGGATAGAAGAATTAGAAGGAGCACTAAAGAAAAGGAATACTTGGAGTACTTGGTTAAGTGGAAAATAGACCAGTTGAAGACTCTACTTGGATATCTCAATCTGAGTTGGATCATTTTGATTCTTCTTAGGTTGAAAAGAAGCTCTAGCATAAGATAATAATTTCTTAATAAACTCAAGTGTCTTATGGAGAAGCATCTTGGGCTCATGGAAATATAGTATCAACCAAAAATAGTTATGTTCTTTCTATTCTTGATTCTTGTCTGTGAGATCGTGTTGGCAGTTCATCATGTGTTCATGTTAGTGTGTATGGTGATGAAAACTTATCCGACACCTATTATTGATTATTTTCCCATGATTGTACTTCATTTGGATTGATGTTGCTCAAGTTATGCTTCATTTATTCTCGGGAAACATGTTTGTTGCTTGTTCCTAATTGTTGGTGTAATTTTGATCTCCCAGTGGAAATTGATGATTTGCAGTGAATGGTGGCACATTGTTATATGTTCTTGGATCATGTTTGGACCTAAATCTTGGATCAAAAGGCTTCACATGATTTATGGATCGATTTCTTATGATTAGGACTTGCTTATTTTTTGTAACACACTTTCCTATTTTTGGGAAATGCAATCTTTCTTAGGGCCGACATGTGTGTTGTGATGGCTATATATTGTAACCTGATGTATTTATAGAGGGGGGTGAGATATAGATGTGGGATTCTAGATCTATAATGAATTGGAAGGCTACAATTGGGTAGGCCTTATAGCCCGACATGTATGAAGGAAAATTTCCAATAGTTTGATCTTAGTTAATATATTGGATCTTGCATTTTCTCTCATATTCCTTGTTGTTTCTATCCTTTTTTAACTCTTTCTTTGAGGTAGGATTGATCATCTTTTGTTCCCTCTTTCCTTGGACTACTTCATAAAGCACCTCTTTCATCTTCTACCCCTAACAGTTACTCAACTTCCCAAGGAGAATCAAAATATTCCTTTAAGGATGTTGTCATGGTAGATGGATGGACCTCAATTAGGAAAAGGAAAAATCCAATTGCCTCTTTCATTTTTCCTCCCCCTCATAAGGCCTGAGACTATTCTCCTTATCATCTTAAAGCTCAAGACTCTTCTTATTCTCCTAAGGCTCACATTTCTTCTCTATCTCCTCATCATTCATCCTCTCGACCGTATTCTCCTTCATATTTCCATTCATCCACTCAACCCCTCTCTAATGACTCTACCCCCACTTACCCCTCATCCCAAAACTAGTCTAGATCTCCTTCCTCTAAGAAGTGTATGGTGAAAGTTTCTGATTTGAATCTTGATAATAGGTTCAATGCATTATCTCAAACTGAGGATTCCCTTCAACCCCATAATGAACTTTTGAATCCTCTCTTGGAATGTTCAAGATATTTTTATCCCTCCTCATAAGTATAAAGTGAAGTATATGGTTGCTAAATGGAAGCTAGATGTGATTTTTCTTTGAGAAGTTAAAATCAATAATATTAAGCTTGATGCTTTATTATGCAATATTTGGAGAGATGCTAGTTTTTTGCATACATCTCATAATGATGGAAGATGTGGAGCTATTATTAGTTTAATCCATGGGTTACTAAACACATTATTAATAATAGTGAGGATCCTTATAATAGATGTGTTTTGGCTCCCACCCTTATTCATGGTTAGCTCATTGGGTTTTAATCAATATATGTCCCCTCTCTTGCTAAGGATCAAATTGAATTATGGAATTGGATGGATAATTTTTTTTCTAGTGTTGAATGGATTATAGGGGGAGATTTAAATATGGTAGAACATTTTCAAGATTGTAGCTTGATCAAATAGATTAATCTCATCTGAGAAGAATTTGATAGTTAGTTATTTTGTTGTAACTCCTTGGGAGTGATAGATCCTATTTATGACAAGTTCTCCAACCAATCCAAAAATAGGTTTACTTGGTCTAAGTGTAGAATTAGAGGGGATATAAAGTTGATTAGGATGGATAGATTCTAAATATCTCCTATTCTACAGATGGTTCAAGATTCTATGGGATTGTGTGTTCAAGTGGGCCTTTCTGCTACACTTTCTGATCACTTTCCTATAATTTGCAACATGAGTTTTTCTCAAGCTTTAAATAATGACCACTCTCTTCCCTTCAAACTAAATATTTCCCATTTAAAAAATCCTACTTTCATAGCCTATCTTTTGGGAATTTGGACCTCTTTACCTAAACCTGAAGAAGGGGAGTCTTGGATTGACTTGTTGGTGTGCTACCATCATTCAATGCACTAACTTCTTACGTTCATTTGGAAAAAAAATGGCTTGGTAATGTAAGTGTAAGGAAAAATCCCTTCAGGGCATACTTGTTCAAGATAGAAAACTCCTTAATGTTGATCCTTGCAAAATTATCATTCAGCTTTCTATTGCTGCTACAGAAGCCCAATTGCAAAAAATTGAGAATTATAAAGGACAAGGGCCTAAGGTCAGAGCTAGACTTCATTGGATTAAAGAAGGAAAAAATAAGGTATTAAATATTTATTTCTCATCTTAATTATAAACATAAAAAGAAATAATTGGAGCAATAAGGGATGAACTTGATATCCTTCAAACTAATCCCTCTGATATATGCAATAGCTTCAAACACTTTTATGAAAATCTTTTTTAAGATGATCAATGGAAACATATTTAGAAAACCCTTGAAGTTATGGTAAAAAATTATATTCCTAATAGATTGGACTCATATTATTGTCAATATAGATAGAGTATTTTCATTGGAAGAGTTGGAAAAGGCCCTTTTCTCTATGGCCCCTTATAAAAATCCTAACAGTGATGGCCTTCCCATGGAATTCTATCAAGATATGTGGAAGCACATTAAAGATTATTTTTACTATTTATACCTTGAAGCTTTCCAAAATAGATCATTTGGGCCCTATAATTAATGGTAGTATAATCAATCTTCTACCTAAAGGTAAACATGAATATTCCATTTCAAGATGGCATCCAATAGCCTTACTCAATACTTCCTACAAAATTATAGAAAAATATTTGGCCATTAGAATCAAACCAGTGGTACAAGAAATTATTAGAGATGAACAAATGAGTTTCATTGCTAGTAGATTTATTCTTGATAATCTCATGTTAGCATGGAAAACTTGTGAATCAGTGCAAAAAATAGGTCAAATTTCATTTTGATCAAGCTTGATTTTGATAAAGCCCATGATAGAATCCACTGGAGCTTTATCCTTAAAATGCTTGAATGGCTTGGTTATGGTCCTAAACTTAGATCTCACATTCAAATTCTCTTTCAATATGCTAATGCTTGGATTATAATCATCAATGTTGTGACAGACCCATTTCCCTTGCAAATATTTATTCACCGGGGTTTCCCTATAGCCCCATATTTATATATCCTTACAACTGATTCTTTGGGATATTTACTTAAAAGTGCTAATAATATGTAACTGGTCTCAAGAATATTGATTCCTGATAATAGAGTTGTTATCAATTCTCATTATGTTGATGATAGTATATTATTTAAGTAAAATTATGAGAAAATTATTTTCAATTTTATGGACATATTGAAGTTGTATTGCATTGTTTCAGGTTTGAAGATTGCACATGAAAAAGGTTCATCATGGCCCTATTCATCACCGGATTCCTCAAGGTTGGAAACAAATTAGACATGGTGAAATCATGAGATGTCTTGGTATACCTTTTGGAATCAGGGTGTCACTCAAATACATATGGAATTGGTACCTGAATATACTTAGAAATAAGCTTTTCAACTAGGGAAAAAAATTCATAGCTTTTCCTGGAAAAATACAAGTTGTCAATAAAATATTTCTTGCTACACATGTGTACTACCCCTCATGTTGGATGCCTTCAAAACAAGGGTATGCAGATTTAATAAAACTCATTTGTCAATTTCTTTGGGCCAAATGAGATGGCAATAGAGGACTAATATCTACTTCATGGACTCACTGTATTCAGCCTAAATGTAAGGGTTGTTTGGGACTTCTAGACCCAAGAACAAAAGGTTTTTGTTTTGCCACCAAATTGATTATTGGATTATTCCATGGAGATGAACCGTGGAATATTCTTATACGAAATCACATTAAAATTTGTACAACCAAGGGAAAATGGAAACATGTAGGATGGCTTGACAAGATTATTCATGCTTCTTTGTTCTCAACTAAAGTCTCTCCTTCTTTTTAGTCTATATGGAAGGCTTGAAAACATAATTGCAATCTTTTGAAATGGAGGGAAAAATCACTCCAACATGGATTTAGTTTTTCATCATCTTCTATTTTGTAAAATAAACACATTCACTATCATGATCAGCCCATTGCCTTAAGCTTTCAAAAAAAATATTATGTTATCTTTTAAAAGGGAGTCTATAAGGTTGGAGATCTTTGGAATTTTCATGCAATGAGTTGGTTGTCATAACATTCGATTAAAGATCAGTTTAATCTAACTAATAACCAAAAATCATATTTAATTTTTACTTAGCCCTTAGTACCGCTGGAAATGAGTATGAAACTAAGCACTCCTATTCACTGCAACTTCTACAAAGACTAGTTACGGATGTCATCTCATCCTTTTCTAAAATTTTCTTTAAAAAAAGTCTACTACCAATTACTTCCCAATTTTCCCTTGAAGTATCGATTGAATTCCAAATGGAATTTACAAGTTTAATGAGAAAGTTTGGTCAAAGATTTCTACTCGAATGTAGAAATCAAAATCTAGCTCAGATGAACAATTAATTGCTTGGAGGATTTTACATTGCAAACTACCCATGGAGGATAGGTTGAAATGTATGATGGTCCAACCATTTAATCACCCATTTTGTCAAAGGCCAGAAAACATAAGACATATTTCTAGGTGATGTTAGTTTGTTAAGAAACAATGGTTTTTAGTTTTTAATGATTTTCCAATTATTTTTTAACACAAACTAAATTAGAAGGAATCCCTTCTAGGAGTGTAGTTACATGTTAAAATCATTGTTGAAGGAGTAAAAAAGGTCATTTGGTCTCGCATTTGGACATATAGGCGTAAAAAAAAATTAATCATCTTAATGATGCTCATCGGGAAGTTGTGTTTCTTAGGCTTTACACAAACATTTTTTATTGTCTAGCTTCACTTTATTTCCAACTAAACACTAAGGTTGAGAAGAATTTAAAGATTGATTTTTAGATTCAACAATTCAAGCTACAAGTCAAACTTTTTCTCAACAAAAGGAAAGTGGTCATGGCATAGGGTTTAAATTATTTCTTTTAGCATTAATGGCATTATGGATTTCTCATCTAAATTACTAATAGTTGGAATGGAGTGGAAAATGGTAAATGATGCTAGTTCAATTCCATGTTTATCTTGAGTTGTAATTTATTAAAAATCATTGTTGTCTTTTTTATATCTCTTGTTATTGTGTATCGTGTAACTCTATGTGTATTTGTTGTCCTATAGCTTGATATGTAATTCTTGTTGAACAGGCCAAATAATTGAGAGGGGAGGCGAATCAATTATTCCCACACACTTTATAAAAAGAAATTCTCTGTCGATAAACTATTAAATAACAACAATAAAAACTTCTAATATATCGGTTAACCACATTAAACATTCACATTAGATATAAACATGAAAGCACAAAAACAATGACATATAAAACATCAAGATTTATGTGGAAACCCAAATTGGGAAAAACCACGGAGAATCTAGTTCTCATGAAATGAAACACCTTTTAGGGTGACACCAGTTAAAGTGATTTTTACAAAGGATCACTATCGGTCGGCTCATTGTCAGTCGAGCTAACTACCCTTATACAATAGAGATATAAAAAATGGATATGAAAAAAATATGAACTGGTAGAATTGCATTTGAATATGCATGAACAATTCAACAATTAAGCTTTGTTACCACAACCACTAGTAGATCTAAATGAACACTTATATGTATGCAATTGTATAATCTACTATTATTGGTATGTAATCCTCTCCTTGATCTTCAATAATGCTACTTCACAAAAAAAATTCTCACAGACACCACTGCCTCCGATTTGCACTATCCTTCATGGATATACATCCATATACATACACTCATACCTCATATACAAAGATATACTTTATTTATATAGGTATCTGATCATATAGATGTTGGCTCACACTAAATATGTGTGAAACCCCCAAAGAAAAAGTTATTATAATTACATTTAATGTATAAAACTGATCCTAAATCTAGGACATACTTAAGAATATTTATCAACACGCTAAAACATGACCCACAAATAGGACACACTTAAGATATTACAATGCATATTATAATTACTAAGAGCATATTAACACCACAACCAAGTCCAAAATATGAACCATGAAATAGTCGAAGCCACTAATAGATAAAACCTGACTAGAATATGATGTATCAGATAAATAAAAACCATCTAATGAACTCACCATTATCCAAATATTAGAAACATGTGGAAGATCATTGTAGCCATAGTAATCACCAAAAACTGATAGAATATTCCATGTAAAACTAAACAATGAAAGCATACAAGTGCACCAACACAAATGAGCCATGAGTAGAACATTCTACACTCATCTTGGAAAACCAAAGACAAAAAAAGATTATCATACTGAACCTATTTTGTGCATAACTATAACTCATGTTGTACAACCAATCACCAATAGGAACATAACCAAAAACTGCCAACAACCAATCGATTCTACCAGATTGTTTGTATGAATTTTTTGACATCAATGACAATCAATGCTAGAAAAAATCATTAATTATAACAATCTTCCCCTTTGGATTGATGGAAAAAATCCCAAAAAAGGGACTTAAAAAAAAAATTGCAACCAAAAATCATTTACCGAAAAATCCCCCTGAGTAGATGCAACATTTATTTTTCCTTTCTTCTCCCCCTTTTTTCCACAATGGAGAAGGATACAAAAATAAAATGAAGAAAGTAAAGGAAATACAACAGTTCTAACATCAAATACTTTCTTGTACTTTTCCTTTAGAATTGGAAACTCCTTCCAATTAGCAATAGTTGCCTCCATCTGAGCATATAGATTGTCACACTCCACCAGCTTGTCAAAATATTTCATCCAATCCAAAGACTAAAACTGTTGCTCATAATCCTCTGCATTGGTTAGAATTCCAAAAACAACTCTTACTAAATCTTAATCATATCCTTCACCAGCCAAAAGGTTTTGATAAAATCTTCTATCTACCTCTATTGTAGCAACAACTCTTCTTGAAGTTCATCAACTTTGATTCTTTGTTTCCCATCTATGTCCTTACAAATATCATATTTCTTCCTAATGTCATTCATATTTGTCTCAATAATTTTAATCTGACCTCTGAAATTATCAACATCTAGAGGCCACTAAAGATAATATCGGTAAATGCCAGTAATTTCCTTTGTGCATTCCCATGGTCTATTGATAACCTGAAATTGTCTTAGCTTCACATTATCACATTTCTTCTCTATCTTATTTTTGACTATCCAAAAATTGGTGTGCTATACTGCAATAAATTATTCTCTATCACATTAACCAAATCATCTGGTAACATACCAAATACACTAGACACCATGATCCTCTTATTGATTAAATGACCAGTCAATAATTTCAACACTAAAGAATTTTCCACTGATGAATAACCAATCCATAGACCACCAACTTTTTCATATTCACCGTTATCTAGCATAACTAAAACAACATCAAGATCAATAGATTTAGATCCCGTCGGAGAAGGAACTATTTCCCCACATCTTCTTCTTCATCTTCATCTTTTGAAATAGTGACTAACTTCTTTTCCTTTCTCATTAGTCTTCCTCTTCTTTGGTTCAAGGGATGAACCGCCGATAGCCTCTTCTAAACTCTTATGTTCTGAGGAGGGATCTTCATTTCCATGACTTGTCAATAAAGCACCAACAAAAACTAAACCAAAACCAATATCCTCTTGTAAAGAAAATAAATATACCTTACAAGAATCTACCCTATTATCCAACACATCTAAGTACTTGGAAATATGCTTATTGATAGGAATGCCAAATCTCCACTCAACATTTTCTTTTTCAGGAAAAGACTTCATGAAGTAAAATAATAAGAACATAACCAAAGATCCAAAACTAAAACCATATCCACTTTCAACATAACTTTACAATCTCCAAAAAACTAACTAACAACATCTTTCATAGATCCATTTACATATTCTCCTTCACAATTTTATGTGACATATACACAACTAAAGTAGTAGTCAAACCATCATGATTTTGATATTGTATCTTATATGAAATGTTGTAACCAATATACCTTACAATCTAATCCTCAAGAGTATTGATGATAAATGCAAGATGATCCTTGCCAATCACCATTAGGGATTCCACCTCTTGATAGCTAACATACTTCTAGGGAAATTCATCGACATAACACAATCTAGTAATTTCCTCAATTACTTCTTTCATTATGACATAGGGCTTGTCCAACACCATGGTTTCACCATGAAATCAACTCAGCACAAAAAGATGAATTTCCTCTCATCACACCACAAAATTTTCTCTAGTTATCAAGTCCAAGATTTCTAATTCACTTCATATCCTCCATAGGCAATCCAAACTCCAATTGTTTTATACAACTATGATCAAACTCCTTTAACTCAATTTCTTTCTTCATTTTCCTTTTTGCAGACGCACCGACACTACAAACTATTAGAATAACTGAGAGGGGGGGTGAATCTGTTAGATTAGTTATCCTACAGTCCCAAATCTTAAGATGTAACATTAAAAACAATTTCAAAAAATTATGCAGCTCGATAACAAAAACTCTTAAATTGTCTATGCCTTTACCGATTACCAATTAATTAACTCACAATAATTACCGATTAAATCAACTATGTAGTATGTAAAGTATGACAATAAAGAAATCATCACAGAAACACATAACACAATGATTTAACATGGAAACCCTATTAAGGGAAAAACCACCTGGGACCGGTAACCCAAAATAATTTTCACTCTTCTGAAGTGAACTCGGTGAAGAGCCAACCCTATTAAAGGTTACAAACACACTCTTAGGTGTGACCTTGTTAGAGGATTTAAGACTAATAGTTATCATTCAACCAGCATTCACTATGGGGTTGATAGGATAACAATGTACATTCATTGAATGACATAGGGGCATAACATAAGACGGTTAAGTCCACTCGGTTAAGAGATTTTTCTGTATTAATGGTTAAATTGAAATAGTAGTTGATCTGATTAAAATACAACTCAATTTGTAGATGTTTAGTTCTATTCTAAGCTCATACAAATCTTCTGATCAATATATCAATTCACTTCCTTAACTTACTTTCACTCGGTAATAGCTCTCTGAGGCTTGGTATTGTTCTATAGTTCGGTTCTCCTTCAACTAGTTTGATCAGGCATGCATGAATCTGTATTCACGTGAAATCTCTGCAGTCTTCTTTCTTCTGACATGTTTCAATAAAGAAACTCATATGTCTTATACAAATAGATAAACCATTTTTATATCAACCATCAAATTTTGCTACTTAATCTCCTTCATTGATTTTGCCTCTTAAACCTCCCTCGGCGGTTGTGTTAGTAACATGTTTCAATTCCATCCTTTAGATCTTCTTTGAATTTTTTCAGCCGTGGATCTCATAAAAAACTTTATCCTCAACCTCGAAATCATAACAATTTCCAACTCATCAATTTTAGTCGGCTAAACTTAAGCATTTAATACTTTCATCCATAGTCAGTTAACAAAGAAATGCGTCGGCAAACACAAGCTCGGTTAACACTGTTGCTCGGTATACAATACACTAGCTCGGTGTATACTGAAGTGCTTCATTTACCAACCACAATGCCTTGTACATTTTTCTTCCTTCTCCATAATAGATTAATGCAACATAATCAAGTCAACAATATGAAGTCATAGATGTATGGTGAAAATGTCACTAATACATTTGGGGTGAAATTGCGACGGCAATTTGCGACGACAGGCAAATGTCATGCGGTTTTGGCTTTTTTTTTTCAAATATAGCCCGACACCGTCGCAATTTGTGACGACAATACATTTGTCAACATCGCCATTGCGACGTTGTCAGGATATAAGGACAAAAAAAAAAGGAACGTTGTCATTTGTGTTTTCAATAGCGCCGTAACCCTCTGCGAAATCACATCAGGATATAAGGGCAAAAAAAACAAGAACGTTGTCATTTGTGTTTTCAACAGTGCCGTAACCCTCCGCGAAATCACATCGGGATATAAGGGCAAAAAAAACAAGAACGTTGTCATTTGTGTTTTCAACAGCGCCGTAACCCTCCGCGAAATTACAGCTACAATTTCTGAGTACGTTGGGTTTATTTTTCTTTTGTCATTATTATGTAATCTGGTATTCAGCTGTTAGAGAGCTAAAATACCCAGAAATGAGGACATATCTATGTTGAATTTATTGTTAGCGGCTTTGGTTATTTAGAAGTTTAATTTTATTTGTTCATCTTTCAAGCACAAACATTTTGTGGACCGTAACGTCTTCATTGTTTCGGGTATGCAGTGAAACAGCCCTAACTTGCAATTGCGATGTTGTCGGGATATAAGGGCAAAAAAAAAAAGGAACGTTGTCATTTGTGTTTTCAACAGCACCGTAACCCTCCGCGAAATCACATCAGGATATAAGGGCAAAAAAAACAAGAACGTTGTCATTTGTGTTTTCAACAGTGCCGAGAGAGATTCCCTCCGTGAAATCACAGCTACAATTTCTGAGTACGTTGGGTTTATTTTTCTTTTGTCATTATTATGTAATCTGGTATTCAGCTGTTAGAGAGCTAAAATACCTAGAAATGAGGACATATCTGTGTTGAATTTATTATTAGCGGCTTTGGTTATTTAGAAGTTTAATTTTATTTGTTCATCTTTCAAGCACAAACATTTTGTGGACTGTAATGTCTTCATTGTTTCGGGTATGCAATGAAACAGCCCTAACTTGCGACTACCTTCACGGTACTTGTGTACATTATCATGTTGTCTTTACAGTGACTGTCCTCATTCAAGTGGCAATTACACAAGGGACAGTCACTGTGAGATGTCCTCATTTGTGGCAAGGACAGTCACACTTAGGACATCTCATAGTGATATTCCCTTGTGTAATTTCAACTTGAATGTATTGCTATTGAACCACATTAATGCTTTTCTTCTTCAACAAATGAGGACAGTCACTGTAAAGACAACATGATAATGTACACAATTACCAAAAAATGATCTTGTTAATTGATGTAACACTTTGTCTTGCTCACTCCCTATCCTTCACTAGGGTCTCTTTAGGCCAATGTTTTGACTTGATAGGGTACTTAACTATCCCTACACTCTTTAGGTATCTCTACCCAAGATCCCACTCCTTCAACTAGTGCACACCAACAAGAAATACAATGAACTCTGCTCAATACCAATCTAGCTACTAGGACACTCCTAGTCTTGTCTTCACAAATTGAAACACATTCAACTAGAACTTTACTCCATGGAGAGGCTGGCCACTAGGACCTCTATTGGTTTCAATATTACTCCTTCACCTATACTTTTCATCAGTACTTCAATCCAGTTCAGCAAACCATGCCAATTGCACCCAAAAATAGGCTGCTAGCAATTAGGCCTTTGTCAAGCCTTTTTGTTTATATTAAGCCACCTAAAGGGCTTAGGATTCAGATGCCCTTTATTGAGAACTCCAAGATATCTAAGGTCTTCTCCTCCTAGATTTTTTGTACACCAACTGCTACAGCCATGCCTAAAAACAAGTATTTTGACACAACTTGGACAGTCTGACTAAGAGTTTGTTTTCTTAGCAGCCAAAGAAACTCACCCAATCTTCTAATTTGACTTGGGGCTTCTTTAGATGTGTGTCTACCTCTCCATGAGATTTTAGTTGAAGCAACCAATGCATTCAACTTGTTGTAATCTTCTTGTAATGATTTGTCATCCCTAACTGTGCTCAACTGACTCACCTAGGACATCATTGCAAACATAGAAAATGAGCTTCCCAGGGCCCCTCCTTCCAAACATATAGTACATGAAGTCTCCTCACCCATTCCAAGAGCCCGTACAAAATTGACAATGGAATGATGAGCTAAGACTCCATTTGTTCAACCTGCCTGGTTCAAACCAATGATAGGGTACTTAACAAAAGAATTAACAAACTAGTTGGAATGCTTCAAAACTCAAAAAAAACACAACACAGAATAAAAAAACAACTTGTACTAACTTTTCCAATAGACACTGCGAGCTATCTAATCCATTAATCAACTGAAAACAAAGAAACAAAAAAACTCAAGAATTCACTAAAACCGTGTTACTCTACAAATCTTCTTAATTCCAAATGTTTTTCCCCCCAACCTTTTGCACAGATCGATGGAGGCCTCTTATAGTTGATCTGATGCCTAATTCAATGGTTTCATATAGTTACATAACCATCTTACTCGAAAATGCTCCCTTGCACAAATGTTGTCAATGTTGTGAATGACAACATTGACAACTTGTTACAACCTTTGGGATTTTGGTTCAAAACTTATTGTTCAAACACCATAAGACCCTAACCATGACTTAGTTAGGCTATTTAGACCTCACATAGGCCACTTCTACACTTCTTTGCCCAATTTGACCCCTAAATGCTTCATTCCCACTTTTGCCACAATATTGGTAACTTGGGTACAAATTGGCACTTGCCTTCACAAAGGTCACACATGAGGACATCTCACAGTGATTGATTGTCCCTTGTGTAATTTCCACTTGAATGTATTGCTATTGAACCACATTAATGCTTTTCTTCTTCAACAAATGAGGACAGTCACTCTAAAGACAACATGATAATGTACACTCACTGTAAGGACAGTCACAAATGAGGACATCTCACAGTGACTGTCCCTTGTGTAATTGCCGCTTGAATGTATTGCTATTCAACCACATTAATGCTTTTCTTCTTCAACAAATGAGGACAGTCACTCTAAAGACAACATGATAATGTACACTCACTGTAAGGATAGTCACAAATGAGGACATCTCACAGTGACTGTCCCTTGTGTAATTGCTGCTTGAATTACACAAGGGACAGTCATTGTGAGATGTCCTCATTTGTGACAAGGATAGTCACACATGAGGACATCTCACAGTGATTGTCCCTTGTGTAATTGCCACTTGAATGTATTGCTATTGAACCACATTAATGCTTTTCTTCTTCAACAAATGAGGACAGTCACTCTAAAGACAACATGATAATGTACACTCACTGTAAGGACAGTCACAAATGAGGACATCTCACAGTGACTGTCCCTTGTGTAATTTCCGCTTGAATTACATAAGGGACAGTCATTGTGAGATGTCCTCATTTGTGACAAGGATAGTCACACATGAGGACATCTCACAGTGATTGTCCCTTGTGTAATTGTCACTTGAATGTATTGCTATTGAACCACATTAATGCTTTTCTTCTTCAACAAATGAGGACAGTCACTCTAAAGACAACATGATAATGTACACTCACTGTAAGGACAATCACAAATGAGGACATCTCACAGTGACTGTCCCTTGTGTAATTGTCGCTTGAATTACACAAGGGACAGTCATTGTGAGATGTCCTCATTTGTGACAAGGACAGTCACACATGAGGACATCTCACAGTGATTGTCTGCAATGTCCCCTTTTTGGCTAACTTGGAAAATAGGAACAATTACTCCACTTCTCAGACTTACTCTATCAGATACTTACAATTAAACTAAGTAATGGAGGTTACTTAAGATATCAACCGCTATTTCAGATTCAATCACAATATGTGTGCAAGATGATATTGATACCAATATGTTTAATAGCACTGTCGGATATAATGATATGAAATATGCTATGAATATGATGTTTCCTATCACTTATAGTGATAGTATAATGATGCTATGTTTGATATAAACAATATCGATATACAATCAATAAGTATTGCTTACAGTAATGTATTTGCTGTGTCTGATATGATGATGTAATTATGCAAATGTGTAATATCGCTATGAGTGATATGTTGCTATTTCAGATTCTGAATTATATGCTTGCAACTTCAAATATTGATGTTTTTTCTGACTATCCTTTCTATCTGTGCAATCATGGTGTTGTCTCTGATCTGCAATGATAAACTTGAAACCAAACTGCCAAAGGCAGATGCTCTATTGAGTATATCCAAATATGGATAAGTAAATAAAGTTCTAATGATGCCTTGAGTGACTGACGAGAATGCATTCTTATATTGTCTTTAACAAATGAAGAGATGCTATGAATGAGACGTGTCTTATTTCTTCCTCCATGTCCCTTTGTTAATCACACCTTTCCATAATCCGACAGTTCACATAATATTATTTCATTATTTTCTGATCATAGATAACTCCCAGATTGACTCAATATCAAATCTTTTTATGAAGGTAATCTTCCCTAATTGGTAGTGCAACCAGTAGTTAACATCCATTGTGTTTGTATTAGTTTGGTCTAACTATCATTAGTATTTAGTCAATCGATATTAACTCTTGCCTTATCCCATATTGTTATGATTATATCCAATCTTTCTACTCTGATATAAGTCGATATCATTTTCTGATAATTGTCCATTTATTGGTTGATTGCTGGTAATGGAGTTTGATCTTCAAATTGACTTCCATTCCTGTTAATACTTAAGGATACATTGTACTTATTATCCATGACTGATTCCTCATTCATCAATAGCTTGTGATATAATCACTGATGCTTTTGTGTTTCTACAAGATGTGGTTTATCTCAGACAATCGATAATCTTTCAATCCTTTAGTCGATATCCTCCTATGTGGTGTCTATTGATATAGATAGTAGAATTCAATCTAGTTTATGTTATTGTCATGATAACATAGGAAGTGATGGTGCATATTTGCTAGCGGGTCTTCATGTTTGATATTGCTTTATCGGATATGTCATTGTCTAAACTTGTGCAATTAATGATTATTTATAATATATGAATGGTTATCCTTCTTGCTTATCAATACATCTTCTGAAACACATAGCGACCTATCCCTTATTCATATCATGTTGATCTTGACTTCATAGTATTTGGTTCATTAATCATCCTCTCATGGTATCGATGTGTAATGACTAGTGATTGTTGTATCACTTCTTCATTCCTCATCGTGATAGATAATGCAGATGTTTAATGTAGATGTATATCGATTACAGATATTCGATATTGCTTTAAATGTTATTATTATTATTATTATTAATGTTATTGTTATTATTAAATATTATAATTAATGATGTTAGTAATATTAATAATATTATAATAAATATTATTATAGTGATAACATATTGTTTTATATTGAGAGGTTTATTAATATTATTTATATATTAAAATTATTATATCAATAATTGATTTAATATTATTACTTAATATATTATTATAATATAATATATATAATTTATTAATAATTATTTATTATTAATTTATATTATAATTATAATCATAATTATATTATTTATTAATATTTTAATATTATTTAATTAACATATTACTTATTATGCTAACTATATATTATTATTATCTTTTGATAATAATTATATATTATTGTTATATACCGTTAATAATAGATTATTATATATCATCTAATCATTTTATTATTATACTAGGTTCAATATGTCACGGCTCATGACATTGTCCCTTGTGTAATTGCCACTTGAATGTATTGCTATTGAACCACATTAATGCTTTTCTTCTTCAACAAATGAGGACAGTCACTCTAAAGACAACATGATAATGTACACTCATTGTAAGGACAGTCACAAATGAGGACATCTCACAGTGACTGTCCCTTGTGTAATTGCCACTTGAATTACACAAGGGACAGTCATTGTGAGATGTCCTCATTTGTGACAAGGACAGTCACACATGAGGACATCTCACAATGATTGTCCCTTGTGTAATTGCCACTTGAATGTATTGCTATTGAACCACATTAATGCTTTTCTTCTTCAACAAATGAGGACAGTCACTCTAAAGACACCATGATAATGTACACTCACTGTAAGGACAGTCACAAATGAGGACATCTCATAGTGACTGTCCCTTGTGTAATTTCCACTTGAATGTATTGCTATTCAGCCACATTAATGCTTTTCTTCTTCAACAAATGAGGATAGTCACTCTAAGGACAACATGATAATGTACACTCACTGTAAGTGTACATTATCATGTTGTATTACAAATGGACCTTATGTTGGTCAGGATATAAGTGCAAAAAAAAAAAGGAACGTTGTCATTTGTGTTTTGAACAGCGCCGAGAGAGATTCCCTCCGCAAAATCAAGCGGGTTATCATTTGTGTTTTGAACAAAGCGGGTTGTCATTTGTGTTTTGAACAGCACCGAGAGAGATTCCCTCCGTGAAATCAAGCGGGTTGTCATTTGTGTTTTCAACAGCGCTGAGAGAGATTCCCTCCGCAAAATCACAGCTACAATTTCTGAGTACGTTGGGTTTATTTTTCTTTTGTCATTATTATTTAATCTGGTATTCAGCTGTTAGAGAGCTAAAATACCTAGAAATGAGGACATATCTGTGTCCAACACATTTTAAAATGATCACCCCCCTATTATTGTATCACTTCCTCCTTGTTCCTCATTCAAGTGGCAATTACACAAGGGACAGTCACTGTGAGATGTCCTCATTTGTGACAAGGACAGTCACACATGAGGACATCTCATAGTGACTGTCCCTTGTGTAATTGCCACTTGAATGTATTGCTATTCAACCACATTTATGGGCCCGTTTGGACCATGACACACAGTAGCATCTACAGAGAAGAATATCCCAGGTGTAACAAGTTGTAAGAATATACCAACAGTTCTAAGAAGTTCCCTAGCACGTAGTAGCATCTATAGAGAAGAATATACAACATGATAATGTACACTCATTGTATGTGTACATTATCATGTTGTCTTTATAGTGACTGACCTCATTCAAGTGGCAATTACACAAGGGACAGTCACTGTGAGATGTCCTCATTTGTGACAAGGACAGTCACACATGAGGATATCTCACAGTGACTATCCCTTGTGTAATTGCCACTTGAATGTATTGCTATTCAACCACATTTATGGGCCCGTTTGGACCACAGCACACAGTAGCATCTATAGAGAAGAATATCCCAGGTGTAACAAGTTGTAAGAATATACCAACAGTTCTAAGAAGTTCCCTAGCACATAGTAGCACTTCTAATTGTCTATACCACTTCACAAGGTATTGTTTGCACACATTGTTTTTGGTTCTTTTGATGACCCTTGTTTTGAAATTGCTATTAGGCCTTGTAGCTTATATGTTTTGATTGCTGGAGAGCTTCTAAAGCTAAGCAAGAAGACCATTGCACGAGTTATAGCCACGCGCTCAAGTTTGAAAATTGTATATTTTTTAATCTAATGAATATTTTAACTAGACTTTTAGCTTATTTTTGCTGTATATTTTAATCTAAAGCGAATCATGGATGTGAACTTGAAAGAATTTTGTACTTAGTTCTTATGGAGAGAATAGTAGTAGTTTACGGTCTAATATCAAATAGAGTTTTCCAATTACAGAAAGTTAATGAATTCTAATAGCTTATATGTTTTGATTGCTGGAGAGCTTCTAGAGCTAAGCAAGAAGACCATTGCACGAGTTATAGCCGCGCGCTCAGGTTTGAAAATTGTATATATTTTAATCTAATGTATATTTTAATCCTTTTGCCATGTCATGTAATATGTCTTGCCTTGTAGCTTATATGTTTTGAAATTGCTGTTAGGCCTTGTAGCTTATATGTTTTGATTGCTAGAGAGCTTCTAGAGCTAAGCAAGAAGACCATTGCACTAGTCGTAGCCGCGCGCTCAGGCATGAAAATTGTATATTTTTTAATCTAATGTATATTTTAACTAGACTTTTAAAATATTAAAGGATTTAACTAGGTCTAAGAAGATTTGTGTACTTTTGACAATTTTGCTTAGTCACTGAAAGTTGTAGACCGAAGTTTTCATAGCCCAATTTTTGCTTCCTGCGAAGAACGATCATGTCAGATAATATAAGTGAAGAAAAAAATAGGGAGACAATCGCTAGATTGTGGTCTAACTTGAAAAGAAAAGGTGATGGAAAATGTTATTGTCCCTGCAAAATTTGTAAGGGCTTAAACCGTAGAAGACTGCTAATCAAAACAGTTAAGAGACATTGTAGAGAGAATGGTCACATTGAAGGGGGGCATGACTATCATCCACTGGTAAGTTGTTCATTATATCATTTTAACAATTTATATACATATGAAATCACTTGATGATGAGTTGAAGATCATGGTTTATTTATGTTAATCAATTTTATATAGGTTGATCTCCCCAGGGAAGTACATGATATGGAGGAACATGGGGGTGCGAATATCCAAGGTGAAGATAATGATCCCATGGAAGATGATGATCATGCGCCAGAAAACACAATTGAAGATGATGGTATAAATACATTGATCCATGACACATTTAGTCCAAGCGGATCTGATCATGATGATGATGATAGCCTCGATGTACCTCTACTTGAGAAGGCATACGAGCCCCTATACAAAGACTCCCAAACAACTCTTCTCTCTGCTGTATTGTTGTTGTTGAACTTGAAGGTTATGAATGGTTTATCTAACATAACAATATCACGTATGTTAAGGTATGTCATATATGTCTTTATAGTTAACAAAGGGTGAATAATGTACCACTAATATTGTTTATATTAACAACTTATATTTTTTGCTGTAGATTGATAGGCGAGTTTTTGTTACCACCATCAAATATTCTACCTCGCTCATATTGAGAATTATCTGCTATTATGAAAGATATTGGAATGGAGTATCAAGCAATACATGCTTGTCCCAATGATCATATTATATATTATAAAGAACATGAATTTGCAACACAATGCCCTGTATGTCATACGAGTAGACATCGAACAGATCGAATAACAAAAAAGGTGCCTCACAAGGTTCTTCGTTACATCCCCATTATTCCACGGATGCGACAATTATTCAGGTGTACTAGCTTGGCACAATTTATGGATTACCATGCACGCAATAGAAGTCGAGATGACATTATTTGAATCCCTGCGGATGGTTTGACATTTATGCACATAGAGGAAAAGTGGCAACACTTCAAAGAAGAACCTCGTAATCTCAGGCTTTCATTGGCAGCGGATGGTGTCAATCCATTTGGAGAGATGAGATCTGTTTGCTCGGTGTGGCCTGTTTTTGTTATCAACAATAACATTCCTCCGTGGATGTCAATAAAGAGGGAGCACATTATGTTGGCAATGATTGTTCCAGGTATTTTATCATTTGATAGTTATTAATTTACATGTACTTACAAATCTTACAGTAAAATGGTCACAATAATTATGTAATGTTACTGTTCATTCAAGTAGGTAAATATCAAGTTAAAGATATGAATGTATATATTGAGCCTCTTATTGATGAGTTGGTGGAGTTATGGAACGGTGTCACTATGTATGATGTGTCTAGACCAATAGGACAAAGACAATTTCAATTCCATGCAATACTTGTATGGACAATACATGATGCCCCAGGGCTAACACATTTTTGTGGTATGTTATAGTGAATTCAAGTTGCGCATGATAATTCTAATTATAAAAATCAACATATTTAATAATCCAATTATATCATTATCTTGTAGGTCTTCAAACAAAGGGAAAATTTGCATGTCCAGTTTGTGGTCCAAAGATGAAATCTCGTCATTCAAAAAGTTTAGGAAAGCATGTGTTTGATGAGTACAGACACTTCCTCCACAAGAATCATAAGTATCGAAGTATGGAAAAACATCTTTTCAATGGGAAAGAAGAGACTACATCAAAGCCACGAAGAATGACACCTCGCCTATGGAAGTTGGAATATAATAGAATTAATCGTCGAGGTAATGTCGTTCCACTTAATGGTTTATGTATGTAATTTATATATTTCTATTGTGATTTTTGTTTACTAATTATGTAATTGATGATCGTGAAGGTCATCAAGGCACTACTGACAACCTTCCAAAGGGACTAAAAAGCTATCCTAGACAATTTAGTAGGTTTCCCTACTACGAGGACCTACAAATTGTGCATTTGTTTGATCTTATGCATGTTGGAAAGAATATAACAGAGACATTGTGGAAAATACTGGATGGAAGGCGTGACAAAGAAAAAATTGTCAAAATTTGTAATGACATTCATGAATCCAATCATGCACTAAAGAATTTCATTCACTCAAATAGCAATAGAGATCAGATTAATATAAGTGCCTTTCCTTGGTTATTAACGGAGCAGCAAAGTGATGCCATAAAAGAAGTCATACGAAAAATTTGATTTCCCACAGGATTTGCTGGGAACATAAGCAATCTCATATCAAAGAAAAGTGAATTTGGGTCAGGGCTCAAAACGCATGATTGGCATACTTTCATCAAGGTAAGTTATGTTCTTCTGTATTTACAATATATTCATAAACTACGTGTACTATTCATTATGTTATGTTAGAAAATAATGAAATGATTGGTTTATAATTACTGCAGTACGTGCTACCTCTATCTCTCCCAGAGCACTTCAACAATAACATCAAACAAGTGATATATGATCTTGGAAAATACATGAGGTAAGCAGTAATATCTGTTCAATTTGTTGTATATATTTATTATATTCGTGATTTGTTTTTCTTGCTATGTAATCTATTGTATATTATTTTGTAAAGTCTCGTATTTATATATTTTTTGTGACTTGAATCTCTTAATGTAGGTAGTTGTCATCTAAAGAAATCCATAAAGAAGATATAAACTATTGGAAGAGAAGAATTCCTCATTTACTGTGTGAAATGCAAAAGTGTCTACCTCCAACTTTTTTCAATGCACAAGAACACTACCTCATACACCAAGTTGAGGAGATTGAATTGTGTGGACCTACACACACTAGGTCAATGTGGATGGTTGAGAGGCACTTGAAATCTTTGAAGGCTTTGGTTCGACAAAGAGCACATCCTGAGGGTTCTATGGTAGAGGGATACATGGTATACCAGACTATGGTGTACATTACTGAATATCTTCCTAAGTTTGCTTCAAATATCCATGTAGATCACATTTGGGATCTCGACCATTTTAAAAAATTCAAAGGGGAGTACTTGATGGGGAAAGGTAGATTGAGGAAAGTGACAGGTAATAAATTATAAGATGTTATTGTAATAAATTATTTCTTAATCTTCAAAATAAATTGGTTGTAAGTCGTCTATTTTTTTTTTGTACAGTTGCTCGAGAGTGGGATGCACTACATTTGTATATTGCAAACAATCTTGATTGGATGACGGTATGGATTGAACGATGTCAACATTCTGGTCACACATTAACATGGGAAGGTGTATCTTCATTGGTTAAAGAAGCTCATCGTAATGGAGATTCTAATGTTACGCAAAGGGAAATAGATTTAGCATATGGTTTAAGAGATTTCCAGGTACGTACAAAATTATTAATCACCCGTATGTTTATCAACTCACGATATAATAATTTTGACATGTTTCACATATTATTGCAGGTTAAACACCACAAGGGTATGTTCTATAATGGTCAAAAATTTTGCGTCAAAGTGTTGGATGACATGAAGAAAACTTGTGATTCTGGAATAACTACAGTCTTTCAAGTGACTAATATTTCATCTAGAAATGACTTAGATCCTCAAGAGTCTAAAAATCAATACTATGGCATTTTGGATGATATACTTGAGTGCGACTTTAGTTCCTTCAAATTAGTACTCTTCGTTGTCAAATGGTATAGGCTACGACTTAATCCAAATGATCCTAATAGAACTGTTATTGAACATGATAATGGATTTACAATGGTTAATACAAGGTCGTTTGAGCCAGTTGGGGATGAGCCCTATGTTCTTCCAAGCCAATGTGAGCAGGTATTTTACTCAGAGGTTTCACATAAACCGGGTTGGTCATTTGTTGTTAGACATGAACCGAGAGGAAGGCTGATAAAGTATAATGCAATGGAAGAAGAAGATACTGAAGAAGTAGAAGATGATGTAGATGATGATCACGATCGACAATTATTGGATGATGTTCCTGAGACAAATTTTCATGAAGAAGAAGAAGAAGATGATGACGATGATGTTGCTACTGATGATGATGATGAAGATGATGTTGATGTTGATGATGATGATGTTGATGATGACGACAACGACGACGATGATGATGATGATGATGACGACGATGACGATGATGATGATGATGATGATGATGATGATGAGGATGATGATGATGAAATTTAAAGGTATGCCATCAATCCTTAATGTATTTAATATTCATTTCTTGATAGAAATATATTTGTCTTAAATGGTTACATAGTTTATTCATTATCTATTTAAAAGCTACAAGTTTCAACTACAAATAGAATACTGCTAATCTAAATTAACTATTAATCTAAATTAATTAAATAAAACTATTTAAAACACATATTAATGTGAGCCTGATTTAAGTGTTATAATGTGTACGTTTTAATGTTTTTAATTTTTATGTGATGCTTATGATGGATGTGATTATGATTATGATGTGATTATGCTCATGATAATTGAATTACATTTGCAGGAAATTGAACCCCTTTCAAGAGCATCCCGCACAGTCTCATGGATCGATAGGTATAAGTCAATACACCTTATAGAAAGTCTATTTAATACACTTATCAATCGTAAGATTGATGTCTTCTAAGATCTCTCCCATTTGCAGGTACCAGCAAATAGGTATTTGTCAGAAGTGTCTTCCTCGAGTGAGGGAAATATAGGAATAGAAGAGGAAAGTGAGACATGCAGTTTATCTAGAATAGGGAGATTAACTAGAGGTCAAAGGACTAGAAGGAAATTCAATAAACACATGAAATTTTTCCTTGCTCAAGGGGGGTCATGTTCTTATGATGATGAGATGAAAGGCGACATCGAGGTGCCCTTGAGGTACCAACATCTATAGAAACATTGGGTACCCAAGGAACTTCCTCCAATAAACACTGATTTTTGTGTTAATGAGAGGATATATCGCATAGCACCATCATCATTACATGGTTTGGGCCTATTTTCTATGGATGGCATAAAGGTGTCTTACAACAAAGTTTCTGAATTGATGGAGTATGTTGGACCATGTTAGGATTACAAAAGTTGGATGCATATTGTTCAATATAAAAAAAGTATGCGTAGGTATGCACTCTCGGCAAATTATATACAACAGCAAGACAATAATCAAAGTAAAAGTGTGGCTATATACATTGATGGAAGGCCAAAAGCAACAGGGAATATTGTGGGTTTTATAAATAGTACACGACCTAGGTCAACTATAAAGCAACCCAATTGCATATTTGAGGCGCGCGAGGGAAATCGTGTATTCATCTGTGCAATAAAATCAATACGTGCAGGGGAAGAGCTGCTTATTGATTACAATTTGAACCGCATAGATACAAACGAGGCTACTATCATGGGGGTGGTACATACTATTAAACCAACTTCTAATCAATGACTCCAACATACCATTTAGTTATTAAATTTTTGGCTAACATTTTTATACTTGATCTTTGACACAGGGGCACAATATGGAGCAACCGCTTGAAGGTGATGGTGACGATATTCCTAGCTCATCTACACATGAGCAGGTAAAACTCATTGTAATTGTGCAAACTAGATAGAAGCAAAATGTTATTTTTTTTAATGTTATTTTCTTCATTGTTTTGGAGTAATTTTGATAATACTAATACTATTGTTGTCACAGAGGGCCGGTGGTCGGAGAGAGGGAAAGCAACCTGCAGTCCCTCAGGAGTCCCCCCTTGTGGACCCTTTTTTTATTGATTTAGTAGAGACCGATGACCCGATTGGTTCCATTAAAAAGATGCTAAAGAAAATTGGGAAAGAACTTCTACGTTTGGTATCCATACATCCTCAGACTCAGGAAATAAAAGACAGGGTAGCTGAGTTGTTGCGCACTTCCGAAAACTTTAAAGTAAGTATTAATGAAATTTTTAATTATTACAAGAGTTCAATAATGGTTTTTATGTTATGCTCTTTTATGAAATTAATTAAAATATGGATGCATTGTCTTTACAGAGTTATTTGCGTAATTTTGAACCCCATTCCCATGATGAGGCCGGTACTGCAAGTGGTTCAGGTAGATCACATGTTCCATTCCCCACTTGTGTTTTCCACTGAATATATATAGGAATGATCATAATCATTGACAATACATGCTCGAACAATCTTTTTTTTTTAATGCTCTAACAATCTTGTCCATGCTAGTCCATGCGTTCTATATTTATGCATGCTCTAACAATTTTATTCTTCAGCTCCTTTCCATGATGATATGACAACGCCGCCTCCATCCAGGACAGCCACAAATGTCTTGCCGACTGCCATGTCAACAACACACAGCCTAAATGCACCAACTGTTGCACCATCTACTGGTACACAAATCCCTCTTTTTCTCTCTTTTGTTATGTGTTTAAGTGTTATGTGTTTAAGTGTTATGTGTTTACGATGTAGATCCCTTGATTGTGTTTGTGCCATGGGTGCTCTGCACCAATTTATTTCCCTTGAAGTATTATTTCTTGGAGGCATTTGATAATGGTTTTCATTTTTTGCAATAGGAGATGCAACAAGTCCCGATGCAACATCATTTCCTGGATGTTCCCATGTTCCTAGTACGGGAACGGTGAAGGATTGTGTATTGATCATCAGCGATGATGAAGGCATTCCCTTAAAAGTAGCCAAAGTTCCAGGTACTTTAAAGTTATTATTATTCTATAGTGATATAATAGTAATTTAGTTTTTGATCACTCTTCATCGACTAATGAACCCATGATTATTTTGTAGGGAATGATATTTTTTGGTGAAAACTTGGTGACGACTGTTTGCGGATATTCGGGCCCACCATACGTACATGGTGGAACATCATATCCTAACTAAAACCCCAAACCACTATTTTGATTTCATATCATTGCTAGAATAGTTTTCCTTTTCATCAATTTCTTGAACTATATTAAAGGTAGCTTCTCTTCATTTATGAGTCTAACATGTTTTTTTTTACTTAAAAGGTGGAATAACCAAGATAAAAAGTTGAAGGATGATCTTGTACATAGTATGATCTAGCTTTTTGGACCTCGTGCATTCGAGAGAAACAAGCTCCTTGAAAGAGCTGGTTTATGTTTGAAGTATATTAGGGACCAGTACAGGAAATATTTAGAGGTTAACCCAAGGCACGAGCGTCCACCCTGTGTTCTTGAGGCTGAGTGGCAGGCTTTGATTTTGGATGGAAAGTATAAAGCTGACATGAAAAAAGGAATTACGCCAGTAGAGAGTAGAGCAAGGTATGTGATACTTTTGAGAATGTAATTATGTACTAATTAACCTCTAAATTTTTCCTGTACTGGTCTCTAACATATTTCAAACTTTTCATAGATTGCCTAACACATCAAAGGCAACAAAGGCAAGATTAGAAAAGCACGGGACACACAAGCTCGGCTCTGGTGGTTTTTCCAAACTTCAAGCACGAGTTGTAAGTATTAGTAAATGAAAACTTGTATCAATTTTTTTATATATTGCAAGGAAATTTTTTTTGATCAAACAATGCAAGTAAAATTCACCATACCAAGCAAAAATGTAGGGGTCAGAGTTCAATAGATGCCTCACAGAAGAGGACAAGAGAATTGGCTTCCAACAAGGCTATAGAGCCGTGGCTGAACGGCTACGAGCTGAAATCAGTGTGCAAGGTTCAAATAATGATGCATCTGAGCCACAGGTAAATAAGCTAAATGAAATTTATTTCAAATTGAATACTTTACCAATTAGTCTATTTGATGTTAAGTTCTAATATAAAGTGAGTATATCTGTTTTAAGAAAGCAATGATAACAATGTGTAGGATATTGGAATGCAGCCTGACAATCCTTCTACACAATCTATGCATAATGAAGGTTCGCATGATGTGCATCCTAGTGGTGGAGGTATACATTTGCTATTAAAATTTTTATATGTAATTACAATTGGTGTTTGGATTAATGTAACATTTTGTATAGCAACTGTAGAGGATCGAGGGGTCGGTGCTCATGAGCATGTTGAGGTTGAGTCTAAACAAAATGATGTGGCCAGATCAGGTAATTAAAGAGCGCCACAATTATGTTCTTTAAAATAATTAAATACTTGTAACAATTATAATTAAATATTTTAAATTTAACTCTTTTATTTGTTATTGTAGAGGACCCCCCTTTGCAGCAGCATAGGAATTTGAGATCATCAAGAACAGAGAACAAAACAACTGATGAGGGGGGTATTGATGATAACACTAATGCTCCTCTTAGAGCTTACATAGAAAAAAAAATTAGAAAGAGAAAAAAGAAATGATTGTCATCTAAATACCTTAATTGATAATGACTGAATTTTATGTCTCAATGAATTTAATTATGTGCTAATGAATGTTCATGAATTATGTGTTTATTTTCATATTGATGAATGTTGCGTGTTAACGAATCTAATGTGTTAATGAATGTTATCATGTGATATTGATTGAATGTTACATTTTATTAATAATTGAAAGAATGAATGAATGTTAGATGTTAACGGGGAATGTAGAGTGATGTTAGGGGGAGGGGGGTGGGGCCAAATGAGCTTCCACCTTCACGTGGTTGGCCCTATTTAGTAGATAATATTAAACTATATTCTTGAAACAAAGTGAAGCTCAATAAGATACTAAATGAGTCAAAATGGTTATCAAGGTCCTCTATCCATAAGATACTTGTAGTCAAAATGGTTATTAATAAGATACTTGTAGTCAAAATGTTTATTAATAAGATACTTGTAGTCAAAATGGTTATCTAGGTCCTCTATCCATTCCATAAGTTCTTCACCATTCAAACTTCCTCCATAACAAGGAATGTGCTCTAGGTTAGTCATGAAGCCTAGCATGGACTCTCTGTCAGATAGAGCCACTATTTCAGAGCCTTTTCTGTGCATTTCCTTTAAGCACTGTACAGTGTATGGATGTGAAAGGGAGGGCAGACCAGTGTGGAAGTTAGAGTATTTATATCTTATGCTTTGAGAGTTTATTTGGTAGATTCAAGACACCTTATATCAAAGTTATTCCTTTTTCTTATCTGTTGTTCTGTCAAACCCTCATTTTTTGGGTTATTGCATTCAAATGGCCTTAACTTGCAAATAAACCATAGGATATCCTCTATTCTTTGTAAAATGCAAGTTAAGGGGGTTTATTTTCATATTTTAAAAGCTTTGGAACATGATACTAAGCCAGAGAATTTCGAGAGCAAGCCCTAGGTCAAGAATCTCAATGTTCTTGACTAGGAGTTGATGGATTATGCAAGATCAAAGGGTAGCAGCAAGTAAAGGACCTCAAACCTTGTTGAATCTAGATCTTTAGAGCATGGTGGACATCTTCAAACTCTGATCTTGGTTTCATGCACCCATTTTCAATGCCTTGTTTTGGAACCCACACCCAAAGGCATGCATTAGGTCTGCGGACTCAATAAGGACATTGATATGCTGGAGTGGAGTTAGGGTCTGGGAGTTGGAGGATTGTTAGAACATCAAAAAGGGTACTCAAAAAACATATAAGTTCATAAGGTCCTTTGTCAAATTGAAGAGTTATTGCTGCAGAACAGGTTTTGGAGACCTACTAGAGTCACTAGGTCTATTTGTGATTTTGATGTCTTGGGTTGTTTGGAACACAACCAATCCATGATTTTGCATGTTTTAGGGAATCTTAAGAGTTTTCAAATGTTTGATTGGGTTGGAAAAGCCTAGGATCAATAAAGTCTCTTTTGGTAGAAAATCAGGGAACTTGTCCCTAAAAGGAAATTTGGTCTTGGTTGGGATTGAGTCAATAAGGTGTTAGAAGTATCTTGAAACCTTTGAAGTCCCTCTAGTACAGAGATTTTAAACTGGTCTAATAGAATCAGAGGCTAAATTTCTTAGGTGTAACATTTTGGTGTCTTGAAGTGGGTTGGGGCTTAAGACCAAGTTTCTTGCTGACCACTCTGCATCACATTGTCTTGCATGAAATTAGTCATTTTGTATACACTGGTCTAGTGTTGTCAATAGACCCAAATAGTTCAAAGATACTCGAACCAATTAGATGTTTTATGGGGTGCATTTTTGTGTTAGGTAGAAAGGATTCTTCATACAGGTGAAAGTCTCGAACCTTTCCCCACTCCCAAAAAAATATCACTTGTACTGTTATGAGCAGTCATGAGGACTAGACAGATACATTATAATATATGTAATTGCCACTTGAATGTATTGCTATTCAACCACAATTATGGGCCCGTTTGGACCACAGCACACAGTAGCATCTACAGAGAAGAATATCCCAGGTGTAACAAGCTCTAAGAATATACCAATAGTTCTAAGAAGTTCCCTAGCACACAGTAGCATCTACAGAGAAGAATATACAACATGAGGGTAGTCACTGTAAAGACAACATGATAATGTACACTCATTGTATGTGTACATTATCATGTTGTCTTTACAGTGACTGTCCTCATTCAAGTGGCAATTACACAAGGGACAGTCACTGTGAGATGTCCTCATTTGTGACAAGGACAGTCACACATGAGGACATCTCACAGTCACTGTCCCTTGTGTAATTTCCACTTGAATGTATTGTTATTCAACCACATTTATGGGCCTGTTTGGACCACGACACATAGTAGCATCTACAAAGAAGAAGTTTGGTATGCAATGGTCTTGAAACCTCCTGAGAAATTCTTGGTATGCATTTGTGTGGTGCAAAAGCTTCGTTGAAAGAGAAAAAGAAGAAAAGAATAGAAATGATTTTTTTTCTTTTTATGTCATATACTGTAACTAGCTACTTATAACTTGCAAAAATTATTATAACCATTTGAAATTGAAACTTAGTTTAATGTGAAACTAAGAACTGCTTTATTAGAGCTTTCTGTGATTTAGATTTAGACATCAAGAACATTGTTTGCCTAATATTGTGATTAATGTTTATTTATTAATATCTCATACTGACAAACAATTCATAATTGTAGGGAAAATGTCATTGGGGGTCTTTGAGGATCCACCAGAAGCCAAGGAGAAAATGTATTCAAATGCTAAAGATGGTGTAACAGTCCTTACAGCTGTTGAACCTTGCTGTGTAGATCATCTCCGATTCTCCAAGTTCAACAGTACTGTGGTATTCCTTTGGATACTTCTAATGGTAAATTTCAGACATCAAGTTCTTTTCGTATGAAACTACTACATTTGTAATCTGTAGTTTTAAACTTTTAGTTTATAAATGTTCATCAGCTTTAGTTCGTATGCTGCCATTTCAAGTATGATTAATGAAGTTACCTTTATCACAGGATGAAAGTGAGGAGTCAGCATACTGGTACGGAGCTGGCAGCATTGATACGGTGACTAGGGCATCGTTTAATGGTGGTATTGTGTTTTCCCATGTTTAGGGCATCGGCCTTTTGAAGCATTGCCTTCATCTTTCTTAAGTCTGAGTTTTAAGTTTGTTTATCTCTCTCGGCGTTGTTGAAAATACAAATGACAACGTTCTTGTTTGTTTTGCCCTTATATCCCGATGTGATTTCGCGGAGGGTTACGGCGCTGTTGAAAACACAAATGAAAACACAAATCCCTTGTGTAATAGCCACTTGAAGGAGGACAGTCACTGTAAAGACAACATGATAATGTACACTTACAGTGAGTCTACATTATCATGTTGTCTTTAGAGTGACTATCCTCATTTGTTGAAGAAGAAAAGCATTAATGTGGCTGAATAGCAATACATTCAAGTGGCAATCACACAAGGGATAGTCACTGTGAGATGTCCTCATTTGTGACTGTCCTTACAGTGAGTGTACATTATCATGTTGTCTTTAGAGTGACTGTCCTCATTTGTTGAAGAAGAAAAGCATTAATGTGGTTCAATAGCAATACATTCAAGTGGCAATTACACAAGGGACAATCGATCACTGTGAGATGTCCTCATGTGTGACTATCCTTGTCACAAATGAGGACATCTCATAATGACTGTCCCTTCTGTAATTGCCACTTGAATGAGGACAGTCACTGTAAAGACAACATGATAATGTACACATACAATGAGTGTACATTATCATGTTGTCTTTACAGTGGCTGCCCTCATGTTGTATATTCTTCTCTGTAGATGCTACTATGTGCTAGGGAACTTCTTAGAACTATTGGTATATTCTTACAACTTGTTACACCTGGGATATTCTTCTCTGTAGATGCTATTGTGTGCCATGGTCCAAACAGGCCCATAAATGTGGTTGAATAGCAATATATTCAAGTGGCAATTACACAAGGGACAGTCACTGTGAGATGTCCTCATGTGTGACTGTCCTTGTCACAAATGAGGACATCTCACAGTGACTGTCCCTTGTGTAATTGCCACTTGAAGGAAAAAAGCATTAATGTGGTTCAATAGCAATGTATTCAAGCGACAATTACACAAGGGATAATCACTCTGAGATTTCCTCATTTGTGACTATCCTTACAGGGAGTGTACATTATCATGTTGTCTTTACAGTGACTGTCCTCATTTGTTGAAGGAAAAAAGCATTAATGTGGTTCAATAGTGATGCAGAGTAGTCAGCAAGAAACTTGGATCTATGTCCCAACCCACTTCAAGACACCAAAATGACTCAACCAATCAATTAGGCTCTGATTTCTATAGTTTAATGTTTAAACTCTGCAAAGTAATGAATTTGAAGGTTTCAAGGATCACACAACAACTTATGGACTCAATCCCATTCAATAACAAATTTCCTTTTAGGGACAAGTTCCCTGATTTTCTATCAAAAGAGACTTTTAAGGTTCTAGATCTTACTTCCTTCAGAAAAACTTAGAAACCCCTTAGATATCATCTAAATAACAAGAATCATGCATTGGTTGTGATCTAAACAACCCAAGACATCAAAATAACAAACTGACCTAGTGACCCTAGTAGGTCTCCCAAACCTGCTCTGCAGCCATAACTCTGCAACTTGCCAAAGGACTCTAAGAAGTTATATGTTTTCTGAGTACCCTTTTTGGATTTCTAACAGACCACCAACTCATCCCAGATCCTGACTCCACTCCATCATATCAATGTCTTCATTGAGTCCGCAGACCTAATGCATGCTTTTAGGTGTGGATTCCAAAACAAAGCATTGAAAATGGGTGTATGAAACCAAGATCACAGTTTTGGAGTGTTCTCTTGATCTAGATAAACAAGAATGCACAATTTTTCAATTCCTCAATATGATGCAAGCTTCTGATTTTATTCTGATTACCATCTTCCCAGCCAAAAACATGGTAGTTTTTGATCTAGGGCTCGCTCTCAACAAATGCAGATGCAACCCCCTGCCTCAGGGCTTTTAGAATATACAAATATACATCCTTAACTCTCATTCGACCAAGGAAGAAGGAATTCCAATGGTTGAAATGTGAGTTAAGGTCTTTACATCAGTCAAACCCTGAAAATGAGGGTTTGTAAACAATGCACAGAAAATTTGAAATAACTTAGATATAAAACAAAGAGAATCAATCAAACCAACTTCCAAAGCATCAGATGTCACTATTACAACTTCCAGGAAAATTTTATCATCCAACCACCATCCGTACAGTCGTACAGAGTTCATTTTTCACCAGAAATGCACTAAAACAGGGTTATTTTTATTTTTTATGAAAGCAAAATGATTACAATACTGGTTCTCTATCTGTCTTCAACCATTTGAAGCCTAAAATAGGCTCTCCAAATGTTGGTTCAACCATCTAGGTGGTTAGAATAGTTTATCCAACAAATGTCAACTTTGCTAAGCAACTTTTAAAGTTGCATTACAACTTTGCAAACAACTTTGCCGAGAAGGTTAAAAATGTGTTGTGAAACTTTAGGAACCTTATTAAAGTTATTTTGGACCTTCAAACTTCTTAACAACATCTAAAAGACACCTAATAAACACTTACTATGCTCATTTCATCCAAGGACTCAAAAGATGCCCAAGGTTTATAAGTCACCAAGGGGTCTTGTGTCCAACAAGTGGATGTTTATAAGGAGATAAAATCAATCCTTAATATTTATTACAAACCAAGAAAACATCTAAAACTCCTATTCTAATTTATTGTCATTCAAAAAGACTCTGATTTGTCATTCAAAAAGACTCTGATTTGTCAATCAAAAGGACCTTTCACCAGTCAATCCTTCAAAGCTCCAAGGTGAAAATATTATGTTCCAATTGATAGGATTTGACTCCTTGGCTTCATGGAAACTTCCTTCAATCATGGTGTCTTTGGCTTGCATTAGGGATGCCCCTGCATCAAATAGCAATGCATTCAAGTGGCAATTACACAAGGGACAGTACATGCCCATTAAAGTTGGTGTTTTGTTATCCAGCATGACAATGGAGACAACATACTCTGTGTCAATTTTACTGATCAAATTTCCCTCCGCCAGGCAAAGCAACAATCTGGGTATGATAAGAAATTTTGTAGTCCTTTTGGGTATGATAACAGTTCCAGTTGCCAATAAGATGGTTCATTTTTATAATCTAGCTTCAATTTCTCTTGTGAAAATCTTTTTTTCATTTTATGGGTGGTAAAATATAATTATTATGCTAGAGGTGTGTACTTATGGATGATAATGAAACAAAATGATAAGATTTAAGACTCTTGTTTTTTTTTTAAATAGCAATTTAAGTTTCCTTCTATTATAAATTACTGTTTTTCTATTTTTTAATGTATCTTTCCAAATCTTTTATATCAATTTTATTTATGAAATATAAATATATTAATAATGTTTTAGTGTTTTTAGGATTAGTTTATATCAATTCTATGTATCATCATTCATCATTCAATTGTCAGTATTATTAATTTAGACTGTGCAATTGTAGAACTACTCGAATATGGGTTGGATGGATACTCAAGTAGGGGAACCCTCCTCAAATATCTCAAGCAGTGAACTTGGAAAAATGTGTCCTGAAGGAACCCTTTCCATCAGAGAGATAAAAGTACAAACAAGTAAAAGAAGCAGGCTCTAAAAATATGTTTTTGAGAAGAAAAATGATAGATTATTCGAGTATGGTTCATGAGGTATATCTAAAAAGACATTTTTTTTCTTATTATAATAAAAGAGGAAGTTGTGAATGTCAAAGTTGAGTGAAACAAAAATTATTTTCATCAAATTTTGTTAGGCTTGCTTTTGGGAATAGTTTCTTACAATATTGCTATTAAAATTTTTATTGTGTAGTTTTTAGATTAGGTTTATAAAATTATATTTCATGAGTAGTGATTCATATTAATCAATTAACGATACTTTTGGAAGGTATTTTCAATGTGTCAAATTTTGATATTTTTACAAGAATTAGATTGTGTAATTTTTTTAATTAAAGTCATTGACTCATATTTCATAAATAATAGTTCTCATGAATCCATCTCTTATAAGATTGAATAGTCTATTTAGGAAGTATTTCTGATAGTATGTCAAATTATGATATTACCATTACCATTAGATTGCATGGCTTTGAAGTCAACCTCGTTGACCCATATTCTTCTCTGTAGATGCTACTATGTGCTAGGGAAATTCTTAGAACTGTTGGTATATTCTTACAACTTGTTACACCTGGGATATTCTTCTCTGTAGATGCTACTATGTGCCGCGGTCCAAACGGGCCCATAAATGTGGTTGAATAGCAATACATTCAAGTGGAAATTACACAAGGGACAGTCACTGTGAGATGTCCTCATGTGTGACTGTCCTTGTCACAAATGAGGACATCTCACAATGACTGTCCCTTGTGTAATTTCCACTTGAATGAGGACAGTCACTGTAAAGACAACATGATAATGTACACATACAATGAGTGTACATTATCATGTTGTCTTTACAGTGGCTGCCCTCATGTTGTATATTCTTCTCTATAGATGCTACTATGTACTAGGCAACTTCTTAGAACTGTTGGTATATTCTTACAACTTGTTACACCTGGGATATTCTTCTCTGTAGATGCTACTGTGTGCTGTGGTCCAAACGGGCCCATAAATGTGGTTGAATAGCAATACATTCAAGTGGAAATTACACAAGGGACAGTCACTATGAGATGTCCTCATGTGTGACTGTCCTTGTCACAAATGAGGACATCTCACAGTGACTGTCCCTTGTGTAATTGCCACTTGAATGAGGACAGTCACTGTAAAGACAACATGATAAGGTACACAAGTACTGTGAAGGTAGTTGCAAGTTAGGGCTGTTTCATTGCATACCCGAAACAATGAAGATGTTACGGTCCACAAAACATTTGTGCCCTAAAGATGAACAAATAAAATTAAACTTCTAAATAACCAAAGCCGCTAACAATAAATTCAACACAAATATGTCCTCATTTCTGGGTATTTTAGCTCTGTAACAGCTGAATACTAGATTACATAATAATGACAAAAGAAAAATAAACCCAACGTACTCAGAAATTGTAGCTGTGATTTCACGGAGGGAATCTCTCTCGGCACTGTTGAAAATACAAATGACAACGTTTCTCTACATTATCATGTTGCCTTTATAGTGACTGTCCCTTGTGTAATTGCCACTTGAAGGAGGACAGTCACTGTAAAGACAACATGATAATGTACACTTACAGCCCGTGTACATTATCATGTTGTCTTTAGAGTGACTATCCTCATTTGTTGAAGAAGAAAAGCATTAATGTGGCTGAATAGCAATACATTCAAGTGGCAATTACACAAGGGACAGTCACTATGAGATGTCCTCATTTGTGACTATCCTTACAGTGAGTGTACATTATCATGTTGTCTTTATAGTGACTGTCCTCATTTGTTGAAGGAAAAAAGCATTAATGTGGTTCATTAGCAATGTATTCAAGTGGCAATTACACAAGGGATAGTCACTCTGAGATTTCCTCATTTGTGACTATCCTTACAGTGAGTGTACATTATCATGTTGTCTTTACAGTGACTGTCCTCATTTGTTGAAGGAAAAAAGCATTAATGTGGTTCAATAGCAATGTATTCAAGCGACAATTACACAAGGGATAATCACTCTGAGATTTCCTCATTTGTGACTATCCTTATAGTGAGTGTACATTATCATGTTGTCTTTATAGTGACTGTCCTCATTTGTTGAAGGAAAAAAGCATTAATGTGGTTCAATAGCAATGCATTCAAGTGGCAATTACACAAGGGACAGTACATGCCCATTAAAGTTGGTGTTTTGTTATCCAGCATGACAATGGAGACAGCATACTCTGTGTCAATTTTACTGATCAAATTTCCCTTCGCCAGGCAAAGCAACAATCTGGGTATGATAAGGTAAAGTTTTTGCAACAATTTCTTGCTGCTGCTAAGGTTACCATTGTTTATGGTTTCTATTATATAGTTCTATCTATATTGCTATATGGCCTTTTGTTTAGGATTAAGTAGACGAGGGAAAATATTTCTTTTGTGGATTGTAAACAAAACATTGAATTATTTCAGAGAACAGATCTAAATCTATAAGATGCTACGATGGAGCACATGACCATGTACTTGTGAATATTAGGATCCATGTTAATCAAATGACTGCTTTATGTAAATTACTTTTGAGTAAGTAAAAGGCAATACAATTTTTCGAAGTGTGCAAGGATTTTTATGATATACAGGTGTACGAAGAAATGAATCTGTGTTGTTTTGTATCAATATCAAACATCTCTGATATATTTTCATGTTTTTATAATCTATTTTGCAGATGAAAACTGTCCAACTGATAAAGATTGGGAACTTCTCCCAGCATCTGTACCTGCATCTCTCTTATATACTACAAGTTGCTTGCCATCAGAAATTGCAGTTCCCTCACGTGACATTGATGGTGAAGTGTTCTTTTCAAAACCATCATCTGTGGTTACCAATGCTCCTATTTTAGGCAATAAGTTTGTTGCATTCCATGAGCCATTGGTCAAGTTTCTTCTACAAGCTTTTGATGCCTCAAAATCTAAGCAGTGCCTATGCATGCCTCGTTGTGGTTGATTATCATTCTGTACATGAATTATAATGAGTAATCAGTTTTGGGCCTTGGAATCTTGTATGTAACATGCACAGGCATTTCATGGCTAAATGAATCTATTTTAAAAGCATCAACTTTTCTTACATGATGCTGGATACATAAGTAGATCAAGCGTATATCAAATTGGAAGCAATCAGAACTCCACAATGACATATTATTTAGAGTACTCTTCAGTTTAAGTAATAATGCATATATTGACACTGTAAAGACAACATGATAATGTACACTCACTGTAAGGACAGTCACAAATGAGGACATCTCACAGTGACTGTCCCTTGTGTAATTGCCACTTGAATGTATTGCTATTCAGCCACATTAATGCTTTTCTTCTTCAACAAATGAGGATAGTCACTGTAAAGACAACATGATAATGTACACTCACAGTGAGTGTACATTATCATGTTGTCTTTACAGTGACTATCCTCATTTGTTGAAGAAGAAAAGCATTAATGTGGCTGAATAGCAATACATTCAAGTGGCAATTACACAAGGGACAGTCACTGTGAGATGTCCTCATTTGTGACTATCCTTACAGTGAGTGTACATTATCATGTTGTCTTTACAGTGGCTGTCCTCATTTGTTGAAAGAAAAAAGTATTAATGTGGTTCATTAGCAATGTATTAAATAATTTATTTTTTTTAATCCACCCACGGGCGTCGCAATTGCGACAGGAGCCCGTCGTAATGCAATGCAGGCGTCCATCACAATTGCTTGGGAGGCCCGTCGCAATTGCGACGGCCCTTCGAAGCCATGTGACGGGGGGGCGACGCCCATGCCGCTAACAAATCTTAGTGACATTGCGACGGGAGGGCGCCGCAATTGCGACGGCTACCCATAGACATCGCAATTTGCGACTAAAAAATAGCGACGTCTATGGGTGTTGCTATTGCGACACATAGCCGTCGCAAAATGCCCCCAAATGTATTAGTGTGTGACCAAACTTCTATGAATCCTTACATGTAAGGAAACTCAAGAATGAGCCCTCACAAATCGATCCATAGCTCTCTATGCATGGAGTTGCAAGATTTGAAATTTTCTCTCAGCTAGAGATATTAAGCTAATGACCTTGCTAGTCAACCATACAATGAGAGATTCTAAATCAAAGACAAGGGAAACAATGTCAATATCTCAAATGAAATCAAAATGAATGCAATGCAATGCAACCTATATGAGTATGAAAACTACTCTATGGAAATGAAAGTACAAATTATGCTATGAAAAGAAAGTACAAAGATTGCAACCTTCCTAATTAGGCTATATGAGATTAAACTATTCCATAAATGGAAATCTACACTAAGAATGCCATTATCAATGCAACTAAGAAAGAAAATATGAAACTAAATGAAATGCAACAAAGATCTTCAAAGCTTGGATGCAAAAAGTGTCTTCAAAGAGCTCCAAATGACCTAGAAAACCTGCAGCATAACAATTGCATAAAACATGATACTAAAATGAGGAGGAAAGCTCTCCTTTTATAAGAAATGAGGTGAAATGGACCATTGAGATTAAGAGGCAAAAGACTTAATCAATGATGGAGCTTGAAAGAGGAGCAATCCATGTGCACAAGTATCCTCCAATAGGAAAATAGGAGTTGACTTTTGTGTCCATATGAGACAAAAAGTACTTTTTCCCTTTTTATAAAATAAGAATAATGCTTTATTTGTGCAACTTAGGATAAGAGAAAAAGGTGGGGGCTTTTTATTTATTAAAAGGGGAGGAAGCATTCCTTTTAAATAAATAAAGACTTAGGATAAAATGGTTAGCCCAAGGAATAATAAAAAATGATAAAATAGGATTTGATCAAGGAAATTGATATAATTAATAAATGTTAATTTTTGAGAATATTGATTTAGGAATTTGATAAATTGCTAAATGGGGGCCCAAAGTCTAGGTGACCATTTTAGGGTGTATACATTTGCCCCTCTTTGAATAATGTGTGATTGATCTAGGACCACATGGAATCAAAGAAGAATTGAAATGTGAGATCGATCTAGGATCACAAAACAACTCAGATGTGAGGTCGATTCAGGATCACACCTGGACAAACATAGACAAAGGATTCTAGACATGAGGTCGATTCAAGATCATATCCAAAATAAGAGATAAGAATCTCAAGCTTGAGTGAAAGCTCACCAAAGATGTTTGAATCAAGAGAATCAAGGAATCAATGATTAAAATCCAATAGATATTGCCCCCTCGGAATCAAAATCGAAATCAGGTAGAGGAGAACAGCAAATTGATAAAGATTTGATCAAATCATAATGAAATCATAATTGAAAGTAAAGGATAACAGGATAACCATTAGGTAGTGTAAACATGCCCTAGTGATGAATGAGAAGAAAAGGAAATGGGGTGAATGGAAGGCTAGAAGTTTGGAAGACATGGAAATGAAGATGCCCCAAGAAAGATCGAAGGATTATGCCTCAAAAGGTCAATCAACTACGCAAAATAAGGAAAAGTTTTGAAACATAATTTTGACTATCAAGATGACCTCAGATTTTGATTTTGAGTCTGAAAACGGATCCATCATGTTGAAATTAGCTAGGGGTGCTATTTGCGTGCAATTTTGAGGTATTTTGAAAATTAGGTCAAAAAGTCAAAATGCTATATAAGGGGTAAAAAGGGTCTTTTTCAAAATCATTTGTCATTTAGCAACTTTGAGAATCTTGAGAGCTTAGAGGGAGAAAATGGCCCAGCAGGCAGTAGTTCCTGTCCATAGGCATCAATTTGAGCGCTCCCAATTGCACAACCGGCCTCCACATTATGGTGCCCCGGTATGTTTCTAAAAACTAGCCATTTCTGAGTCATTTATTGCACCTAGGACATATTTAGCACATTTTTGAAATTTTCAAATTTTCAAATTCTTAGTTTTAGGTGAACTATCGTGCGATACTTTAAAGTATCATACCCTTTGGTGAGAAACATCGCGCGATACTTCACGGGTCCCCAAAGTATCGCGCGCGTATAGATGCCAGTATAGCATGATAACTGGCAAACTATCGTGTGATACCGGGTGAAGTATCACATGGTCAAAGGTGTATCGCATCACTATAGGGAGAAGTATCACACAATACTTCTTAAAACGTAAGAATTTTAATTATTTTGAGCAAAGTAAGACATGGGTCCAGACAATTTTTATGCTTTAGATGTCCTATACTGATTTTCATCATGGTATGTACTAACATATGGCTTGGTTGAATGGTTTGCAGGAGCACTTTTTGGCATTGATTATCAGAGTGTCGAAGGTGGTGGGGCTGAGATGCGTCTAGGATCTAGATGATCTAGGCGAGGATGACATCAGGGCGATGGGATTCCGATATCTGTTGCGGTTCCCATATGTCCAGGCTGATCAGAGGCTACTGACAGCCTTGGCCAAGTGATGGCATAGTGAGCATAACACATTTCACTTGCTGATAGGAGAGGCATCCATCACACTAGAGGATGTCTACAGGATACTACAGGTTCCATGCCACGGCGAGCCTATAAGTATAATCATGCCTTATGGATAGTCATGAATGTAATGTTTCCAAGTAATAGAAAATGACATGATTTTTGTGCGATGAGATAGGTATACTATGATTAGGATGCCATTGAGGGGCGACGGGTCATCCAAGAGATGTTTCAAGATGTGACCATTGTGGATCGACATGTCAGTTGGGAGCAGATCATGGATGACTTTGGCTGAGATTTTCCAGTGCCATGTATTGTGGCATCATTTATTGGATAGGCCCTGATGACTAATCATAGTTAGAAGGGATTCCCACTTGGATGGGGCAAGTTGCTAGTAGATTTGGTAGGAAAACCTTATCGTATGGCATGGGGACCAGCCATACTTCCAGCGATGTATCATGACCTTCACAAGATCATCTATAGGGATGGTCAGACATGGGCGTGTGGTGCCATCTTGGCACAGGTGTGGGCATGGGAGCACATCATTGTGGTGCACCCTAGGGTTCAACCAAGAGAGCAGAGATACCCGTACATATATAGGTACAGAGGATATATATCACATTCTCATACCAGGGATGTGACACATTGCAGGTGGATCTTGGATGAGATGACCTCATTCACATGGAGGCCATACAAGGATGTGGAGGCATGGGGAGACATAGAGGATGAGATGAGTTATATGTTGTGCATGCAGCCACTGGTAGGTTGACACTTAGAGATTATAGAGAGATTCTGCATCACTCAGGTATGGCGACAGTTTAAGAGACAACAGTGAGTCTCCATAGAGACCACTACCTATGTGAGGGCTAGAGATGAGGAGGGACATGGGTGGCTACCCATGTTAGATTATCAACGAGCTATCAAGGAGACATATGTGATTAGGAGGGAGCCCTGGGAGTATCTCCTAGATATGGCTGATGCAGGTGTTGATGCAACATATAGGACCGAGTGGCGGAGGGCCCCATTTCCTCGATTCACTATACTAGATGTAGCACAGGTTGCCCCAAGATGAGGAGATGGAGGAGATGATGAGGACAAAGGTGGAGGCAAAGATTAGGTGAGAGAGCTTAGAGAGGGATCCAAAGCTGGTGGCCAAAAATAGCCATGAGGTCAAAGCTCAGGGAGTGAGGAGTTACAAAGACCTTCACAGGGGTGGGGACAAGTAGCACCATAGGTAGACCTGACTATAGGAGATGATTTGAGAGCCCACATTCAGACTCTTGAGGTAGAGATTCAGTAGCTGAGGATCACCATAGTGGTATGAGAGTAGTAGTTAGTGGACCTAAGGATAGAGAGAGATCAGCAGATAGCTGATCTCAGAGCCGAGATAGCTCACCGAGAGCAGATAGCATAGGCAGATGCTACCAAGATCAAGAGAGAGTCAACCCGAGTAGCCTACTACCATGGCCTATATCTACAAGCAGTACCAGTAGGGCAAAGAGCTCCTAGCTACACTGAGGTGGCACCTGGTGTACCACCTCATCCTCCAGCTACCAATCCTTAGGATGGCAGTGGTTCTTAGGTTTAGGCTAGGTTTATACCATTGAGACTTTGATCCAGTTGGGATCTCATGTGTATGGTTTATATCATTGATGACATTGTACCATGACTTTGTTCTTTATATATTGAGATATACTGGATGTTTGATATATCATGTTTGATTGTCTCACTTGGATGTATATATCAGTTTGCATATGTATTGTCTTGTCATATTTGCTCAAAATGTTTATGTATGTTCTTATGTATGTTATCTCTCATAGATGGATGTGTAGATTCTCATGTATATGATATAGAATCATGGTTCTGAAAATGATAGTTTTGAGATATAGATATGATGATAAGATTAACCCCTTGTGATGATAGGACTAGGTTGTGATGAAAGACAAAAGAGTGAAAGACATGATCGAGAAAAAGGAAGATGAGCGCAGTTGACTGACAGGTCCATGTGAGATGAAAAGGAGAGCTTTCTCCATATGAAAAATGCAAAACTAATCTAACATGACCCTAAAAATGCAAGCTACTATGAAAAGTGGTTGACTTGCAAGGTCACAATGCTTACAGACATTTAATTATCATCATCGAGTGTTATTGGCAGCATCGCAAGATCTTACAATACTCACTAGTATGACTATGGGTATATAAATATGATCTATATCAGATAGAAATGTGGGAATCCCACCTAGGCACCAAAGACATGTAGGTCAAGATGACTAGTGCAGTGAGATTACCTAAGTTTACTATAGCGAGATTATGCTTGTATCAAGACACATGAAAGTCAGGATAGCTAGAAGCATGCACTTGCTAAACAGTCGAGGATAATACCTTATCAATCCATAGTGTCAAGTAAGACCAACATAAATGCTCATGACAATTAGGATCAACAAAAATATTCCCACAAGCAGATAAAGAAATAAAACATGTTCTCATACCCTCAGTCTTCTAGCTATGCATCATCAAAAACTTCTCAGGGAGAGACCACTCATCAAAGAAATCCTCATAGACAGCACAAAAAGAAAAATAAAGTCAACATATCCCAATCGAGTTGAGTGTTTAAGTGTGTGTGTGTTGGTCATAGAGTCAAACTCTGATTATCACATTTGCAAATGAGCAATATTGCATCATACTAGACTAGTAGGTAAGACATCTGATAAGTGTTGAGAAACACTCGACGCTAGGGTAGTGTTGAAAAACACTATTTGGGGTGGTGTTGAAAAAAACCTATTTGTGAAATACCCCAAGAGACAAATGCACCTAAAGGACCTATGCTAATGGTATGCCCCCTAGACAAAGACAAAGATCAATTCCAGACCAAGTCAAATAAGGTCAAGGCATGATGGAGAAAGGCTAAGTGTTGAGGACGCATGCTAACAAATAGGAGTGCAAAGGCCTCAAGTAGCGCCTGTTTCCAAGTTTTCACCACTTGGATTTTTATTGCAATTTTTCTCTTTTTTTCATTTTTTTTGTATTTTTGCCACCAAGGCGCCTGTTTCCAGATTTTCACCAAGGCACTTTTTATATATTTTTTACATTTTTTTAATTTTTTGTATTTTTTTCAAGACTTTTTATACTTTTTAGGATTTTTTCAGCATCATCTATCAATTTTTTTGGTATTTTTTCAGGATCATAAAATATGTACAAAGGATGCCCCCAGACTAAACAGGTATCAAGGATAGAACTTCTTTAGGTGCAAAATGTTGATGGGCTCAGGGAGCTATTCTCCATCTTCATTCGACAGTAAATAGGCACCTGTACTAAAAGTTGTTGTAATAATGTATGGTCCAAGCCAATTAGGTTAGAACTTTCCCTTTTGTTCTTTGTTCTATTGATTCTTAGGGTTCTCACACAAGACAAGATCTCCTACTTGAAATTCTCTAGGGAGAACCTTCTTGTTGAATGCCTTGGACATACGCTTCTGATAGACTCTCATATGGTCAAATGAAGCCCTATGCTTTTCATCTAGAAGTTCTAATTCTTGTAACCTCATGGCACGATAATCTTCATCTGTTACTAGACCTTTGAGAGAGACTCTGAGTGAAGGGATCTCTACTTCTAAAGGTAAGAATGCTTCAGTGCCATAGGTAAGGGCAAAAGGAGTAGCCCCTGTAGGTGTACGAATACTTGTCCTGTAAGCCCATAGTGCTGGATTGATTTGCAAGTGCCAATCCCTACCATTCTTGTGTACTGTCCTATGAAGAATCTTGAGAATGGTTTTATTAGAGGCTTCTGCTTGTCCATTTCCTTGTGGAAAAAAAATATAGGACCAATGTTGCTTGATTTTAAACTTTTTGCATAAATGCTTTAGGTCCTTATTTTTGAATTGACCTCCATTGTTAGTGATGATCTCAGAAGGTACTCCAAATTGGCAAATAATATGATTCAGAATAAAGAGTGAAACTATTTTTCCTGAGGCAACAGAAAGAGGGACTACCTCTACCCATTTCGTGAAATAATCAATAGCTGTGATGATAAACTTATGTCCACCTGATGAGTTGGGGTGAATTTTCCCAACAAGGTGAAAGGCCCAGTGCTGAAATGGCCAATGAGAAATAGAAGGAATTAGCTCCCTACCTGGAGCATGAATTAGGTTTCCATGTTTTTGACATTTCTCACAAGACTTAGAGAAAGCTACTGCATCTGTTTGCATTGTGGGCCAGTAATTCCCTACCCTAAGCAACCTTCGGGCCATGGCAAGACTGTTGGAATGTCCACCACAAATGCCCTCATGGATGTCAACTAATGCTTGGTTGGATTCCTCCTTTTCCAAGCACCTAAGAAGAGTCCCATCTAAACCCCTCCTATATAAATCACTAGAGATAAGGGTGTGGTGAGAGGCGTTACAGATGAGTTTTCAGTGTTCAGATTGGTTAAATGATTCGGGAATGATGCCATTGCGAAGGTATGAATAGATAGCACCATAACAAGAAGACTCATGAGTGACGAGGGTACAAATGACATGGATTTTAGATGAGTCAAATATGGGGTAGTGTGGCTCTTCCACCAGGAATTCAAATCTAGACTTGTGATGTTCCAACTGTAGGAGTGAAGCTAATGTAGCCATAGCATCTACAGCTTTGTTTTCCACTCTAGGGATTTGTTGAAATGTCACCAATGTAAAGTAACATCTCAATGAATCAACCATCTTTTTGTAAGGTATCAACTTTTCATCCTTGGTTTGATACTCCTCATTGACTTGGTTGATAATTAATTGTGAATCCCCAAAGACATGCAACTCTTTTATGTTCCACTCTATAGTTAGTTTCAATCCATTGGTTAAAGCTTCATACTCTGTAATATTGTTAGTACATCGGAATAGAAGTTTGTAAGACTTTGGTATGTTGTACCCATGTGGAGAGACAAACAATACTCTAGCACCTGATCCATTTTGCATGTTGGAACCATCAAAGAACATCTTCCAAGTGTGAGAGGTCATATACAGTATATGTTCATCTGGGAATTCCACCTGAATAGGCATACTATCCTTAACTAGAAAATCAGCTAACTGATCAGCAATAGCTTGTCCCTTTATGGCCTTTCTCTCAATGTACTCTATATCAAATTCAAATAAAACCATCATCCACATAGCAAGTCTACCCGTGAGGGCAGCCTTACTAAGTAAATATTTAAGAGGATCAATTTTTGCAACCAAATGTATAGTGTGAGCAAGCATATAGTGTCACAACTTTTGGGAAGCAAACACTACTGCAAGATAAGATTTTTCAATGCTTTTATAATTGATCTCATAAGATATGAGAGTATGACTAATGTAGTAAATGACCCTTTCTTTCCTAGTGTCATCCAATTGAGCCAACAATGCCCCCAAGGAAGAATCTGTTGCTGAAATGTACAAAATAAAAGGTTTCCTTGGAATAGGAGGCATCAAAATTGGAGGATTAGCCAAATACTATTTTATTTGATCAAGGCTCTTTTGGCAATCCTCATTCCATATACATGTGGCTCCTTTATGCAATGTTTTGTTAAAAGGTTGTGCTCTATTTGCAAGCTATGAAATAAACCTCCTTATGGATTGGAGTTGTCCCTGAAGACTTCTCATCTGGCTAGTGTTTCTTGAAGGTGGCATATCCAATATAGCTTGGACCTTTTTAGGATCAACCTCTTTTCCTTTTGCTGAAATTATGAATCCTAGAATTTTGCCTGAGGCAACTCCAAATGCACACTTTTTTGGATTCAATCTAAGCTAAAATTGTTCCATGCGATCTAGAATTACTTCCAAATCATCAAGGTGTGTATCCCATTTCCTAGACTTAGCCAAGGTGTCATCCACATAATCTTCCATGTTCTTATGCACCATATCATGAAAAATTGTGGTCATAGCTCATTAGTATGTTGCGCCTGCATTCTTTAGGTCAAATGGCATGATGTTCCAACAATAGGTTCCCCATGCACATGTGAAAGCTATTTTCTCTTGATCTTCGGGAGCTATTTTTATTTGGTTATATCTAGAAAAACTGTCCATTAAGGAATATATCTCATAACTCGCCATCATATCCACTATCATGTCTATGTTTGGGAGTGGAAAGTCATCCTTTGAGCATGCTTTGTTGAGATCTCTGAAGTCTGTACATATGTGAATGGATCCATCATGTTTTGAAAATGGAACAATATTTGAGATCCACTCAGCATAGTCAATAGCTCTAATAAATCCAGCTCTTAAGAGCTTCTCTAATTCTGCTTTTACAAGGAGAGCTACGTGAGGGTGCATTTTCCTCAACCTTTGTTTGACCAGTTTTATTCCTGGAGCTATAGATAGATGATGCATAATAAGATCAGTGTCAAGCCCTGGAATGTCTGAATATGTCCCAGCAAAGTTGATTTTCTTCTTTTGCAAAAACTTTGTATATGCCTCTTTTTCTTCAACTAATAGAGACTGAGCTAGGTGCACTATTTGAGGAGCCTCTTTTGTATTCAAATTCATTGGTTGTGTAGGCTCAATGAGAACTGATGACCTATATTGGAAGTATCTCGGCAAGTTATTAAGTACCCTATCCTTAGGTGCCTCAAAGAGGTTTTCACTCTCAGATACATCATTTATTTTTACTATTCTGGGTTCTGACACCACCACAAAGTGGTTTTCGCCATCAGGACCATTTTTCTTTTTTTCTTTTTCTTTTATTTTTAGACTGAGGTACTTAATATCAGGCTCTTTCATACTTGTTGTAGGTTCACTGGTGGAAGAGACTATGAGTTCAAGAGCATTGAGGTAACAGGCAATTTCGTAGTCATTCCGAAATGTGAGGAGTTGTGGCTCTTGAGAGAGTTGAGACCAATCAATCAAATGACAATTGACGAGGGGTAAGTCAATGACTGGTTCAACATTGTTTATGTGGAAAGTGTTATTTTTGGTGACTATATAATTGGGATTCATCAAGTCTCCTTCTAAGATACCCGAATTGGGATTTGTCCTACTAAACAAAGCATCATCCACTAAGGCAATTCGGGAAGTCCAATCCTCTAGTCCTACGCTAGGCTCGTCGGTCACATCAGGTTGGGTACTATAAGTATGGACAACATCCATGTCATCTAAATCAACTGTTGCATCTGAGAGTGAGTCCCATTTGAACTCATGTGATTCTGTCTCTAAATCATTATTTGGGCCTCGTGATGTAGAAGCCTCAAGGTTAGGAAAGGTTTCCCTTTCTCTAGCACTAGCATTGTTACTATTCGTTGTAGCTAGGATAGCAACACTTTTCATTGTCAATCTAGCATTCATATAGTCACTATCCATCATAGCTGGGATAGTAGGATTCTCAATTTTCAAATCTTTTGAATCTCCCCAAAAGAGATTTGTTGAAAGCACCCAATCATCACACATGTCTTGTTGATTAGAAAGATTAGGTGTGTAGTCTGAGTCATTGTCACTGTCCGTCATAGCCAAGATAGGGACACTTATTTGTTTCTCATTTTCAAAACCTAAGCCAACTGTTGACTTATTCCTTCATCCAAAAAGGGCATGGTTAAGAGGTTCAGCTTTAGCATCCAACTTATGACTAAGGGGACCATGTCCTGGGTAACCCATATTCTTGACCAATGTATACCCTCTCCCATAAGCTCTAGGAGAAGGTGCAAAATTCTCATTATGTCGGTATTTCTCTTCTCGGTAAATCCAGTCCCTAATGGCAACCTCTTCTTTTTCCTCTTGAATCAGAACTGAGGACTCTACAAATTTATCAAACAATGTCATGGCTGAAGATGAGGGCTTCGTTTCTTGAGAAGGTTTTCCATAAGACCCGGGGGAAATTTTATGAATGTATCCATTTTGTAATCCCCCATACCAAGGTCTATAGTCTTGAATTTATTCTTGCATTGTTCAAATGTAGTAGCAAAAGTATCAGCCTCCCTATTCAAAGGAATATGAGACCCTATCGAAATTGTGTTGACTGATAATGTGTTGTCCCCTGGTATGCAAATTTCTACTCCATTATAAGGGAACTTCACACATTGATGATAAGTAGATGGGACTTCTTGCATCTCATGTATCCATGGTCTACCCAACAAAATATTGTAAGCCAAAGGACCAACATCAACAATCTGAAACAAAATGTCTTTCTCTACAGGACCAATTCGAATAGGAAGAACAACCAACCCTTTAGAGCTACGTTCTGCTTCAACATAAGCATTAATGGTGATCTTCTTTCTTGTATCAATGACTTCTTTTGAATAACCCAAGGCCATCAATAAGCTCAAAGAGCAGATATTAAGCCCAGCACCCCCATCTATCAACACGCGCCTCACACGGGTCTTGTGGATCATAACCTCTATATGAAAGGCCAAATTGTGTGGGTGGCTTAGTGACTTGTCATCTTCTTCTGAGAATGTAAGGTAGTGAGGGCTAGCCAAGTGGTTGACCATATTATAGAATTGGTCTACATCTATATCATTAGGGACACTAGCCAATCTCAAAGAATCCTCAAGGACACACTTATGCTTAGGGGACAATTCCAAAAGCTCAAAAATAGATATCTGCGCTGGTGTCCATTGTAATTGATCAACAAGGTTATAGTTTGAATCAGGACCAATGGTGGCCTTAGGAAGAACACCCTTTGTCATTGGCTATTTAGAGTTGCTGGAGTTAGGACCTCTAATAACAATGGGAGCTTGAGACTAACTCCTAGTGACAACATTGAGGGGTTGAGACATCTTTCGTGAGTGAGGACCTCTAAGCACAACAACAAGTTCTTCATCAAGTATGGGAGGTGAGTCATAACCATAGGCGTCTTTCCCTCTCATCATGTTGAAAATATCATCAACAACTTCAAGCATATTAATGACATTCTCAGTGGTTGTGTAAGTGTAGTTGATAGCGGCCTTGCCATTCTTACCCTTAGAGTTATCTCCTTTCTCATATTTTGGCAAAGGTTCTTTAAAAGCTTTGTGGTCAACCCATCAACTTGTAATCTTCCACTTTCAATAAGATCTTGGACAAGATGCTTAAGTCTAAAGAAATTTTCTATATTGTGTCCAATTCCATTATGAAAGACACAAAAAGCCTTCTCATCCTACCAATGAGGCTTAGGATCCGATATGCAGTGTTTGGCAGGATCTTGAGGTTGTGCCAAATTATGAGCAATCAATGTTTTGAAAATATCTGCATACGAGTCTCCAAGTTTGGTAAATTGTCTCTTTTCTATTTTAGGTCTCCCTTGATACTTGGGTTTATTCTCTTGTTGTTCTAAGGGTGTTTGTAGCTTCATGGCTTGGACTAAATTAGAGAGATTAAGAACTCCTTCATTCTTAGGTTGTGATAAGTCAACAACTCCATCATTGACCACTTGCTTATTCTTATTCCAATAAGAGTTATTTTTGTCCTTATTACCATTATTATTGTTGTTTTGGCCAATCCTCATTTCATATCTTAACTCTGGTATTAAATTGCTCACAATTATGTCTATTCATTCTTCCTCAAGAATTGTTCTAGGATACTTTGAGCACAACCATCTCCATCATTGCAAGAAGGTGACAAAAGGTTCTCCTTGATTTTGTTTGAGTTTACACAAATCAAGCATTGTGATTGACCTTGATAGATTGTAAGAAAAATGTTGGACAAATCTTTGGACAAGTTCTTTAAATGTCCTCACTAGAGGAGTAAGGTTGGTGAACCACTCCATAGCTTGGCCTTTTAGACTCCTTGGGAATAATCTCATTAAGTAGGAGTCTTCATGATGAAAAGCAAAGCTCATTATATAAAATTGTCTAACATGGTCATGAGGGTCACCACTACCATCATATTTGTCATAAGTTGGGAACTCAACCTTCTTAGGAAATTCAATCATCACCACACTTTTGTCTATAGGGTTGGGACATATGGAATCCAAGTTGAATTTACTCTTAGGAGCTCTCATTTTCTCTATGTCCCTTTGCATTTTCATGATCACCTCGTTGGTTGAAGGACTTTGTTTCTTAATCTTTTGGTGCACATCAAAATCATATGGGACCTTAGCAGCTTTGTTGATGAGACTTTCTATAAACTGATCCTTGTTTTGTTCCACATATCTTTCTACATATGCTTGGAAAGATGGTTCTTTCTCCATAGTCATAAAATCTATATGATCAAAGTTGGCATAACTTCCTCCATGTTGTGAGCCATGATGTGCTCATTGGGAGGGTTGTTGTGAACATCTAGGAGGTGACTGTCTCCTATGGTGATCATATCTTGAAGTCCTTCTACCCCTAGGACTTGGGGATCTTGAGGGTGTCCTTGACATCCTTCTAGGACTTGGTGAGGGGGTAGATGGGGGTGAGTTGGTCCCACTATTGGTACGCATCCCATTGAATCAATTTTGGAGTTGTTGTGCATAGAGCCTATCTTGTTCTTCTTGAGCGACTCTTTTTCTTTTGTCCAATAATGCATGTTCCTCTTCTTCTAGTTATCTAAATTTCTCCCTTTTGGCAGCTTATTCATCTAGATAGGCTTGCTTCTCCCTTTTAATGCTTTTTAATCTTGTACTTGCATATCGGGAGGTATCTTTTAGTAGAGAAAATTGCCTTGAATGTCTGATTGCATTAGCTGCATTGATATGGTGGTCACTAGATTCATTGTTCTGGTCTTTGTGTTGTGACCCTAAATCTTAGTGAGTTTGTTGGTAATGTCTCTCAGCTCGTTGGTGAGCATTGAGATATCTTGTGCCGATAGGAGGTGATCCAGGTGGACTAGCATATGTAGACCCAGCAGATGTCATGTTACCCCTATGCCGTTGAAATATGTCATCAAGAGTTTGGTTCATTACTTCTCTTTATTGTCGAGTGAAAGTGTAACTCATGTCCATACTTGATGAAAGAGGTGCTAAAGAGGTACTCACTTTACTGGGATTAAAACAAACCTTGGGTTCACTTTTAGGAGATTGATAAAAAAGGGGTTCCTTTCCCTTGTGTTGTTGACGAGTCTTAACTAATGGTAACTAGCTAAAGATGACAGGGGGTCACTTCCCTTGACTGACTTGGTACCTTGTTGTAACTGACATGAAAGAAAAAGATTCTTAATGATAGGGTGACCTCTCAAAGTGTCAACACCAAACTAGGATAATCAAAGTTCTCTAATGTCCAAAAGAGATGAAAAGATAGAAATATCAAAAGGGGCTTTACGAACACTGTCAAAGAGGTGCTTCAAATCAAAGGGTGACTACCCTTGCACTTTTGAACCAGGAGGTTGGACTAGGCCAAAATATAATTGAAATTGAGATTAAATGAAAATGATTTGGACAATAAGAGTACTAAAATTTTCCAAGAATGTGGCTAACAATTCTAGAGATAAATTTTTTCACCAAGAATATCCTTCTAACTTGACAACTATTTCCAAAGTGACCTTGTAAATCGATTGATGTTGTCCCAAGAGGGAAAAAGCCAAAGATCTAGAGCCAAGACAGATCCCCAAAAATAGAGTAAACAACCTACTCAAAGACCTAATTTGACTGACAGTGACTGAAGCTGACTGAACTAGAAACACAGCAGACACTATCCAGGTGATATACTCCAGGCTAACCGGGTGATATACCTATATCAAGGTGATATTTCATCTTTTATTAGGTGATAGACTTGATAACTTCCAAGCAATAAACACCAGGCAAGTTAGGTGATAGTTCAACAGGTGTGAACTATCGCGTGATATAACTTCTCACTGCAGGCGATACTATTACAGAATTGTTCAAATCTTGACCAGAATTGTGTAAAATTTGCATTTTTGGGTCTGTTTGATCAAAGTTTTCAGTCTGAGGGTTGATATTTTTTATTTTAATCACAATATCAGCAGAAATTTGACAAGTTTGCAAATAGCATGGGATCAAACATGTCTTAAAACACTTGAAACAAGGGCAAAAGCAACCTTGCCAAGATAAACACTTGTGATATCAAAATTGAAAAAGCACCCTATGAATGCTATCAATTGTTTGTATGTTGAGAATGTTTATACTGGTATCACACAATCAAAGACACTTCAAGAAAATCTATCCTAAAAATTCAAGGCTCAATACTTACCAACTTAGGCCACAACTTGATGTTCCCTTGCCTCACACAAAGTGGTTACCCACAATAGATATTGGCTTTGTCATGGAAGTGCCAAAGACACAACCAAAGGAACACATATGGTGAGTATCTTAAGGTGATCTAGGTTGTTCCACTTGGATCAATCCTTGCACTAAGAAGATAAGCGGAAAAATAAGGTGGCTTCTATCTAATGGTTCGTAGTTAGGGCTTTCGTTCACAACACCCCTCTTGCTCCTCATAGAGGACTCGGACCTCGCGGCCTCAAGAGTACCTTAAGAATTCTTTCTCAATGCTTTCCCCATGGTCTCAATCCCATGAGCTACTCACATCAAGCGAAGACAAGTGTTATGTCTACCAAGGTTTTGTGTCCTCCATAGCCTTGAGTTTATAATGGGTCAGAATAGCTCGGTTAGCTTGTCCCCACTTGGTTCATCCCTCTTGGTTGCTCAAGAGAAAGCCTGCTAAAGGAGTCTAATACTAAACAAAGAATGGATTAACTCTTGAGGTTCAAGGTTTTTGGTTCACCACAAGGGTGAAGAGCATACTCCCCTATCTCAAGAATTGCTCCCAAACACACCAAAAAGAGGTTCAATTACCCTCTTTCTTCCAAAATTCCAAGATGGGTCAGGATTTTCTGGTTCACCACAAGGGTGTAGAGCATACTTCTCCTACCACCTCAAAATCCCTTCCACAAGATATTAAGATTCCTATGAAAATGAACAACTAGTGATTTCCACACTTGAAATGAAATAAAACACAAGCACTTGATTTGGTTTTTATGCTTAGGGCAGCCTTGCAAAAACCGTTAGTATCCCTCTTTGACATGCATTCTTTTAGAAAAATATTCAATCAAGAGGCACCTACAAGCACAACTTGTTAAACCAACAAGAGGTTAGAAAAAAAAAAAACCAAAATCTAAGTGAGACAAAGCAAGATCTAACTAGAAGATGTAAATAAACTCTGTTTAAATGCAGTGAATAGAAACAGCAAGCTATCTAAGATCAAACTTGGCTAAATAACTCAAATTAAAGCTCTTTGCTGGTACAGGTGACACACTATAGACACCAAAAATATCGCACGATATAGTTCTGTATAACAGTGCGATATTTTAAGTCTGAGCAATATTTTGCCTTAAGCCAGGCGATACTTCATCCGACACCAGGTGATAATTCTTGCAACAGTCAAGTGATACTTCAAACAAGAAAAGTATCACATGATATGGAGTGAACTATCGCGCGATATACCGGAACAGTATCGCATGATATACTGAGACCAAAAAAAATAGAGACTAAGAATTAAGCTGAAATTAATCCAAAAAATTGATGAAAATGCAAAAATGAAAGGACAAAGTTAAGCTACTCTGCCCCACATTGGGCGCCAAAAATGTATGGTGAAAATGTGACCACACTTCTATGAATCCTTACATGTAAGGAAACTCAAGAATGAGCCCTCACAAATTGATCCATAGCTCTTTATGCATGAAGTTGCAAGATTTGAAATTTTCTCTCAACTAGAGCTATTAAGCTAATGACCTTGCTAGTCAACCACACAATGAGAGATTCCAAATCAAAGACAAGGGAAACAATGCCAATATCTCCAATGAAATCAAAATGAATGCAATGCAATGAAACCTATATGAGTATGCAAATTACTCTATGGAAATGAAAGTACAAATTATGCTATGAAAGGAAAGTACAAAGATTACAACCTTCCTAATTAGGCTATATGAGATTAAACTATTGCATAAAAGGAAATCTACACTAAGAATGCCATTATCAATGCAACTAAGAAAACAAATATGAAACTAAATGAAATGCAACAAAGATCTTCAAAGCTTGGATGCAAAAAGTGTCTTCAAAGAGCTCCAAATGACCTATAAAACCTGCAGCATAACAATAGCATAAAACATGATACTAAAATGAGGAGGAGAGCTCTCCTTTTATAAGAAATGAGGTGAAATGGACCATTGAGATTAAGAGGCAAAAGACTTAATCAATGATGGAGCTTGAAAGAGGAGCAATCCATGTGCACAAGTATCCTCCAATAGGAAAATAAGAGTTGACTTTTGTGTCCATATGAGATAAAAAGTACTTTTTCCCTTTTTATAAAATAAGAATAATGTTTTATTTGTGCAACTTAGGATAAGAGAAAAAGGTGGGGGCTTTTTATTTATTAAAAGAGGAGGAAGTATTCCTTTTAAATAAATAAAGACTTAGGATAAAATGGTTAGCCCAAGGAATAATCAAAAATGATAAAATAGAATTTGATCAAAGAAATTGATATAATTGATAAATGTTAATTTTTGAGAATATTGATTCAGAAATTTGATAAATTGCTAAATGGGGGCCCAAAGTCTAGGTGACCATTTTAGGGTGTATACAATAGACTCATCAATAAGTTACCCAAAGTATTCCTTATCCTCGTCTATTATATCCATCTTCCTCTATGTAGATATCTCAGTTCTTTATGTTTTCTCTCCTCTTTACAGATGCTTAGATGTTTGTAACTAACATGATAAGTATTGTCAAACTAGTTGACATCAATGACAATATAATGACTAATTTAATTATCTTACATATCATTTTAGCACTCAGTGATCTTTAATCACTGATATTCAAGTCATTCAGGTATTCAATCAGTTGTAGTTCATCACAAACAACTGACTTGGGTGCTATAATCTCTTCACAAATCTTCTTTCACAAGCTCTCTACAAATTTGCAATTTTTCTCTTTGAGATACAATACCAAATTATTCAAAAATCCTATATTTATAGCCACGAATCATGATTACTCTTTTTCCACTGAAATTTTGAATATCATTGATGCAATCACATTTTACTTTGCACATCAATCAATGAAGAGTTTTTATCATCATTAATACTTTGATTCTTCCTATAGGAAATAATATTCTTGCAACTAGTACCACCTCAAGGCAAGGGAGTTTAAGATTTTTATGTTTAATACTCTCCTTGAGCCCAAGAATTTAGCTTAGGTGTTGGAATAAATAGTACCAAGATTCGGTACCACAGGAATCTCCACTCCAAAAACATCTTTCCTTTTCCATGTTATGTCAGTCTTTGAGATCCATCTCAAACCATAACTATGTTACCATCTCTAGTATTCACTAGAGAACCACCAGATCTACATGTGTTAGCATAATGACTATTCTAACCACATTTGAAAAAATTTACTTTCTCTTTACCTGATCTCACTCATTGAACCTTGGATCTCCACTAACTATCCTTTTGACCATAGTTGTAACACACATAGAATTTCCCATGAAAAATATTGTTCATTGCATTGTCTAGCCTTGTGACCATAGTTGTAACACACATAGAAATTCCTATGAAAAATATTGTTCATTGCATTTTTTTTCCTGATTTGATACTTGACTTTTTCACTAACTTTCTCTATGACCAATGTTATGATAATTAAAGCTTTGAACCTTTTTTTCCTTTCTCGTCTTATAATCAACTTCTTTATGACCAAAATTCTTGCAAATATAACAAAAACCATTAAAAGATAAGTACCTTTGATCATTTGGTTGTCTTACCAGAGGCCTCTGTGTAGATGTACTTTGATTCCTAACCTCAATTATCACTTCAATATTTTCATCATCTCTAGTTATCTTATCTTTTCCTTTTTCCTTATCATTTGAACATTCAACAATAAAACCTAGACCTTATATATCTTTGTGAATTGTCTACATGTCTAGTAATTGATCCAAAATAGTGCTTCTTTCACATAACTTTTCTTCTAACCTCAGCTTCCTCAATTCTAATTCTAGCTTCTCATTATATTTTGAACTCATTCTGATTTCTTCAATCTCTTTCCATTTCTCCATTACAATTTCTAGTTTTTGACTAGTCAACCAATCACTTTTCATCTTGTATTCCAATCCAGCTTTGATAAAATATTCCCTTGGTATTTTTTCATCCATCTCCTTCTTAAGATCTTATATCCTTTCCTTTGAATCCTTCATTTCTTGATCCTGATCTACACCATTGCCTTTTGATTTATTCATTTCTTTTAGTTCATGTTCAAACTCTACAATTTTTTCCTTTGATTGTTTCAATTCCTCACTGACTTCCTTGTGCCTTTCTTTGAACTTCTTGATCTGATCTCTCGACTTTGAAATATAGGCATTTCCCTCTTTCAAATTATCTTTCATCTCTTTATTTTTTGATTTAGTACCTTCAATATCACTCATCATGATTTTCTAATCTTCTTAGGTATAGAAACCTCATTCCATTTATTCAAGCAACCAAGATCTCCCTCAAGCAGTTAAGCTTTATCTGCAAGGGACCAAGCTTTGATACCAATTATTGAACATGTTGAATAACTGAGAGGGGGTGAATCAATTATTCCCACACACTATAAAACTTATACTCTATTGGTAAACTATTAAACAATAACAATAACAACTTCTAATTTACTAGTTAAGAACATTAAAAATTCATAGTAGATATAAACATGAAAACATAGAAACACTAACATAAAACACTGAGATTTATGTGGAAACTCAAATTGGGAAAAACCACACAGAAGCTAATTCTCATGAAATGAAATACCTATTAAGGTGACACTGGTTAAGGTGATTTTTACAAAGGCTCGCTACTAGTTTTTTCTCACTGTGGGTCGGCTCACTATCAGTTAGTATAACTACCCTTATACTTGATAGAGATATCAAAAATGGATATGGAAAAAATGTGAACTAATATAATTGCATCTGAATATGCATGAACAGTTCAACAATTGAGCTCTATTACCACAACCACCAAAAGATCATAATGAACTCTTCTATGTATGCAATTGTTTGATACTCTGCTATTGGTATGTAAGCCTCTCCTTGATCTTCAATAATGTTTGTTTAGAAAAAAATTTCTCACTTACACCACTACCTTAGATTTACACTAGCCTTCATGTGCATATACATCCATACAAATACACTCATACCTCAAATACAAAGATCTCCTTTATTTATTTAGGTATATGATCATACATATGTCAGCTCACACCAAATGTATGTAAAACCCCCAAAGAAAAACATATTATCATTACATTTAAATTTATAAAACTGATCCTAAATCTAGGACACACTTAAGAACATTTATCAAATGTGTGCTACAACACAACCCACATCACACTTAAGATATTACAATGCATATTATAGTTGCCGAGAACATCTTAACACCACAACCAAGTCCAAAAGATGAATCATGAAATAACTAAAACCACTGATAGATAAAACCTATCTAGAATACGATGTAGCCAATAAACCAAAACCATATAATGATATCACAATTGTCCAGATATCAAAAACATGTGGAAGATCATTGTAGCCATAGAAATCACCAGCAACCGATAGAATATTCTATGTAAAACTAAACACTGAAAGCATACAAGTACACCAAAACAAATGATCCATGAGTAGAACAATGTACACTTGTCATGGGGTAAGTGCACAAAGATGGGGCACCAAAAAGGGGGTATAAGTTGCCACTTTTTTCTTGAAATCAGCAAACTCTAAACTTCAACAAGAAATTTAAGATAGTTAGACTCAAAATTTTGAGATGTGACAAAAACAAGAGTTGTAATACTTTGAATCTAGTTCCTAAACTACTAACTTTTTTTGAAAATGGTGCAGATTAAGGCCTTCAAAAAGGGGGAGCACAAAAAGTGGTCCTATTTTTTGTCCAAAAACATAACATAGCTTCTGGTGTGGTCCCCCTAAAATGTTAACTTTTTTTTTTTAATTTTTTTAATCGCTCTAGTGAGAAGTTAGCTAACACCACATAGTTTATCCCAGATTTTTTTGGTAATTTTTTTATGAACGTATAATTTTTTATGAATTTACGAAGTGCACACATCCTGAAAACATGAAATTTCTGTGTGCTCCCCCTAGAAATCATTTAAAACTAATCAAAAATTAAATTTTCCTTTTTTTAAAGTGTGTAGAATGGATTCTAGTTTCTAAAAATGTAACTTATTGCAAAATTCGATGAATGAGCCAAAATCTATGCCCAAAATACTGCATGTTGGTTTTTTACAAAAAATGGACATACACACAAAAGAAATTAGAGTTGAAAAACTTAACATAATCAGAATTCAAAATAAATTATATGCTTAGATAGCTAACAGAGAGATCTACAATATCATGTTGTCTAATTTTTGCGTTCTTGAGCCACGAGTAAACCTGACGAGGAGCACACAAAAAAAGATGTCATTTTTTTGTATGTCTGCTGGAAAACACATCTCGGGCCTATTTCAATCATCCAAGCCTTTGGGTTGGATCTCCAAGGAAAATCCAAGCCTTAGGATTGGTAAATTCAAATCTTTTTAAAAGCATGCATGCCCTAAAGCACACACGCCCTATGTAAATCATAAATTTACATAGGGCACACGCCCTATAGGGCATGTGCCCTATGTAAATTTATGAGATTTACATAGTGATGAGAAATATTCAAAGTGGGAGGAAGAGGGAGAGAGAGAGAGTGCTCTCTCTATCTCTCTCCCTCCCCCATACTCTCTCTCCCTTTCTACCCCTTATCACTCCCTCTCTCCCACTTATCACGCTCACTCTAACCTTCTATATCTCTCTCTCCCTTCTCTCCTCTCTCTCTCATCACCCTCTCTCTCTCCCTCTCTCCCCCATACTCTCTCTCTCTCTCTCTCTCTCTCTCTCTCACATACACACACACACACACACACACCTCTTCTTCTCCTTCTCTCTCTCCCTTTCCCCTTCTCTAACTCTCCTTCCCCTTCTCTCCTACTCTCTCTTTCTCTCCTTACCCTTCTCTCCCTATCCCCTTCTATCTCCTTACCCTTCTCTCCTATCTCTATTCTCTCTCCCTCTCCCTCTCCCATTCTCTCTCTCCTTATCCTTCTCTCCTACTCTCTCCATTCTCTCTCTTTTCTCCCTTTTTCTTATTTTACATAGGGCGTACGCCCTATGTTTAAGACTAGATTCATAGGAGATGTTTTTTGTTTTGTATAGGGTGTACGCCCTATAGCGCGCTCATGCTATGTAAAACTAGAAGAAATGGTCTTATTTGGAAAGGATCTCATGAAAGAGGCCCACATTTTGTTATGCTATCTGAATTCTGCATTTTTTTCGACAAGCTTTCACTTTTCATGGTGTTGATAGTGACAAATCAACATCGTTTTGCACCATAGTGACAAATTTTTGCTTTGCACCATCGTGAAAGTCAATTATTGGAATAAAAAAGACAAAAAGAGATTGAGGTAAGTTATTTATTTTTTACATGTCAAATGTTAATAGTGTTTTGGTTTATAATTTGTATGATCATCCAAGAAAAGGTTGATGTTTCCTTGAAAGAAAATTTGACTTCTTTAAAACTTGAAGGTTGTTTCATAGCCCATAGTTCCACATCCGTGAAACTTCTAAATTGTTATTTCTTTAGCATCATCTTTAGATATCAACATAGGGTGTATAAGAGGTTAAATATATTGCCAAATTTCAAGCCTAAAACCCTAAGCAAAGAGGTGAAAATGATATGCAAGAGCCTTTGTATTATGACATTTTTATGATTATTTCAACAAGACATTTTTCCTCCATCAATTTTTGGGGATTCATTATGGGTTTAGGATACCAAATCACTTACTAGTCCTCATCATTGATGTATGCACATATGAAAAAAATTGGACCTTTGATTATGTATCATATATTATGAGGGAAATTCATAAATATTTGGTGACCATAAAGAAAGACCACAAGGTAGTGCACTTCAAAAGGTACTCACTTTTGTGTCATGTTATTCTTTTCTCTACTTTGAAATTTTGGAAGCCCCAACTCAAGGTGAGACTATAAGAGAGTAATAGAGCTTTGTCAAGTTGAGCATGGATCTACATTTGGGACAAGCACTATGAGGCATCTTATTATATAGTTTTTGAAGAATATTTTGGAAAAAAAGATTTGATTTAGATGGGACAACGAGTAGATTGGATATTGTTTGAAATTTTTAACAGATTTTTAAAGAAAAAATACCTTGTGCATAAGAAGGAATAAAACACATTTGGGGTGATTAGTTTTATCAAATTTTATGGTTCACTAGTAGCATCTCATGCACTACCAAAAAATGTCCTTGATAGAATCCCATTTTTATAGAATACATGGAAATTGAATAAGGTAGATAACACTCATTTAAGAAGTGCAAAAAGGGTTCTACATGCCATCAACATGTATTTTTTATATTTTTTAGTGTTGTCCAACAAAGACCTTTAATTGATCATAAATTTCTTGATACCTTATACAAGTGGATGCACCAAAGCCATTTGATCTAGAAAACTTTATCCATGAAGATAGGGAATCTTAGAAAATGTCTGGCTTCATGCACCAATATGATAAAATTGAGACCTAATTAAGAAATTTTTATACTATCAAGAGGTGATCATGAAGAGGGGGAATTGAGAAAATGTCATATTTGTAGACACCTAGAAGAATGAAAATATCCAACATATAAGGGGTTAGTAGAGGAGATTAATGATCCTCTTTTAAGAGTAAAATTATTGATGGATTCTTACAAATATGATCTTGATAAGAACAAGCTATTTTAGCTTGTTCCAATCACTCTTACTACACCCCTTGCTGCATCTACACCATCTTCATTAGATCCAACATCAATTATCTCATGTTAAGGACCCAATAATGAAATTTCATAGCAAGTGGACTTGAGGATAGAAAAAGTTAACAAAGTGAGAAAAAAAAAATTTGATACATTGACACCCAATAGAAGATTGTAGTGGACCCTCATCCAATGGTTAAAGCATTATCTAGTTATATAAAGGGAGGATAATTTGTTGATGATGTTAGTGAATCGACACATTATAGACTTGTTCTTGATACATAATTTGATAAAGTGTAATGAATTTATATTATAATTTGTCATATTGTAAGAGGTTTATATTATAATTTGACTTACTGGTTTACATTTATATTATATTTTTAAAATTGTAATCAATTGATATGTAGAAATCATCATATGCCAAGGAAACGAGCAAAGAATTTAACACTAGAAGAGCATGAAAGAGACAAAGAGAAGAAAAGGGAAAGAATGAGACAACTTCGTGAACAAAAAAAATTAGATACTATAGAAGAAGATTTTTCTTTGGATGAGGAACATGAAACATCAATACAAAGTAAGAGAGAATTGGAATTGGAATAAAAAAGACAACGAATGAGAAACTTGCATGCAACGAGACAATTGAATTATGAAGATGCGGGGACATCATCTATGAGTTCCCAAGTTCAAGAGACATCATCATCCAATGTTTGAGGCACACCAATGTATCATGTTGAAGGCACACCATTGTCTAGTTTCGAAGGTGGAGGCACACCAATGTTTCATGTTGAAGGCACACCATTGTCTACTTCTGAAGGTGGAGGCACACCAATGTTTCATGTTGAAGGCACACAATTGTCTACTTCTGAAGGTGTGGGCACACTCTTTGATCATGTTGAAGGTACATCATTTTCTACTTTCAAAGGTGTGGGCACAACATCGTCTCATGTTGAAGGCACTCAAGATGGTACGCAATTCACACATAATGTTTCTAATGCTTCTAGAATTATCAAATATAGAAAACCAAAATATTTGATTGATATTGATACTGACATTTTGCAAGCAATGCCTAACAAGATTCCCACGTGTACTTGTCAAAGAAATGTTAATCGTATTTGGAGATCATTTTTTGAGAATTTAAACATGACAAGGAGATGTCAACTATTTGTTGAAATGATGAGAAATCTAAAATTTAGGCCCATCATGAAGATTCTTGGGCTAAGAACGATAGATGAGTCAAGTGAAAAATCTATTGTGAAGAATCTAATGACTGCATATGAGAGTGTGGGTTCTACATCACGCACGAAAGATAGTAATGTCACACGACATGTACTTACATCAATGATAGCAAGCACTCAAATGAAGAAATCTCGACTCATTAGAAAGACAAGCAAAACATTGAAAATAAGTAGAAAGTCTCTAATGAGAGCCCTGAGAAGGCGTCAAAGAGTGGAAGATCCAAATAGCAATGAGTTATGGGCATTTTCCGGTAGACTACCGTGAAAAGATAAAGCAATTGTTGAAGCTTTGAAATCCTTGATTGAAGAATTTTGGAAAAATAATACATGGGTATCTCCTAATCAAAGAGATGTTGTAAGAAGGAGGATTGGTAGTCAAATTCATGTTCCACATCCAAAACATTTTTTGGATTCAACTCAAACACAATTCTTTGGAAAATTTATGCAAACGTATCCTCAAATTAAAATTAGTCAGAGATATTTTGAAATGTGTAAACCTTTTTATGTCAAGATAAATCACACACGCACAACTTGTTGTTGTAGGGTAAATATTGAATTTTCTAACCATTTTGAAGTTTATAGAAATATATGTGTAGCTTTGCACTCTAACAATGTTTTGCAGGATTGTAACATAAATGTCCCACCTAGATCTTCAAGGGAATTAATATCTACAATTTTATGTGAAAGAGTGGATGGTCAACAATTTTACAATCTCTCATGCTTGAATGGTACATGCATAGATTGCAGAGGTTTGCGACGTTTGCCAATTTGTCAACATATGGAGAGTACGCATGTAGTCGATAATGAAATAGTGGAATTTGGAAAATATAAGACCGTGACATACAATCTAAAAGATGGAAAAGAGGCTAAAAGATGTGATTTAGTAATTGAAAAAATTCCAATGTATCAGTTCATGGACATTTTTTGTAAAAAAATTATTTATGAGTATGCAAGGCATACACATAGAGCACGATGGTTAGATATGCAATTCAAGTTGTGCAAGGACACATTCCCACTTGATACCATTGTTTTAGTTGTGGAATTTGCAGAGAACTACACACTAAAACCACAGAATGAGGTGCAAGCAAAGTATTACAGCTCTCAATAGGTTGCTATATTTGTTCATATAGCATTCATGCATGCACCAGATAGTACAGAGGAGAACAAGAAGATATTGAGGGAGTATCATTTTTATATCAATGATGATTGCTCACATTCTACAGAGTTTGTACATGGTTTCTTTCAACTATTTTATGGTCATTTGGCAAATAGGGGCATAAAATATCATCAACATATCATTTGGTCAGATAATTGTGCATCCCAATTCAAGAATTCATGGATGTTTTATTGGTTGTGCAAGATGCATAAGATTAATGGAATTCAATATATGTGGAATTTCACTGAGGCTGGTCATGGAAAGGGCGAGCACGATGGCGCAAGTGCATGTATTAAAAGAGCCTTAGCACGTGAAGAATTAAAGTACATAGAGAAAGCAACATTGTCAAATGCATGATGTATTGTCCAGTGGTGTAACGCTACAATGGGTCCAGGTAATGAAGGTGAGTCTACGGTTCATAGATTTTTTTGGTTTATGGATGAAACTAACATTGCACCATATGAGGATTGTTGTACATTGACAGGATTGAGTGAGCTACACTCTTTTAGAAGTTGTAATGCAGGTTCATGGAGTATCCACACATGACATATGGTGTGCATTTGTTCATCATGTGTAGATGAAGATTGGGATGGGTGTGAGTCAAAGGAATGGGTTGACAAATGGTATACATGTATTTTGAGTCCACTTGCCTCCTATCATCCCCATGAATCACTACAACCAACAGAAATGGAATCATCCATTGACTTTGATCTCTTATCTGATCCAGTACAACTAGGTCGGTATTTTCCACATACAAATAATCTCAAATTTAGTACTTTATCATAAATATTTAGTAAACTAATGTCCTCATTATGTTTATATCATTACAGGCCATGTTTTTGCTATTATTGCACCTGAAGACAATGAAGAAGGGATAGATTATTATTTGTGTCGTTGTGTAGAGGCTAAAAAGAAATTGGATCGCTCAGTTATCGATGGTGAAGAATTATAATACCCTATAGGAGCAGTGGTTGTAACTGGTACATGGCTTAGATGGTATGCTATGAAGAACCCCAAGTTTTGGTTGTTCAAGGATTGGGAGACACAAAAAAATATTCTTCATTATTCAAACCTCGTCATTGCATCAAATGTCCACTTAATCAAATATGGGGGAAGACCATAAAATAAAACTCTTTGGAAGGTTCATGAGTCAGACCATGAGGCAATACTTGAGACAATCAAGGGTAGGGCAGACCCAATTGGTTCATTGGACTAAATGGAGATACAAAATATCGTAACATGTCAAATTTATATAGCACTATAAATTGGGTGGATTGTAAATTGCTCATGCATTACCCTGTATGTATAACAGGAAGTTTGTAACATTTAATGACAACCTTTCTCTTCTATTTTTTGGGGCAATACCAGAAGTTTTTCTCTACTTAGCTCTTTCCTCTGGTGCTCCTATTGAGCTGAGTTGTAAAAATATTTCTCATTATTAATAAAAAGAAATTTATAATAGAAATTCTTGACATACAGTAAGATCTCAGCTCAGCATTAACTTCCACACATAAACCCAAGCCAAAACCAACTTCTAAACAAGCCTGCCATAAACACCACGTACAAAAAACCTAAAATCTTCCAACAAAACCTAACCCAAAGTAGTAGGAAACTTGGTAACAGCCTTACTTCCTTCAGAAGAAGCATGCCTAGCCAGCTCTCCAAGGAGAACAAACTTGACAACAATCTCAATTTCTCTGGAGGAAAGTGTCATGATCTTGTTATATTTTAGTAGAGAATCAGCCTCAAGAGTAATCTTATCAAAAATGTCCATCATGAAGCTCACCATGATATCCATGGCAGCACTGGATATTCCCTTGGAGGGATGCACTTGTTTCAACACCTTGTATATTAACCTTTTGTAACTTCCTACACTTCTCTTCCTCTTCTTTTTCTTATTCTCTTCCTTTTGAACATCACTTTCTTTTCTTTTCTTAGCTTTGGAGAATCCTTTACTTCATTCTCTCCTTTCATACCATCTTGATGCAGAGCCCTCCACTATCACCTTAAATAGGCCAACTCAACTCGAGGATTCAACAAGTAACTTGGAATCAACTCAAGGAATTAGTCCTATTCAAAGATAAAATGGATTTCTCTAACTTTTTAAGTCACTTCCACAACCACACGCATGAGTTCACTATCACTTTTCTTTGTTGCAATCTCTCTAAGCACCAGTACCCTCCTAGGCCACTTAGTGCACCTAGTGCCTCCAACACACCAAAAACCAAACCAAATTTCTTACCTTGATCCAAATGCTATGGATCATCTTAAAATGGTACATTAGACATTTTCAAACTCCCCTTTCACTCCTATCCACTCATCTTTCACCATTCTTCCACTATAGCCTTCCAGGCCTGCCTAGTAGCCCTGCCAAAACTGAAATCAGCATTTTTCTACCAAACTTCGCAAACAACCTATCAATTTTTTTGCATTTTTGAGTACCCTTTTTTGAGTTCCTAAGTTGATATCAATCTTAGACTTTAACTCTTTGACTGGTGTAGACTTCCTTTTTTAAGTGCTCTTCTCACAAGCCTAATTAGCCCCTCCTAACAAAGCAACCCTATCACCCACTTACTTCTAGGGTTCCATGACCAAAAATAGTATTTTATTATGATCCTAAACCAAGTATTTTTCACTTTTCAAGAGTAGACAACAAGTTTTAAACAACCAACTACAAAACCCTCTATTTAAGGCCTTCACACCTGTGGCTTCTCCAATCTAACACCTCCACACACTTACCAATCAAACTAAGGGTTTTAACACCATTAAAAAAACATAATATGACCATATAAGCCATAAAATATGGCCCTCCAATGGATGAATCTCTCAGACCATGACTGGTCCCAACACTAGTAACCCCCAATCAGCACTTTACTCTCCATGTTTGTGGTCTCTCCTCCACAATACCCACCCATCCCTACATTTAAACTTATATAAAAGGATTATATACATGTTATGACTCCTCCCAAAAATCAAATTGACCATAGGAGGTGGGGGAGTCAATCCATTCATTAAACTTTCAAAATAAACAAAGTGTTGTTTGCAAAATCCCTGTTCGGGATAGTCAAGAATAACTTGGATTTACTGTCCCAAAATGTCACAAAATGCTTCTAAACAATCCTTCCATAAACACCACATACAAAAAACTTAAAATCTTCCAACAAAACCTAACCCAGCGTAGTACGAAACTTGGTAACATCCTTACTTCCTTCAAAAGCAGCATGCCTAGCCAGCTCTCCAGGCAGAACAAACTTGACAACAATCTCAATTTCTCTGGAGGAAAGTGTTACGATCTTGTTATATTTTAGCAGAGAAGCAGCCTCATGAGTAATCTTATCAAAAATAATGTAGAGGTGATAGCAAGAATGTGGAGTGCCCTTCCTTTTGCTCCCACAACTCACCAACCAACTACAATGACCTAAGGATGTTCACAAACTCCTTAAATGGTATAACACAACCAAAACAAGGGTTTCCTACTCCAAAAAACTCCTTTAGAAATTTTACAAACTCAATCAAACTTTGGTGCCTTTTGGGCTTTAGGGACACTAGGCCTAAATCTAGCCTTTAACTAGAATTCTTCATCAGTGGACTTCCTGACCACTCCCAAGCATTTAGATGGTCCTCATATGACCTAAGGATGCTAAACCAACTCTTGGTTTGGTCCCTTTACAACTGTACCATAGCTAACAAGTGGAGAGCTTCTCAAGGTACTGATCTCTTTCATAGAGAAGTTCCTACTTCATCTCAAGGTTCTTGTTTAGGTGACCAACTCCTTCGAGGTCCACAAATAGACCCATTAATTGGTAAAAGGGTAGATGCAATTTTGGAAAGAGTATCCCAATTGAAGAGTAATGGAAATTCTAGTGAGCATGAAGTTATTGCAAATACAATGGGTGTATCTCCTCCACTAACAAATATAACTACTTCTAGAGACTTGAGTTTAAATGGAGACTGTCTATTCCCAAACATGCCCTAGTTGAGCAGATGAACTAGATGTTGCTTGAGTAAAGAAGATAGTGGTTTATTAAAGCATCTGCATTATCCCACTTGCTATCAGTTACTACTTTTTGAGTAGCTTTTCAGCTGCTTCTATGCAAGATTTTTATAATATATAATGTCCTCATGCAAGTACATGTCACGCATAGTCATTCCAACCCCGCCGATGACTCCATGCTGAAGTGTCCCTCAAGGTCCCTTAAGCATAAAATTGGCAATCTTTGTCAGGTCATATCTTAGAGCTCGTGTGAGGTAGTATGGATCGGTCAATTGCTACGAGACCGTATTATCGGGGCCTACAAAAGCCTGTCTCAATTTTTGGAGATTCAATTTTGTTTAAATTCGGCAACACATTCTCGGTCGGTGTCAGAACTCAAAGTGTTCCTCAGCTGAAATGGTCAACATTGCATATCTTTCCAATCATCGGTCTTAGCATCAAACTGTCAGTTCCAACAGCTCTGAATGGCCGGGTAAACACTAGTGGAAACCTCATTCACCATGCACAGTCATTCGAACCCCGCCGATGACTCCGTGCTAAAGTGTCCCTCAAGGTCCCTTAAGCATGAAATCAGTGATCTTTGCGAGGTCATACCTTGGAGCTCATGCAACGTAGCATGGATCAGTCAATTGCTATGGGACCGTGTTGCCAGGGCCTACAAAATCCTATCTCAGTTTTTGGAGATTCAATTTTGTTTAAATTTGGCAATACATTCTCAGTCGGTGTCAGAACTCAAAGTATTGCTCAGCTGAAACAGCCAACATTGCGTATCTTTCCAACCATCGGTCGTAGCATCAAATCATCAGTTCCAATAGCTCTGAATGGCCCAGTAAATGCTAGTGGAAACCTCATTCGGCACCCACATTCATTCGAACCCCGCCGATGACTCCGTGCCGAAGTGTCCCTCAAGGTCCCTTAAGCATGAAATTGGCAATCTTTGCAGGGTCATATCTCAGAGCTCGTGTGATGTAGAATCAATTTGTTAGGTGCTACGAGACCATGTTGCAAGGGCCTACAAAAGCCTATCTCAGTTTTTAGAGATTGAACTTATTTTAAATTTGGCAACACATTCTCGGTCGGTGTCAAAACTCAAAGTGTTCCCCAACTGAAATGACCAACGTTGCGTATCTTTCGAACCGTCAATCATACCATCGAACTATCAATTCCAATAGCTCTGAATGGCTGAGTAAATGCAAGTGGCAACCTTTTTTGGCACCCACAGTCATTTGAACCCTGCCGACGACTCCGTGCTGAAGTGTCCCTCAAGGTCCCTTAAGCATGAAATTAGTGATGTTTGCGGGGTCATATCTCAGAGCTCGTGTGACATAGAATCGATTCATTAAGTGCTACGAGACCATGTTGTCGGGGCCTACAAAAGCTTGTCTCAATTTTCAAAGACTCAACTTATTTTAAATTTGGCAACACATTCTCGGTCGGTGTCAGAACTCAAAGTGTTCCTCAGTTGAAACGGCCAATGTAGCATATCTTTCCAACCCTCGGTCATAGCATCAAACCGTTAGTTCCAACAGCTCCAAATGGTCGGGTATACACTAGTGGCAACCTTGTTCGGCACCCACAATTGTTTGAACCCTGCCGATGACTCTGTGCTGAAGTGTCCCTCAAGGTCCCTTAAGCATGAAATCGGCGATCTTTGCGGGGTCATATCTCAGAGCTCGTGTGACATAGATTCATCAGGTGCTACGGGACCATGTTGCCAAGGCCTACAAAAGCCTGTCTCAGTTTTCAGATATTCAACTTATTTTAAATTCGACAACACATTCTTAGTTGGTGTCAGAACTCAAAGTGTTCCTCAGCTGAAATGGCCAATGTTGCGTATCTTTCCAACCATCAGTCATAGCATCGAACTGTTAGTTCTAACAGCTCTGAATGGCCAGTTAAACACTAGTGGCAGCCTCATTCAGCACCCACAATCATTCCAACCCCGCCAACAACTCTGTGTTGAAGTGTCCCTCAAGGTCCCTTAAGCATGAAATCAGCGATCTTTGTGGGGTCATATCTAGGAGCTCGTGCGACGTAGAATCAATTCATCAAGTGCTACGGGACTGTGTTACCAAGGCCTACAAAAGCCTATCTTAGTTTTTAGAGATTCAACTTATTTTGAATTCGGCAACACATTCTTGGTCGGTGTTAGAACTCAAAGTGTTCCTCAGTTGAAACGGCCAACGTTGCGTATCTTTCAAACCGTCGGTCGTAGCATCAAACCATCAATTCCAATAGCTTTGAATGGCTAGGTAAACACTAGTGGTAGCCTTGTTCACCACGCAGAGTCATTCAAACCCCACCAACGACTCCGTGCTGAAGTGTCCCTCAAGGTCCCTTAAGCATGAAATCGGCGATCTTTGTAGGGTCATATCTCGGAGCTTGTATGACATAGAATTGATTCATCAGTTGCTACAAGACCATGTTTCTGGGGCCTACAAAAGCCTATCTCAATTTTCAGAGATTCAACTTATTTTAAATTCAGCAACACATTCTCGGCCGGTGTCAGAACTCAAAGTGTTCCTTAGCTGAAACGGCCAACGTTGCGTATCTTTCCAACCGTCGGTCGTAGCATAGAACCGTCAGTTCCAATAGCTCCAAATGGCTGGGTAAACACTAGTGGCAGCCTTGTTCACCATGCACAGTCATTCAAACCCTGCCGACGACTTCGTGCTAAAGTGTCCCTCAAGGTCCCTTAAGCATGAAATCGGCGATCTTTGCGGGGTCATATATCAGAGCTCATGTGACATAGAATCGATTCATTAGGTGCTACAAGACCATGTTGTTGCAGTCTACAAAAGCCTATCTCAGTTTTCAAAGATTCAACTTATTTTAAATTTGGCAACACATTCTCGGTTAGTGTCAGAACTCAAAGTGTTCCTCAGCTGAAACGGCCAACATTGCGTGTCTTTCCAACCCTTGGTTGTAGCATTGAACCATCAGATCCAATAGCTCCGAATGGCCAGGTAAACACTAGTGGCAACCTCATTCAGCACCCATAGTCATTCGAACCCCGCCGATGACTCCATGCTGAAGTGTCCCTCAAGGTCCCTTAAGCATGAAATCGACGATCTTTGCAAGGTCATATCTCGGAGCTCATGAAATGTAGTATCGATTCATCAGGTGCTATAGGACTGTGTTGCCGGGGCCTACAAAAGCCTATCTCAGTTTTCAAAGATTCAACATATTTTAAATTCGGCAACACATTCTCGGTCGGTGTCAGAACTCAAAGTGTTCCTTAGCTGAAATGGCCAATGTTGCGTATATTTCCAACTGTCAATCGTAGCATCAAACCGTCAGTTCCAACAGCTTTGAATGGCCGGGTAAATGCTAGTGGCAACCTCATTCGGCACCCATAGTCATTCGAACCCTGCCGATGACTCCGTGCTGAAGTGTCCCTCAAGGTCCCTTAAGCATGAAATTGGCGATCTTTGCGGGGTCATATCTTAGAGCTTGTGCAACATAGAATCAATTCATCAGGTGCTACAGGACTATGTTACTAGGGTCTACAAAAGCCTGTCTCAATTTTTAGAGATTCAACTTATTTTAAATTCAGCAACACATTCTCAGTCGATGTCAGAACTCAAAGTGTTCCTCAGCTGAAACGGCCAACATTGCGTATCTTTCCAACTGTCAATTGTAGCATCAAACCGTCAGTTCTAACAGCTCTAAATGGCTGGGTAAACACTAGTGGCAACCTCATTCACCATGCATAGTCATTCAAACCCCGCCGACGACTCCGTGCTGAAGTGTCCCTCAAGGTCCCTTAAGCATGAAATCGGCAAACTTTGCGGGGTCATATCTTAGAGCTCGTGCGACGTAGAATTAATTCATCATGTGCTAAAAGACTATGTTGCCGGGTCCTAAAAAAGCCTATCTCATTTTTCAGAGATTCAACTTATTTTAAATTTGGCAACACATTCTCGGTCACTGTCAGAACTCAAAGTGTTCCTCAGCTGAAATGGCCAACGTAGCGTATCTTTCCAACCCTTGGTCGTAGCATTGAACCGTCAGTTCCAACAGCTTTGAATGGCCGGGTAAACGCTAGTGGCAACCTCATTTGGCAGCCACAGTCATTCGAACCCCGCCGACGACTCCGTGCTGAAGTGTCCCTCAAGGTCCCTTAAGCATGAGATCGATGATCTTTGCGGGGTCATATCTCAGAGCTCATGCGACGTAAAATCAATTCATCAAGTGGTATGGGACCGTGTTGCCAGGGCCTACAAAAGCCTATCTCAATTTTTAGAGATTTAAATTATTTTAAATTCGGTAACACATTCTCGGTCGGTGTCAAAACTCAAAGTGTTCCTTAGCTGAAATAGCCAACGTTGCGTATCTTTCCAACCATTAGTCGTAGCATCAAACCGTCAGTTCCAACAGCTCCGAATGGCTGAGTAAACACTAGTGGCAATCTCATTTGGCACCCATAGTCGTTTGAACCCTGCCGACGACTCCACGCTGAAGTGTCCCTCAAGGTCCCTTAAGCATGAAACTAATGATCTTTGTGGGGTCATATCTCGGAGCTCGTACGACATAGAATCAATTCATTAGGTGCTGCGGGACTGTGTTGTTGGGGCCTACAAAAGCCTATCTCAATTTTTAGAGATTTAACTTATTTTAAATTCAGCAACACATTCTCAGTCAATGTCAGAACTCAAAGTGTTCCTCAGCAGAAACGGCCAACGTTGCGTATCTTTCCAACCGTTAGTCATAGCATCAAACCATCAATTCCAATAGCTCTGAATGGTCGGGTAAACACTAGTGGAAACCTTGTTCACCATGCACAATCGTTCGAACACCACCGACGTCTCCGTGCTGAAGTGTCCCTCAAGGTCCCTTAAGCATGAAATCGGCGATCTTTGCAGGGTCATATCTTGGAGCTCGTGTGACATAGAATCAATTCGTCAGGTGCTACAAGATCATGTCTGAAAATGCCCTAATTTTATCAAGATACTTAGTGGTTCAAAAGTTAGAGTAGAAAATCTCTATTAGGAAGGCTACAAGGAAAAGTGGGTGCAGGTCTAGTTCACTATGGTACGGTCTTGATGGGAATGAACCAGTTGTTATTTCAAAGGCCTTAGGTCAAATGAGGATCATTTACATGCTTGGGAGTGGTCAGGAAGTCCACTGGTGAAGAGTTTCAGCAATAAGTCACTTTTAGGCCTAGTTTCCCTAAAGCCAAAAAGACATTGAACTTTGATTAAGTGTCTAACTTTGCAAAGGAAGTTTATTGGGATAGAAACTCACTTAATTGATTGTGTTACACCATCCTAAGAGATTGGGAATACCCTTAAGTCATTACAAGTGATTGGTGAATTGTGGGAGTCAAGTGAAGGGCACACTACTTTTCGGTTGTCACCTCTGCATTAAATTAGGTCTGTGTCCAAGGTGAGTGTTAGGTGATGCTGGAGTGGATTTGGAAAACAAGGCTTTGGGATCTTAAATAACTTCCAAATGGGTGTCTAAAAATATTTTGATTGTGTCAAGATACCAAGTTGTGAAGAAGTTAGAGTGGAAACTCAAGGTTGAGAAGGCTATAAGGAAATTGGCGGGTAGGTCTAGTTTGCTATGGTATGGTTGTAAAGGGAACAAACCAAGAGTTTTTTCAGAGTCCTTAGGTCATATGAGGACCATCTACATGCTTGGGAGTGGTCAGGAAGTCCACTGGTGAAGAGTTCTAACTAAAGGCTAGGTTTAGGCCTAGTGTCCCTAAAGCCAAAAGGGCATTGAAGTTTGATTGAGTGTATAAACTTGCAAAGGGAGTTTTTTGGGATAGAAATCAATTTTATTGGTTGTGTTACACCATTTTAAGAGCTTGGGAACACCCTTAAGCCTTTGTAGTTGGTTGGTGAGTTGTGGGAGCTAAAAGAAGGGAACTCCACTTTCTTGTTGTAACCTCTGCATTAGTTCTCATTTAGGTGATCAACTCCTTCGAGGTCCACAAATAGACCCATTAATTTCCCAAATTGGTTTGTTAGCAGGCAAAGCATTTATCGAATGTCTTGAAATTTAAATGAAAAATTTTGGTGCAGGAGCACCTCTCCAAACACCTAAGTCCACCTTGGAACCAAATGGAGGTAGTGGATCTAAAGAATTCCTAAAAGTGAATTGGGATATATTAAGGCCAATAATGGCAATATCTAATAAACAATTTAATTTAAATATTATAAGTCCTAGAAGTCCTGGCAAAGGACTTAGTTTTTCCTTGCAAAATCTTTTTTTTTAATGTTTGGTTGATTGTTTTGGGTTTGGAACAGAATTGTGGGTGATATAATAACATCATAACATCATTTTTCATCTGTATTGAATGATTATATAATCTATTTTGCTTCAGATTTGGAAAGTTGTTGTAGGTGGTCATTTTGGTGAATTGAAATAACTCCTTTTTGGTCTTTTTGATGAAATAATGGGCCATTCAATGAATGTAATTGATGTTTCTCATTGAATGGACCCTATGTAACATATGTATGATGTTACTAACCATTTGGATGTAGGAGAAGTTGTTTTAGTGGGTGTACACTGTTAGGAATAAGGTGTCTCAACCTTGGATAATTCCTATTATTATTATTTGTTTTGTAAAATGTATTTCTTGCAAATAATGTTGATGTGTTGGCATCTTGAATTGTGTGTAAGGAGATCATGGCTAAAATGGTTATGACAGATTCCTATGAAACGTAAGAGCTATGTCAGGAAGATTCAATGACAGGTGAAGACATGTGGCAATTAATAAATTTGAGTACTGTACACTCTTCCCCAATCGTGGGGTTCCTATTTTCTCAAAGAATGGTAAAACCCTAATACAGTTATCTTTGGGAGTAGCCCTAAAAAGCGAAGTGCATGATATAAGATTTTTTAGGGTTGTGAAGAGATGTGATGCGAGTGTATGGTTGGAACATTTTTTATGCTGCCGTGATTTGTCTTCAAGGTTTTGGAAATCTTCTGAAAGAACTTGCATTGCAAGTGTATTGTAAGCTGTAATAGTTTTGATCAATACATTATGCAGGTTTTGGAGTGCTGGGGTTTTTATCGAAAGGTTTCCCCAGGGTATATCATTGTGTCATTCTCTATTTTTCTATATGCATGGTATGTGGTTGCAATATCTTTGTTAAAGTAGTTAACGAATCTAAAATTGTAAGAATTTATAAGAATCTGCACAATACTCTCCTATAGAGATTAGCGTAGGAAGCTATTTGCGCACCTGAGTTTCCTTACAAATGGTATCAGAGCTTGATCAACTTTTGATCCTAGTTGTTGGGTAGGGTTTTTTGAGCTAATCTCAAGTTTGAGTGGGAGTTTTTGCAGAGCATTCTGAATCTTATTTGCAGATTGAGATGGCAAGTTCATCATATGGAAGAATGGAGGTGAAGAAATTTAATGGCACTAATTTCGAGTTGTGAAAAATCAAGATGGAAGACATGTTGGAAGATCGTGACCTATGGGAAGCAACTTCAAGTGCTACAAGACCAACAACTATAGCTCAAGCAGATTGGGATATCAAAGACCGTAAAGCTAAGGGTCTCATAAGACTCTGTTTAACCGATGCAGTTCTTCTGAGTGTTCTAAATGAGAAAACCGCAAATAGTTTGTGGGAAAGACTTGCGGCCGTGTATCAGGCCAAATCTCTAGTGAACAAGTTGTTCCTGAGGAAGAAGTTGTACTTGTAATACCCCAAAAATGGGCTATAAGTTCATTAACCTCCTATATCATCAAATCATATGAAATCGACATCAAAGTCCTAATCTAAGGCACATCTAAACATCATCAAATCTAATTGATTATCTTAAATTTTGCATCGGGGAATATTCCTAGTAATATTCCTAATTATCTTAATTATCTTTAATTTTATAATTATTTGGCAATAAATTACATTTATCCTAAAGTTTGATTAATTGAATATTTTCATATTTAATTAATTAGATTTAATATTTGCCACTTAATTGTGTAATTAAATTTAATTATATCTATTATTAATTGTATTATTTAATTTTGACAATAAATCCAAATATCCTATGAATAATTGATTAAATTTTTATTTAATTAATTAAAGCAAGTTGTCATTATTTAATAATATAGTTTTTAATAAAAATTTGATTAAATAATTGATTAACCCATAAATCAATTGTTTTATTTTTAAAAGCAGTTAAGTTGGAAATAAATCACTTTATTATTAAATTAATTCATAAATAAAACATGCACAATCATAAAAGCAAACAACTATCAATTATCAATTAAAGCTAAACTCTATTTTGAGTTAAAACTTAGCTTTTGCATGTTTTTGTGAGTTAATTATCTTTTATTTAAAAATAACTCAAAAATCAAGTTGAGTTATTTGAGTGATTTATGGCTTTTATTCATGCACCTCCAAAGCCCTGGATTTCTATAAATTAAGGCTTTAGCTCTTCACAAATCATCTCATATTTTGCACAATCACGCTGGAGAATTGGAATTGAAGAATCAAAGCTCTTGTGAATCAGCATTTTTGGTGAGATCAATCTTATTTTTGCATTCATATTACATATCATTGTTAGATTCATAGCATATCAGTTTTCAATAGCATTCATATCATATCAATTTCATATTAGCATTCATATCATATCAATTTATCATTCTTATTGCATCATAAAATATCAAAAATATAGATTAATTGCATTTATTCCATATCTAGAATTGCATTCAAATCCTTCATTTAGGTGTCGTCTAGGTCACTGATCTCGATAATAATCTGAGAACATTAATCTCGCACCTATTAGAAGGCAGTAAATCGCTTGGTTAGATAGCTTTCAATTTTGCACGATTTTGATTTTTGCTAACCTCTAATGTTTTACTGAGTGTTGTGTCTACAGATCAGGTACAATTTTCACACACACATTTTTGGCGCCCACCATGGGGCAACCCACCTTTGCATGCTGATTTTAATTTTTTTTGGGAGCTAAAACCCTAAAGTTTCAAAGATTTAATTTTATCTCCCGAACGGCTTGGAATTTTGGCCTGAAATTGTTTTTACAAGTTGGTGATATGTCATGGAAGCTACAGTAAAAAATTTAGAATTTTTTGAGATGTTTTGAATTTTTAATAATTTTTTCTTGAAATTCCGGAAAAAATTAATATCTGATGCAAATAAGCATATTTTTCAAAAAATTTTATATTTTCGGAAAGCTCTTTAAATTATACAGGGGGTCCATTCTTTGTGTTTTAAATTTGGACATGATATCATAGCTCAAATAGTCAATTTACAAAAACTGGTCTGTTTTGATAAAATGGGTCTCTAGGGCACAAATGAAGAGGTTTTTCTAAAATTTTTGCATTTTTGGAAAGCTCTCTATTTTTTAGTAGGGGTCTCTATTCTGAATTTCTATTTTTGTGGCCAAAATCATATCAAAAAAATTAGATCTTGTTGACTAGGTCAAATGCAAAAAAAAAATAAAGTTTTGTGATGGGTATGCACTTATTTTTTTTTTTTACATGGTTCAATGAATGATATGAGTTGTCATTTGGGTTGATTGCTGGTTATTATTACTGATAATAATTGATTTTTAGAACTAACCCTATGGTTTTCATAAGTTGAATATATTTTGCATATCTTGTTTGCTTGTTTGCTTGTTGGAGAGTTCGTCACTTGCTTGCATGGAAAAGCTCAACAAAAATTGCTAAAAATTAAGTAAAATATACTAAGCGCGTTGCAAGGATCCCAGGTATTCTCCTTCATCTAATACTATTTTGATTTGGGACTTAAAATAAATCTCTTATGTGTCAAGCTTGTGTGCATCTTTTCATGCTTTTGATCTATTTCTACACACTTGCATAATTGATACTAGGTTGTGAACCCTTAAGGATTCATTAAGTAGTCTTAGAATACTTGTGATTGATCTTGATTGCTATCTTGGGTTATTGGACTTGCTAATCCGTCGGCCCCTCATTTCCGCCCCGTGGTTGCAATCTCAGCGCCATAAAGGGGAGGGGTCAACAGGACAGAAGCGTTAAATATTCCACTTGGCAACCCTTTTGTGCTTTTAGGAACTCACTTGTTTTCTAAGTTGTGGACTCGTTTTTAGCTTGTGTGAGGTGTTAAGTGTTCCACCTTGTGGACTCATCTCATATTCGCTTTAAACGTTAAGTGTTCCTCTTTCTACTTTTTGGATGCTTTTGGTAGATTTGCTTTCGGAACATACATCTGTGCTCACATAGTAATTAGGCCCTATGAACACTATTTGTGATTCTTGAGAGATTGGATTCCTAGCGAAATCCTTCTTGACGATAGAATCCTTGTAGGTAGGGAGGATACTTAGTGCATTTCACATTCAACTTAGTTAGTGAGTCTTCTCTTATTGATCGACACATTCTCTCTCCGGAGAGGTTGATAGATCACGTGGGGTTGATATCATGAGCTTTGGTGAATTAAAATTGGTTAGTGCATCTTCTCTTATTGATTGATACATTCTCTCCCCGGAGAGGTTGATAGATCACGTGGAGTTGATATCACAGACCTTGGTGGAACAAAACTTTGTCTTAGCATGTCGGATTAATCTGCTTGCTTTGTTTGGGTTAAAAGTGAAGAGGTGTCAAAACCTTGAATCTGGAGCCAAGTCCCCTTGTGGTATACTATTGTGAGTCATCTTTAGAGAGGGTTAACCGTAGTGGACAATCCCTTCACAGGGCAAACTGCATTGACGAAACCTCAAGCGGTAATAGCCATTTTCGCCATGGTAGTGACAACCGCTATATAAATGTCCTTGTGGAAGAAATCTCCACGGGTATGGTTCATTGTTGGGTTGTCAGATCTCCCTAGCAGCTCTTGAAGATTAAGTTCTCAGACTGTGTCAAAACCCTGGTGCGTCGGGATTGGAGTTCACCCCTTTGAATCATAAAAGTTGCAGAGTCAAACCATTACTAAAAACCCTAGAGAGGCCAATTTTTCACTTTCAGGTATATGTGCGTTATTGCAAAACTTTTTCAGAACATACACAATTAGTACTCTTAGGGATTAGCACAATTTGGTCACTTGATTGTTCATGCGCAAGGTTGCTTTTGCCCTTGTTCATTGTTTTCAGACGTGCTTGGAATCACTTGCTTGCTGTTCTGTGTGCTTATTTATCTACTTGGCTATTAAAAACGATCAAATCTGGTATAACCTTCAAAATCTGGATAGTACAATTTGCAAACAATCCAAAATTGAAAACCTTAAATTTTGCAAAAATTGACGTAAAGTTCTTTCTGGAGTCAAAAGTCATTTCAAGAAGTCAAAAATCATACGAGTTTTGTCAAGTGTCATTTCAGTATTACCCAACTGTCGTATGAGTTTAGTAACTGTCGTTTCATAGACTACCCAGTGTCGTACGAGTCTGCAGAGTGTCGTTTGAAAAAATTTGAGAAAGTTGTCAGAAATTGTCAAATTGCAAGATATCCAATGTTTCCAGCCTAGTTCCAGAATCTGTCAAAAATATCATTGTGTCAGGAATAGAGCAATAGCTATGGAGAATCAGTACACATGTCTCAAAGAAACAGTACACATGAGGAAGAAATTCTGATCGCCACTATGATGAAGCAGCTGCAAGCTATGCAAGTCCAGCTTGACAAACTTGAGAAAGAAAAGGAACCTCTATACTCTTTTCCATTTAATAAAGACTTGTACATGTCACCATGCCCCCGAAAAAAATTTGAGCAATGTGATACCTCTTCCACAGAGAGTGACACATCCAGCTTTGAAGACTATGATGACTATGATGACAGAAAATGTAATGATACCTATGACACCTCTATTCCTAAGAGTCCTCCTCATCGTTCATTCCTGCTTACTACAAATGGGCCATCACATTGGATAGATCGTGATGGTGATCCATATGATTCTGATTTTGAAAGAGATTTTGATGGCTTTTGTGGACAATACCTTGATGATGATCCATCTACTACTGCTGAGGACTATAAAATACATCGTGCTAGCTTGAAACGTCAATATTATAAGGATCTCTCCTCTAAGAACTCTCAGACTGAAAATAAAGATTACACTCTCAAGCAAGATCATGTTAATGTTGGACCTTTGTCTTGTGATGGTTCCCTTCCATCCCCTACTTCCTCCAATACCCATACATTTCCTAAAGCTTCCGAGTCTTTCAAATCTTTCACAGAACCTTCATCTGACACAAGCCCTGATACTTTTCATGTGGTTCCCTATAGTTATCCTCCAAGGCTACCTCTTAAAGAGACTCAAGCTAACCTTCACTTGGCTGCAAATACTTTCAATAATGATAAACCTAAAGAGCCTAAGCCTTCATATGCTATAATGCCTACTTCAGCTAGTCCTTCACCATCTCTTCCAAAGTCATCCATACAATCCCAACATGCTTCCTTGTCCTTAGAAGTGGTTCCATGTCAAGAGGATTCCAAAAATGATGAAGAAAAGAACATAAAGAAAGATCAAGATCAAGAACCCTCCATGTCATCCACTCCTTTTCACAATGTCTCTTATCTGCCTTAGGGTTCTTTTGATCCCGTACCCCCTTTTTCATGCATTCCGCCATGTCTTAAGTCTTCGCCTAAGCAAGATCAAGCTACTACTTACACTGTTGAGCTTATTGACAATCAAAATAACCTTGCTACACTTGCGCTTTCCAAAGATGATACTTCCATTAAGGTTGGTAAAAATGGTGTTGATACTTCCAATGTTAAGCCTATTGAAAAACCAGAGAAAAATTATGCACTTGTGCTATCCAAAGATCCTTGTCAAGATCAAAGTCTTCCATCTTCTTGTTCTACCACTCCATGTTCGCTTTCACTTTCTACTCTTCCTAAGTCTTTGCAAGCTTTGAACGATCCTATCAAAGAAAATGCTCTTATTCAAGATGTCCATGATTTTATTGAAAATTCTAATGCTCACTCTAAAGATGCGGATATCCTTGGTTGTCATATAGATGATGATGAACTTATTGATTATCCTTTTGCATCTTCCACTTCCATCCTTGGACCTCTTCCACCACTACTAAGGGCTTCATGCCTTCCTTCCATCTTGGGTCCTTATGTCCCTTCACTTTCCCCTCCTAGCTCTCCTGATTTTCCATCCATCTTGGGTCCTTACATAACTCCATCTCCCATCTTTCCTCAAGATCAACATAGATGCATACCCTTGAATCCTTTTCATCCACCCACCCATCTAAACCAGTCATATCCTCCCTTTTCCTCAAGTCCCAAGTCCTTTGGAAGTAACTTGAATGTTCAATACAAGAAAAAGAAGCAATACAAGAATCCATCAAAAAAAGATCACCATGTCTCCTCTAATAGACATGGAAGCATAAAGTCAAAAGAGATATCTAAGAAAAAAACTACAAGACAAGTATGGGTTCCAAAATCCATCATTGAAGATATTTTCTCTAGATCATCAAAAAGAAATAAAAATCCTATGACTATATGGATTCCAAAGTCTCTCTTGAAAGAGTCTGGTGTTGAACAAAAAGTGAAATTGACATTCAAGCTTCCAAAGGCTTCCACTACATCTCCTTCCAAAAATATTCTTCCATTTCATGCGCCCAAACCTCAACCTCTGCTATCCATTCACCATATTCCTTCACGTATTCCTTCATTCACAATTCCTCCATCCTCTCACCACCCTTCAAGGTATGTGTTGATGTTGAGTTTGCCTTCCTTTCCATCTACCCTTTCACAATCCTTCCATGCATTAACCTTCTACCTTCTATCCTTTTTCCTCATTTGCCTATTCCTCCTATCTTCCAACCTCACTCACTTTACATAAAACCCTATCCTCCATTTTTCTCTTCCATGTTCCTTTCCCTATCAGCATCTTTGAGCACATCATTTTGAATCCTTGGCATATCATGGTTTATCCTTTCAAGGAGCATTATCTAAAAAGCTTGCCTTCTTCCATAAAATAAAAAATAAAATAAAAAAAATTTGAAAATGTGCCTTGGTGAAAACCTGGAAACAGGCACCTTGGTAGCAAAAGTAAAGAGAAATAAATTCATCCTATGGTGAAAACCACTTTCTTGTGGCACCTTGGATAAGTACCATGATGAAAACCTGGCAATCAGGCATCATGCGTAGTTCTTCTACATATTTCATCCATTCCATCTTCTCTCTTTGATCTTGACAATGTTGATCTACACACGAACATTTGGCTATTTTGTGAGTTGTCTGATGATGATCTTGCTTGCAATCCCTTCCTATTTAGCCTTCATATTTATTTTCCTTCATTCATTTTCACCTGTCGCTATCCTTTTCCCCTTTGGTCTTGATCTAAGAAAGAAAGAGTAAAACACGGTGCTATGAAGCCTCTTGACATGTCTACTCCTTTGGATTGCATCCTTTCCTGCTCTTGCATCATGCTTTTGTGACTTATCCTATCCTAGCCTTTCATTTCTTGTCCAAATGTGCTTTACATGACAATTTTTTCCTAGCTTGAGTATTCTTGAGGAGTTTGCCCTTGAGGATTTCTTCCCTTCATTTTCCTTCATTCTCTTATCTTCCATCTCTTCCACCAGCTTGCTAATCCCTCTTGTTCTCCACCTTGCTAGACATTGGGACTGCATGATATGATCTTTCTTGGGAGTTTGAAAATGGAAAAATATGCTATCAGGCATACCAATTATCAGAACAAGTATCAAAACTAGTATCAAAACAAGCATCAGAACTAGTATCAGAACAATTATCAGAATCAGTATCAGAATCAGTATCAGAACCAGTATCAGAATTAGTATCAGAATCAGTATCAGAACCAGTATCAGAACAAGTATCAGAACACCTACTGGGCCTACACCATTCGCTTTAGTTTATGGGTCTGAAGCGGTACTGCCTATTGAGGTTGAAATCCCATCACTCAGAATCAGAATGCATGGACTTGTCACTGATGAAGACTACAGAGTGTCTAGGTTACAAGAACTTGAATTACTAGATGAACGCAGGCAAGTAGCGTATGATCATCTTAGAGTGTATCAGAAAAGAATGTCCAGAGGCTACAACACGAAAGTCAGACATAGAGAATTTCAGGTTGGCGATCTAGTGTTGAGAGAAAATCTTAAAAATCAATCACATCGAGAACGCAAGGGAAAGTTTGAACCCAATTGGTTGGGTCCCTTTGTTATCACTGCTACTTTTGGCTTTGGTGCCTATCAACTCTCAACAACTGAAGGAGAACAGCTCTGAGAACCAATCAACGTTCTCCATCTGAAGAAATTCTACGCCTAAGGCATTCAGTGCTTGGTAAATGTCCTGAAAAAAATCTTAAAAATCAGAAAAAGTCCTGAAAAAATGAACATCTTGGTGAAAACCTAGCAATAGGCACCTTGATGATTCACAAAAAAAATCAAAAAATTTCAAAAGTACAAAAAAATTGAAAAAATGAAAAATGCAAAAAAAAAGAAAAATACAAAAAAAATGAAAAAAGAAAGAAAAAGTGCCTTGGTGAAAACCTGGAAACAGGCACCTCGGTAGCAAAAATAGAATCTCTACCAAGATGGTGAAAACTCGGCAAACGGGCACCACTTGTTCCAAAATGCTCCATCTATCAGCACAATCTTGGTCTTTCCCAGCTTTCAGTCTTGCTTTAGTTTGTACATATCTCCCGGTTTGTTCTTGCATTTCCAGTTTTCAATAAGTCGGCCTGTACACCAACCAGCTGAAGCGTTTGCATCCTATCAATGTTCACACTTGGGGGCAATCAATGTCATATCCTATTGTCTCCCATGTATCTTAGACGTGTCATATCCACTCAGAGTCCTTTGAAGCTTCCTGTTGAGTCTGTCTGTTTGTCTCGTCTCTAGCAAGGATTTTGCATCAACAACAATCAAACATCAAAACTCAACTGAAAACAATCTGTGCTTCATGCTTTTATCTCCTTGTAGGCTTACTGATTCACATTGAGATTTTTGCATATTGTGTCCCTTCGAGCTCTTCAATGATGTCCTTTACAGGATTTAGAGAGTGATGACTGGGGGCATAATCTTTTCTTTGTCTTCTGCTTGTATGTGAAAATCTAACAACTTTGGAAATTTTGGATTGAAATGGTGTCCGACTGTAAGAGCCTCTATCTCGAATTGGATGGCCATGCGTACCTCGACCATTGATACCCAAAAAATTCAAGGAAGTTTGATCTAACTATTGTCTTTTTGAGTAAGTTCTTTCTCCTACTGTGAACGCAATCTTGCCTAAGGATGTGAACGATAAAGGGTCACTACGGGTAATTCACATTGGATTTAGAATGATCTCTTGACTGTTTGATGTGTATGTTAAACACAAATTGCTATATCAAAATGGACATGATATTCAGGTCATCCTGGCGCTTGTGCCTTGGTGCTTATATTTAATCCGACATTTTGAAAACAAAATCAATATTCATATATCCATGGTTGTTTGACCAGTGGGTGTTGTATTGATTCTTGCACATACAAATTGATATTCATATGTCTATGGTTTCATGGCTAGTGGGCATTGTATTGATTTATCCGGTTACCTAAAAGTTCAATGATGATAACAAATCGACATATGATCAGTGACTAAGTCCTAGGTCTTAGGTTGCATTTCATTTTGCATGTCTCTGGGCATTTTGCATGTTTGCATGATCTCACAATGATTAAACGAACTTCAATGCTTAAATGATTCTTCAAATCGCATCTTCAAATCTAACAAGAGCTAAATCTCACATGAAGGTTCCTCCAATGAAATAGCAAGTAGAATCCTTTTTCGGGATCAAAATTCAAATCTGAGATCATTCATATTATTAACTACTTGCATATTCGACCTTCAATCATCACAGAAATCTAGTATTCAACTTAACTGATTATCTAACATCAAACTATCAAAATTTCAACTTGGTCAACCATGGTCAACTCATGTTCAAACCTAGTCAAACTTGGTCTTTTGGGACCTTCCAACGATGCAGAATGTGTTCTTGAATGTGTTTCACCACACTTCTCAAATCAATTAACATGCTTCTAAACTATCAACGCTGACTTTTCTTGTCAGATTTCAATTTTAATCCCGAAGGGGGCATGGTATTGCACATCATTCAAAGTCTGTAAATCAAATTCTATCGATCAAGTCTATCAATATCTTTCATCAGTGATCAAGACAAACAATCACGTCTAGTCGTTGATTCATCAAAAGTCCTCATCGCTTGGGGCAAATCTATCATCACTTGGGGCATATCAGATTCATCGATCCATATCAATCTGGTATTCTCCTAATCTTGTAAACTGTATTAGTTTTTGCAACCATCAGATCATAGTGTTCTTTCCTTGGTTCTTCGGCAACTGAAGGATTCGGATGTGATACCTGCTAGTTCTGCTAAGACAATCGAGTCTAGAACGGGTCACTCACTTCTTATCAATCCTAAGGTTCAGAATCAGGCATTTTGACACTTTTTCCCAATAATAGGTTCATTTGCTTCTACAGTGAACATTATCTTTGGTCATTCAAGACCTATTATTTCCATATCAATTCAATATCAATCAGCTTCTATCTCATATCAATTATCAATTTCAAACATCAGTTTCATATCTTTATCAAACACAGACTATCTTTGAACCACTGCGCTTCGCACAGTAATTCAAAGAGGGGAAAAATGTAATACCCCAAAAATGGGCTATAAGTTCATTAACCTCCTATATCATCAAATCATATGAAATCGACATCAAAGTCCTAATCTAAGGCACATCTAAACATCATCAAATCTAATTGATTATCTTAAATTTTGCATCGGGGAATATTCCTAGTAATATTCCTAATTATCTTAATTATCTTTAATTTTATAATTATTTGGCAATAAATTACATTTATCCTAAAGTTTGATTAATTGAATATTTTCATATTTAATTAATTAGATTTAATATTTGCCACTTAATTGTGTAATTAAATTTAATTATATCTATTATTAATTGTATTATTTAATTTTGACAATAAATCCAAATATCCTATGAATAATTGATTAAATTTTTATTTAATTAATTAAAGCAAGTTGTCATTATTTAATAATATAGTTTTTAATAAAAATTTGATTAAATAATTGATTAACCCATAAATCAATTGTTTTATTTTTAAAAGCAGTTAAGTTGGAAATAAATCACTTTATTATTAAATTAATTCATAAATAAAACATGCACAATCATAAAAGCAAACAACTATCAATTATCAATTAAAGCTAAACACTATTTTGAGTTAAAACTTAGCTTTTGCATGTTTTTGTGAGTTAATTATCTTTTATTTAAAAATAACTCAAAAATCAAGTTGAGTTATTTGAGTGATTTATGGCTTTTATTCATGCACCTCCAAAGCCCTGGATTTCTATAAATTAAGACTTTAGCTCTTCACAAATCATCTCATATTTTGCACAATCACGCTGGAGAATTAGAATTGAAGAATCAAAGCTCTTGTGAATCAGCATTTTAGGTGAGATCAATCTTATTTTTGCATTCATATTACATATCATTGTTAGATTCATAGCATATCATTTTTCAATAGCATTCATATCATATCAATTTCATATTAGCATTCATATCATATCAATTTATCATTCTTATTGCATCATAAAATATCAAAAATATAGATTAATTGCATTTATTCCATATCTAGAATTGCATTCAAATCCTTCATTTAGGTGTCGTCTAGGTCACTGATCTCGATAATAATCTGAGAACATTAATCTCGCACCTATTAGAAGGCAGTAAATCGCTTGGTTAGATAGCTTTCAATTTTGCACGATTTTGATTTTTGCTAACCTCTAATGTTTTACTGAGTGTTGTGTCTACAGATCAGGTACAATTTTCACACACACAGTACTCTCTATGAATGGAGGAAGGTGGATCCTTAACGGATCATTTAAATGCATTTAATATATTGGCTACACAGTTGACATCAGCTGGTGGCAAGTTAGAGGAGGAGGATCGTTGCTACACACTTTTTTGTTCTTTACCGGATTCATGGGACCATCTTGTGATGGCTCTTGGAAGCATGTTAGTCACCTTCAAAATAGATGATGTGGTGTCTTCACTGCTATCAGAGGAGATGCGGAGAAAGGCTTCCATTTCAGAAAAAGAAGCCCTTGCTGTTCGTGGGAGATCCATTGAAAGAGGGAAGAAAAATGACAATAAGTCTGACAATAAGGGTAGATCCAAATCTCGTGGGAAGTCAAAAACTTCCAATAAGTCCAAGGCAAAATGTTGGAACTGTGATAAATCTGGGCACTTCCGTAAAGACTGCAAAGAGCCGAAGAAAAAGAAGAAAGGTTCAGATTCAGCTTCAGAAAGATCTCAAGAAGATGGTGATGCATTCATCGTAGCTTTGGCAGCCCATGCATCTGATGATGTGTGGTTGGTTGACTCGGGTGCATCTTTTCACATGACCTCTCATCGAAACTGGTTCTCAAAATATGAAGAGTTCGATGGTGGAAAGGTGTACTTGGGTGATAATTCTCACCTAAAGATAGTTGGACGCGGAAGGGTCACTATCAAATTTCATGATGGACGAGTAAAGGGAATCAACAGAGTTATGCACATTCTAGATTTGGCACGAAACCTATTATCTGTAAGTATGCTGAATGATGTAGGTGTGCAAGTTGTTTTTTCGAAAGAAGGATGCAAGATGATGAGGAGATCGATAGTGCTTGCAAGGGGTACTAGGAGAGGTACCTTATTTCAGCTAGATGCATGTATTCCTCTATGTAATAGTTCTTCATCCTCACCATCTAAACAAGTAGTGAAGAAGTTTGTGGTTATTGGTTCTGATGGTAGTGCAAACACTTTGGAAGGTAAGCTTCTTGCAGAAAAGACAATGTTGTGGCATATGAGATTTGGCCACATTGGTGAAAAGGGTCTCAGAACCCTGAAAAATAAAAATCTCATTGAGGGGTTAAATGATTGCAATCTTGAGTTTGACTTCTACGAACACTGTGTCTATGGTAAACAAAATCATGTTCAGTTTTACTCTAGTTCTTACAAATCTTCTGATGTTTTGGATCTTATTCATTCTGATGTATTTGGTCCTGTAAAAGTTCCTTCAATCTCCAAGTCTATATTTTTTGTATCTTTCATAGATGATTACAGTAGAAGGACATGGATTTATTTCCTTAAAAGTAAGACACAAGTCTTTAGTCGGTTCAAGGAATTTAAAGCTCTTGTAGAGAATCAGACTAGTAAGAAGATTAAGTGTGTGAGAACTAACAATGGTGGTGAATTTTTCTCAGCAGAGTTTGAATAGTTCTATAAAGAACAAGGTATCGAGAGGCATAAGATAACTCCTTATACCCCACAGAAAAATGGAGTTACAGAGAGAATGAACAGGACACTGATGGAGAAGGCTAGGAGTATGCTTAGTGGAGCTGGTTTAGAACAAAGGTTTTGGGCCGAAGTTGTGGCCACTGCTTGCTATCTGGTTAACAGATCTCCTACATTAGCCCTTGTTGGTAAGACACCCATGGAGGTGTGTTCTGGTAAGAAGCCTTCAATTAGACATCTTCATGTTTTTGGTTGTGAAGCTTATGCATATGTTCCAAAGGAGAAAAGATCTAAGTTGGAAAACAAAGCTGTTAAATGTATTTTCATCAGATACAGTGCTGGTGTGAAAGGGTACAAGCTTTGGGATCCTGTGACTAGTAAGGTGTTGTATAGTAGAAATCTTATTTTCAGAGAGCTAACATCTTCTCCTATTGTGCTACAACCAGATGAAAAAGAAAAGGAAAAAGATGTTGTTCAGTTGCCTCCTACCCCTGAGAAGACTAAACAGAGAGACCATGTTGGGCCTAATGATGAGGAGAGCTCTAGCAGCTCTGATAGTTCAGAAGAAGAGGAAGAACAACCTCAACCAAAGCCCTTGAGGAGATCCACGAGAGAAAGAAAGCAACCAGAAAGGTTTGGTTATTCTATGTTAGATTCTAGTTGTGCCTTTGCTTTGATTACTAACACTGATGAGCCTAGATCTGTGAAAGAGGCTTTGGGAATGGAAGATGTAGGTTCCTGGATTGAGGCTATGGATGATGAGATGGCTTCATTGGAGAAAAACAAAACTTGGGACCTTGTACCTTTTCCTAAAGGGAGAAAATATGTTGGCTGTAAATGGGTGTTCAAGAAGAAATTCTGTGCAAATGGCAGTGTTGAAAGGTACAAAACTAGATTGGTTGCAAAGGGGTATTCACAGGTAGAGGGAATAGATTATGGTGAAATATTCTCTCCTATTGCAAAGTTGACATCCATTAGATTTTTGTTATCTCTTGCTACATCATATGATTTAGAGATAGAACAGATGGATGTGAAGACATCTTTCCTTCATGGTGATTTGGAGGAAGAGATTTATATGTCACAGCCTGAGCACTACATTGTTAAAGGTAAAGAATCCTTAGTTTGCAGATTAAAGAAATCTCTATATGGTTTGAAGCAATCTCCTAGGATGTGGTACCTTAAGTTTGATGCCTTTGTGTTGTCAATTGGATTTGTAAGATCAAAATCAGATCATTGTGTTTATTTCAGAGTTGAAAATGATCGCCTTCTTATTGTTGCATTATATGTTGATGATATGTTGTTGTTTGGGAAGGGTAAGGGTATGATTTCTGATTTTAAATCTCAGTTGTCAGCACAGTTTGAGATGAAAGATCTTGGGGCAGCTAGGTACATCTTGGGTATGGAAATCAGTAGAGATAGGTCTAACAGAAAACTTTGGTTGAGTCAGAGTAAGTATGTGAAGTCTGTGTTGGACAGGTTCAGCATGGTAGATTGTAGACCACTATGTGTTCCTATTTCTGTGGGAACAAAGTTATCTGTAGATGATTGTCCAAAATCTCCTAGTGAGGTGGAGGACATGAGTAGAGTACCTTATGCTAGTGCAATTAGCAGTCTTATGTATGCTATGGTCTGTACTAGACCAGACATTGCCCAAGCAGTGGGAGTCTTGAGTCGGTTTATGGCTAACCATGGACAGGTACATTGGGATGCAATTAAGCGAGTATTTAGATATTTGAGGGGTACATCAAATTACTCCATATGTTATCATGGTAACTCTTCTAGATCTATGCATTCAATTTGTATTCATGGGTTTGTGGATTCAGATTGGGCAGGTGATATTGACAGCAGGAGATCCACCAGTGCTTATGTGTTCACTATGTTTGGTGGTGCCATTAGTTGGATGAGTAAGCGACAAGCTATGGTTGCTTTGTCCACTACAGAAACTGAGTACATGGCTGCTACTGATGCTTTTAAAGAAGCCATTTGGCTTAGAAGATTGTGTTCTGATGTTGGTGTTGATGCAAAATAGATTACTATTTGGTGTGACAGTCAGAGCGCTATTTGCCTTGCAAAGAATCCAACTTTCCATGCCAAAATGAAGCACATTGATGTGCAATTTCACTTTGTGAGAGATATGGTGGAAGATGGAAAGGTAAATTTGGAGAAGGTAGATACTGTGAAGAATGTTGCAGATGCATTAATGAAACCAATGGGCACTGAGAAGTTCAGATGGTGTTTGGAGTCTATGGGCCTTTTGGCCTATAGCGGTTAGTTCCTATTATGTTCATGTTGCTCTTACAAGGTGTTCGACAAGTGGGAGAATGTTAGGAATAAGGTGTCTCAACCTTGGATAATTCCTATTATTATTATTTGTTTTGTAAAATGTATTTCTTGCAAATAATGTTGATGTGTTGGCATCTTGAATTGTGTGTAAGGAGATCATGGCTAAAACGGTTATGATGGATTCCTATGACACGTAAGAGCTATGTTAGGAAGATTCAATGACAGGTGAAGACATGTGGCAACTGATAAATTTGAGTACTGTACACTCTTCCCCAATCGTGGGGTTCCTATTTTCTTGGAGAATGGTAAAACCCTAATACAGTTATCTTTGGGAGTAGCCCTAAAAAGTGAAGCGCATGATATAAGCTTTTTTAGGGTTGCGAAGAGATGTGATGCGAGTGTATGGTTGGAACATTTTTTATGCTGCCATGATTTGTCTTCAAGGTTTTGGAAATCTTCTAAAAGAACTTGCATTGCAAGTGTATTGTAAGTTGTAATAGTTTTGATCAATACATTATGCAGGTTTTGGAGTGCTGGGGTTTTTACCGAAAGGTTTCCCCAGGGTATATCATTGTGTCATTCTCTATTTTTCCTGTATGCATGGTATGTGGTTGCAATATCTTTTTTAAAGTAGTTAACGAGTCTGAAATTGTAAGGATTTATAAGAATTTGCACAATACTCTCCTATAGAGATTAGCATAGGAAGTTGTTTCCGCCCCTGAGTTTCCTTACATACACCATGAGGAAGAGTGGGAAAAGGGCACAAAATTGATGCCACAAGTGTAGAAACAAAGGATCCACCTTAACAAGGGTATAATTTTATTTGAAATAGCAGAAGTATATGTCAAATGAAAGGTGAATGCACAAGGAGTTTTGGAAACGAGTTTTGAGTTGTTTTTAAGAAGGCCTAGAGGGAGCAATTCGGGGCTTTTGGATATAGAAAGCCTATAGGATCCAATTGAATTAAAATTTCTCTAATTGGGACCATATTAAAACTCTATGAAAAGTGGCAAGGTTGGGTGTTAAGTCTATAATAGGGTTCCTTTGTAAAAGTGACCTATTAGGTCTAGGAAGGAAAGTGGAGCAACAGTTTTTGGGGGTTGTGTTCCAAATTAACCCTACCTAATTCTGAGATATGTTTTGTAAAACCATAAAAGGTATCTAAATATGTAATTTATTTTGGAAGTGTTTTGTGAAAACTAAGAGTTATTTGGGAAAAACTCGCTGGTTAAGGCTACAATGATAGAGAGCCTAGAGTGTGGATTGAGGGTAAGATCTTGGAGTAGGACTTCAAGATCCACTTGAACATTGTTGGAGTCATATTTTAAGCCATATTGAATCCCTATAATAGTAAGGGATTTGGGAGAAGTCAAATTGATAGGTTAGTGGCATATTGGCACTTGGGGCCACTTGGGTAAGGAACACTTTTGAGGAAACCAAGAACACTTTATTTATAAAATAACCCCAATCTAACCTACCTATTTGCATCAAATTTTCAACCAAGCTATAAATAAATTGTTGAAGCATTAGTATCCAGATTTGTCATAATTTCTTTTAAAAATTATCATTGCAAGAACAAGAGCCACTTAGGCTTCTTACATATTATATTTATACATTTATGCATTCATTTCATTACTTTTGTTATTATTACAGTTAAGGAATTGACTATTATTGAGGACAATGACTGGCATTTATAGCACAGTCAGCAAGTTAAACATACAAGCATAACTATAAGGCATGGGAAATTTACAAAGAAAAGACATGAACATAAACATAATTTAGTATACATCAATACACCAAACACATGAATTGCATACCTAAAACATAAAAAAAATAAAATTTGTAGGGCATGAAGTCATATATATATGTCCAATAATGCCATACATTGAATATATTCAATACAGTAAAACTGACTTCCTCAAAGTCAAATGGATGTACAACATATCACTGATACAATATACAAAAAATGTGTCCACTAATGCCATATAGGCATACAATCCATATCCCTAATCTAGTCCTTTCCCGCTAGGGGAAGAAAACAAATCCTGAGCTTTCTTCAATCGTCACATCGATGGAGATGCAGTGGATGTCATAGTCTTCCAAATGCGCTCACTCATCCTCCTGTCTAGACTCTTCTGTAGCTCGACCTAATAAAAAAAAAATTAGATAGAGATAACTAATATACATCAAAATTGAATTATACAATGACATAAAATTGAATATTGGCTTACTGCTAGCAAATAGTCACTATGTTCATCCACTGAAGGTGCATGCTAGCGATCTGGAGTCATAAGTCCCTACAACAATGATCAAAATAATAATTAAAGTACATACATGCATATCATTATAAAATTCAATACAAACTATTAAAATAACAATTAAAGTTAAGTGATCTCTTTCATACCTCAGTCAATGCTTCAGAACTAGCTACTGCTACAGCTACTCCATGATCCAAAGTATCATGGATAGAAGGAGGAGTCTCTGATGTTAAAAGCTGAAAATGAAACAAAAAAAGTAAATTATGCAGTTATCAAGATTACATATATTTTTTACAACCCTACTAATGAGTAAATGATACCTCCATGAAGGTTCCACCATGTCCTCCAGTGTGCGGTGTCGAAGTCAAAGCTCCGACATTCAACTAGTGCACATGTACATGGAAAATTATAAGATAACCATTCATATAAGAATGTACTACTGACATGTTAATTATAATGCATTATTACATTTATACTTGTGGACTCAATGGTGACCTCACAAACCCAGGTGAAAGAGTGTAATCATCGTGCCTCTGGATTTTGATCATAATTTGTCTAGTAATTTAGTTATTCATTCATTAATTAAATATGATCAAGTAAATCCAATTAATATGAAAATAAAGATACCTCAAGGAAAGTTGCATGACGCCCTTCCCTGTCTATTGTGAACGTCGATGGTTCACCAATGCACATCTAATGCACATGCACAATAAGTTAGGATATAATTATTCATATAATTACATAGTAATCAAACATGTTAATTAAATGCTTTATTCGATACCTACATCTGCAATTGATGATTATGTGTAAAAGGGGATATTAGGATCATTGCCACTTCCACTGGCACTGCCACCACTGACACTCTTGCCCTAAATTTTCATCATAAATAATAGATACTAAATTAAATAGTTATTCTTTTACAAATGAAATATGATCAAAGCAATTTAATGAACTTGGAAATATTTACCTATGTGTCAATGCCAAATGTCGTATTTAGAAAGTTATCAGTCATCAATACAGAATCCTCTTGCTCTCTCTCACCAGTACCAAATGTGCACAAGCATCCACATGACCGATAAATATGCCCCCTCGAGGATTGACCATAGTCACCCTCAACTAAAGGAGTGGCACACTGAATGAGAGTCTGTGTAAGAGCACTAATCATGTCTAGTGTGTCTGCCTCTACATGTTCCTTCACAATGGAAGGAATACTAACATGATCCAATGGTGGCTTGCCACTATCAACCCTAGGTGCGTTAGGGTCACGATGTGCCCCTACTCGATCAAATGATGAACCCCCTCCTCTACCTTGAGAATCTAGCATGTCAAAATAATTTGGTACCTCCTTGAGTACAAACTTGCAATAGAGTTTCCTCAAGAAATATATAGGAACCTCATGATTGTTGCAAGGAGGCAAATCAAAGACCGTCCACCATCTCTCCCAAAAATTGTTTTTAATGTCTTCATTTATGCACCAATGAATTGGGAACCTCCTTGTTGTAGTTCTAAGAGTATCTGCATCCCCTGGTTTTTTAAATAGCTGGCAAATGTCATCTTTTGTGATTTTTTTCTTTTTTATGTCCGCATAAGATAATTTATTTGCATAATATTGTTTTTGTTCTTCTCTTTTATCCCGTCATATATTGATTTTCCCACTAATTGCGCTTACGTGGGTCAAGATTGCTTCCAATGATTTTGCAAGTCTTTCCCTTCTAGGATTTGTACCACTAGAATCTTTTAACCTATTAATTAAAGATTCTAATTCTTTTTGCCCTCTTTCAATTTGGTTCAACAAATTTTGTTGTGTTCCAAGAGGAGGTTTCTCAACTGGTGGAGGCAATTGAGGTTCATTTTCTTCATTTCTTTCTTCATTCGGTTCTTCATTTGGCTCATCATGAGGAGACGGAGGATTTGGTGGAGGGAGATTATTTCTTCCTGAAAATTAAAAAAACTACATTTTAAAATATTGATTACACAATAAATTTAAACAAAAACAAATTTGAACAAAACAAATTGGAACAAAAACAAATTGGAACAAAACTAAAATTTTAAAACAAATAAGAGGCATGAGAAGTTGTAAAAACACTTACCTCTTCTCCCAGATCAAACTTGATGATGTCATGGAGCTATTTGATCGATGGATGAACAAAAACAATCAACTCACAAGAAACTATGATAGGGCGTGCACACTTTCAAATCCTCTCTAAGCTGAAAATGCAGGTTTGAGACAAAAAAATGAGCTCAAACCCGCGTGCAGCAAATATATGTGACTTTTTACAAAGGGCGTATGCCCTATAGGGCGTATGCCCTTTGGAAAACACTAAGTTTTCCAAAGGGCGTACGCCCTCTTGGATTGCCCAAGCCTAAGGCTTGGGCAACCCAAGCCATAGGGCGTGCGCCCTATAGGGCACACACCCTTTAGTGCGTGTGCACTATGCGCGATGGGGGGCCAAAAAAAAAAGTGGCAACTTTTTGGCCCCCCATCTTTGTATACTTACCCCATGGAACCCAAAGACAAAAAAAACTTTTCATAATAAACATGTTTTGTGCATAACCTTAACTCCTATTGCACAATTGAGAACTAACATGAACATAACCAAATACTGACAACAACCAACCAATATAGCTAGAGTTTCGGTCTGAAGGTTTTGACATCAATGACAATCAATTATAGTAACAACTCAATAAGTCTAACAATTCTTATGTAATAAAGCTATGTGTGCTACAAATTAAAAGGTTTCTAGTTAGCTTTTGATATACTACGGTAGCTTTTTGCTACCCCTTTATTTGTATTCTTTTGCATTATTTCAACACACAAAAAAACTATAAACACTTGAAATAAACTTGTTCTACAAGTTTTTGTAACCATTGGTTAATTTAGAGGAGATGGAAATTATGTCATATGGGTTTGGACACCCATTTGTTAAATCTTTCTTTAGTACCATTCCATGTGACTATATTTATGTTTCATGCTCAGGACCTATCTTTGACTTTTATGTGTGTGTGATGGTTATTTGTAGAATTTTTGTTCTAAATTACTCGTGATGTTTTGTTTCAAACATCTTATTATGACATTGATGTTATATGCTTGGACACTTGGATGTTATGAGATCAGTGCATATGTTTTCCTTATGATCTATGATGATGGTTATTTATTTATTTACGTTATACTGATTTAATAACCCATGTATCTTCATATGTTTTGATTATTGTTAATATGCTTATATTATTGATGTATGATATTCTCATTTTACATATTTGTATGGAGAGGGATGGTGATTTATTACTTACTCATGAGACCCATACGATGTCTTGATTCCTCCTTTATTGTCTATTATTGTTTGACATATATATGTATATGTGTGTGTGTGTGTATGCATGCATGTATGTATGTTTGTGTGTGTGTGTGTGTGTGTATATGTATATGTATGTGTATGTGTGTGTGCGTATCACATGATTGTATTGTGGTGTAGGTTTATAGGTACTAGGCATCGATTCCACCTAAATTAGCATGTATGAGTGTCCCTTCACATTCTTGATGGAGTTGAAAAGGGAGATGGCATTAAGGCCCAAATAATTTGACCTGGTCATCATCCTACGTCATGGTGATTATGACTTGAGTTACCCATTCGATTTGTCAGATAGACAACTCTAAATTTCCTCTTGAACTCTTTCTTGTTGTGGTCGAGTTTGATTTTGGTCATGTTGTCCTTTGGTTATTTGTGTTCTAATGTTTTATCACAGTATCACATGTTTAATTATTAGATTTAGGTAATCATTAAAATATATTTAAAAGTAAGTTAATTAAGGTTGAATATATTATTAAGAAAATATTAAGTAGCCTTTATCATTATTGATATTTTAATAAAGCTTAAGTATTGTTTTAAGATTACATTAATTAATTAATTATAATATTAGATTTTATGTCATTAAATATCGTTACTTATTCTTATTAACAATAAATTAATATAAATAAATTAATGTTAAATATATTACGAGATAAGATTAATTTTTATTGATTTAATTAAAACTTTATTAAATATTCTTGTATGTTAATCAATAAAATTCAAAATATGGAATGTTATGTTTATATGGATGTTTTATTTTTATGAGTGAGATGACTTGTTACTTTAATTGGTAACCACTATTTTTGTTTTGGGAGTTTTCTCATGCATGGTTTTTCAAGGCTTTTTTGGTGGAGTTTTTGGGGTTTTGATTTGATGGCAATCGAATTGGGTGACAATTGATTTTTGGGGGTTCTTTTCTTTGTGCCTCTCCATGTGTGAAATTCCAAAAGATTGTGTTTTAGACTGCAAATTTGAATACATTTGGAAATAGGGTTTCCTTTTTATTATTAGTCCTTGCCGTTAAGGCAGGAGACTTATGTTATCGATTACTTTTCGAGCATTAGTTTACTTCTTGGAAACCGTGCAACATACAAAAATCTTGTCCAAAACTATAGTTTTGCAACAGTTTCATAATTACAGTGACGTAAAAAATATAAATTCATTTTTTCCTATTCATTGCTGGCATTTATCCGGTAGTCTTTTTCTTTTTCCATTGAAATATTTGGAGAAAAGTGATGGGTGTTGCAAGTGGCAATCTGGAGACAGGGTACACAGTGGGAATGTTTTTAACCTTTTTGCATGGCTTGGGGATTCTCGTTCTGCATTTCTATAGACTGTTAGCTTGCTAGGTCTCCATCCGTCCGTCTAGAGCTACATTCCAAGTGTCATTTTGGCAATGTCTTCTCCTCCAATGTGGCCTTTGCATGTGCCTATAACCTAACAATGGTTACAGAAGTGATGCCATTAACATGTCCTTCTTAGGGTTTTATTATACTCTCCATTACAATTCTAAGTGTTGCATTGAGAGGTCTAATGGGGTTTTAGACAATTATGTACTGTTCGTGGACATGACAAAGCGAGATACCAATTTGGGTTGTATACGAAAGCTCAACTACTTGGATTTGTTTACATTTACTTCTTGGGTTTGTAGGTTGTTGAAGTTGGTATTGGTCTAGTTTCTCATGATTGGATTTTTGCCTGTTCTATGGTTCACAAGAAATGGACTGATCTTTCTCCTCCACCAGTGGTTGTCTGCACATCTTGTGTAACATGTAAGAATCCATGCAACCAGGCTGTTGTTGCCAAAGTCACCTCAGCTTGAGTGACCTCCACTGTGAAAGCCACCACATACAAAAGGCCTTCTACCACCTTTTGGTTACCACTACATCTTCACTCTGTTGAATCATTATTAATATGAGAAGACATGCAAATTGCTTGATAAAATGCTTCAAACCATCTTATATGATGTCCACTGGTAGACATGTATGCAAAATGTGGAAGCATAGACAAGGCATGCGAACTGTTTGACATAATGCCTCAAAGAAATGTGTCGTCGTGGACTACCATAATTGGCGACTATACACAAAAAAGATCTGTTGAAAATGTATTAGGAAATTTCGAGCAATTGCGATTGCTAGATATAAATCCAAATTCCACAACCTTTACCTCCAATTTTGAAAAGGGAATGGCCTTCCATCAAAACATAAACAATGTTGTAGTACCCCTACCCCTAGTCTGATTTTATTAATGTTATGATTACCTTAGGATGTTAGATTAGATGTTAGTAAATTATTGATGCTTATGTTTTTACTGACCCCATACTTACATGTGTATGGTTGATGTGCTTGTTTTATATTTCTGTTTGACATACCTGATGTGGTTGAGGGATGGAGTCGTAGTTACTTGCTTGCGAGATCCACACGATCGGTTGATCCCCACCATTGTCTGTTATGTATTTATATATGTTTGTACATGCGGGTGTTGTATGTAGGTTCACAAGTACCAGGCATCAACTTCCCTGAATTGTCAGGATGAGTGTACCCTATCGCAATATCTCAAATGGTAAGAGAGGGGAGATAACACGGATCCAAAACCCTAACCCAAACCCATTTATCCTACTTGTTGGATAAGTATCAGTCTGTTTACCCTATCCGGATTTGTCAAGTTGGCAAAGTTCGGGGATCCCTTTCTGGTGTTGCTTGGTTTTGGTTTTGTTTGATTTTATCTCGTTTGGCTTCAGTTTATTTGTGGTTATGTGGGTGATTGTTATGTGATTATTCATTAATTGATTATAGTTGATTTATGTTTATATAGATTATTTGATGTGATTATCAATGTTAGGTGCATAGTTGAATTTAATGATTAAATATGCTCCTATGATTAATTGAGGAAATTAAATTAAAGTTGATTATTTGAATATTTAGAAATTAATATTAAATTATTTCCTAAGTTTATTTTGATGAAATTCAATTAAAATCAAATAACTGGTTATTTGGATTTAATTGATTATTTTATTGATAACTGGATTTTATTATGTTTGTGAGAATTATTAAATAATTAAATATTTAATTGCATGTTTTAGGATGCATTAAGTATTTTATTTATTTAATAAATAAATTTTAAATTATTAACATGTGCAAATTGAAAAGAGAGTTGTTGTCAAAAAGTGAACTAGTTTTCAAATGTCAAGTTGTGTTGTGCATATAAAAGATATTTTAATTAATTAATTAATATTTCCTTTCAATTTTGGAGTTAGAGTCTGATCAGGAGTTGTCTTATGAATCATTTCTGATTTGGAGTTGGACTTTGAGTTAGCTTTTGAGTTGTCTTTGGGAATTGAATTCCAATTAGGAGATTATTGCATTCTTTGGAGATTAGATAGGTTTTGGAGAAGATTTTTTGGGGAAGAGCTTTTGTGCTTGGAATTTTGGAAATTTATGGATTGTTGTGGTTGCTTGCTAATTTGAGGTTTGGTTGTGCATCTGGATCTGGTTCCTGTCTTCATCATAGTTTTCAGATCTGCAGGCAGAATTGGTTTTGGAAGTAATTTCACTCTTAGATCTTCGACAGGGGTTTCATTACAGTTCTAGCATTGGATTTAAGGTAGGATCTAGAATTCTTGTTGTGTGTTCTCTATTAATTTATCTGGTAAAATTTTATGTTTAAGTAGATTTAGCTTTATCTCATTAGATCTGAAACCCCAGATCTGGTATTTTATGTTTTTATGATCACTTGGCACTGTATTGTTATGCTAGCAAAATTTCATCTTAAGGTTGCTTATAGTTTGCTTGTAAAATGAAAAATTGATCTTGGACTATAGTAGAACTATAGTGTTGGTAGGAAAATTAATCCCCTTGTGGAAGAAAAAATAATTTGTTTGAAAAAAACTCAATTTAGGTGTAAATATCAATTTTGGATAAAACACTCTGGTTGAAAATTTTATTCAGTCAAAAAATAAAATTCCACTGTCATTATGTAAAAAGGAAAAAAAAAAAAAAGAAGACAAAATAATGTACATGTTTAAAAGAAGTGAAAATGATCTGTAACCTTTTCTGGAAAGAAAAGTACAGGCCATGTAGTATCCATTTTTGAAAATGTATATATAATTGTTAAAAAAAAATATGCTTTTTAATTTAAAAATATATATATATACAAACTTCATATTTTATAGCATGTATTTATCTTTAAATAAGATTGCATGTTTTAAAATTTTAGTTTTAAAAAAAAAAATTAAAAAAAATATTTATCAAGGCACGGTTCTTTAAAAATATTAAATGAATTTTTAAAAAAAAATTAAAAAATATATATTTGGGGGCAGGGGTCATCACATCCCCCAACCCCCCTACCTTTAGTACCGTCGTAGCAGTATAAGGTACTGCCACGGCAGTACTCACTACCTAGGTAGTGGTACTGTCGTGACAGTACCTTGCTTGGGGGACCTGTGCACGACAGGGTTTTGAAGGGTGTGCAGGGGGGCACGTGGGGCCCGCTCCTCCACCCCTTTTTTCTTTTTAAGTTTTTTTTTAATATTTGCAATGTTTGTTATTTTATTTAAATTAATAATGATGTTTATTTTCATTTTGTTTATTATTTAGTATAATTTAATCTAGTTAAATTAATTTGTATTTAATGATTTTAATTTATTTAATATTTACTTTTTTATCATCTTTGATCAATTAATTTGTTCAGGGGAATTAGTATTATTTTATTGTTATTAATAAATTAGTGGTTTGTGGTGTTAGAATAATTTAATTAAATTAGTTTATTTTATTAAACTAGTTTAAGTTTTCTATAGGTATATTTTGATGGTTTAAATGTTGGATAATATTGGGTGATTATTGTTATCGGGTAATCATTTTATCAAATGAAATTCTATTATAGGGACTTGGGAATTGTCTTTTGAATTTGGGAAATTGTTTATTATGGTTATGACAAATTGTCCCTCTTAGAGAATAGACAACTATTGTGCATGTATCATGATTGTGAAACGTATGTTAAACTAAATGCTTAAGTTGTGTATCAAAATTATCATTAGTTTTGTTCTACAGTAGGATAAATGTTTCCTTTATACGTTGATATTTGTATGAACAATTAAGTGGTGAATGGTGTGCACCTACTGAAATTGGGCATTTTTCTCTTGTTGAACCTATAGAATGAATATAGAGAAAGTTCTTTAGTTTTCATAATTATTTTAATGTCTATGATAGTTATCTCTTAATAGATTGATTTGATTCTGCATGTGGATTCAATTATGTTCAATATAGAATTTTGTATGCTTATGATTAAATTCCAATTTTCCTTTATGCAAATGTGTCTTCTTCGTACCTAGAGTGTCTTCTGTTGCTTAATGTGTTTTGGGCGTTAGATGACCTAAGGGAAAAATAGAGGCTGGGGTATGTGTCATTTTTTCATGTTTTTGGTATTATATTTTGATGTGCGAGTTTATTCTGATTATACCCCGATTTGACCATATAGGCTCATGATGGTTTGTATTCTATTTTTGGTACCTTTGTAATCATTCTAGTTCTTGTATGTGAAAATGGATGTGGGATTACTTGGTTGTGTACCCTTATGATATTTGAGAGATCTGTGAGCCTAGGATAGTTTATGTAGATATGTAGTAGGAGGTGGCTTGCAATAAGCGTCGGGGCCCACAAATGGCTACTAGGATCACTTATTGTTAAGTATCTTAATCAAGTGATAATTAAATATAACATTGAGAGTTTTATTAAAATGAACCTGGTCATCACCCATGCGTTAGTGCTAGTACAGACTAAGATGGTGTTGAGAAGATGACTAGCCCCCTTTTAAGGGATGATTTGGCATAGTTGATGACTTCGTCAGTACGAGAGGTCATTGATACTGTGTATGGTCACTTGAGTGCCAAGATCCAGCAAGATTACCAGGATGAGACTCAAGGGTTAGACATACATGATGACACCTTCCTATGCATAGTCTAGTTATCCTACATGTGTCGGTTGCCTCTAGAATAGTGAGTCTTTCATAGCATTATTACTTTTTTCACCCTGAGTTAGAGAGCTTTCAGGATCCTTTCCTTAGCTTGATCTATTTGATGTTTGTTATCCAAGTGGGATCTGTTGTTGTCTCCTCAGCACAGTGGGAGTGGACCATTTAGGTTCACGAGGTCAGGTGGTAGTGGTTCTTTTACCATTTGAGATTCTGATGTTCGTGCACCAGTGATGGATGATCCCTGTAGTAGTTGTTCCTTCTTGATCTTCATTGTTGGAGAGGTGTTCTTCTTCATGATATTCTTCCTTGTGATCTTGTATCTTTGTATCAATTCTTCAGAGATGTCTTGTGTTCTTCACTTCGGTTATTGTAATACATACCCTACGACATGTGCAGTGGATGTAGATTTAAGGATACCTTATGGTACCAGATGTATTTATGTTACCTTCTAGATGATGTTGATTCATATCTTTTATTGGTTTATATGAGTTTCATTATTGTACACCCTTATCTTTATTATTAATTAATGTTAACGTAATCATCATCAAGGAACCCTTGAGAGTTGTAACCTGTGTTGGTTGTTTATGTTATGTGAGTTAATGGTAATTGCTTTCGCATTGATGTTTATCATGTATGTTAACTTTTTAAAAAAATTATTCCACAAACTTAGTTGCATGTTAGGTTAAGTTCTTCTGGGTTCCCTGGTGAAGCATTACAAATGTAGAAGTTTCATTAAGTGCTATACTTGCAAATACCCAAGTAGAGCACATAGAAAGCAGGAGAATTTTTTGACAGAATGCCTCAAAAAGATTTGGTTGCACGGACTGCAAGATTACAACATATGGACAAGATAGATATGTTGAAAAGTCTTTACAATGTTTTAAGCAAAGCCAGACTTGGCAATCTTTGCGCACATCCCCTCTCACTGTGTCAAGATGGAAGCTTAGGGGAAGGGTATTGACATCCGTTAAAGCATCCTTAATATTTATTGCAATGTGGTGATGATGAGGTGAAACATTTTTCTCGAAATCAGATTCATTTTTTCTAAAATATTTTGTATAAAATCCAGAGAATTTAGCCTAGTCTAGTTGATTGCACTCTACTTCTATCATTAAAATTTTAGATTTCAATTTACAAATTAGACAATCAAGATGTCAATTTTTTAAACTCATAATAAATTAAACTATTTTACTTATGCTATCTTTGAACTTTTCTACGATAATTACCATTTTTTCATTTGCTATTTTGATTTATCCAGGTAGTCTTTTCTTATTTTTTGGAAAAAAAATTACCATAATTTTTGGCATTCTATTCGCGGTGTTGAGTGCTAAAATTTCATGTTTTTTTTCTAGTTGCCAACATTTCTCCAGCTATCAATGTGTCTCCTACATGCAGCGAGATGGATTATAGTGTGTAACCAGGCAACAACTGTATAGACAGATGGCATGAAAGTGGCTTTTGTTGATATTATAATTGCTTCTTTCTCATTATGCTTAGTTTTCCATTACCCCCTAACTATTTTACAGGAGTTTCTACCACTTCCTACCTCCATAGATTTCAGACATTATAGATTTTTAAAACCCTAACGCTGCAAGTATTGTGCTCCTATTTCTCTTGATGCAGTCACTGAATTTATTTTGCAATCCAAGGTACATATTTTTCCTTGTTCTATTAATATTATCTTCAATTCTATTTGACACTATTTTTGCAAGAAATGTATTGCTTAGAGAGATGAATTAGGGACATGGTGGAACGCTAGGTTTCAATTGATGACTGCAATAGTTGGATAGACTATTTTGACCCTGCCTTACACTTTCCATGGTATGGGTTGGGTGTTGGATGTCTTCTCCCTCTCCAGTGCTGCAGCGGTCACATTTGAGAAGTAGGGGCATTGGATGTTACCTGTGTTACTTGGTAGGATGGCGTCAAAAACTTCCTGTCGGCATGCTTTAGTGCTGTAGAATCTTTAAGAAGATTAGGAAAAATTGTTGTCAAATAGATTTATGTTTTGAACTATGTGTATTAAATATCCTATTTTTTCTTGGCATATTATAATCTGATCTTTGTTGTAGAATCATAACTTAACACTAAAGTATTGACTTTAATAGTTATATGATCCATTCCATGGAGGATGAGGTCTTTAGCTCTTGTGGAAAAAGTTGCACAATTTTATTATTGGCCCTAAAAACTTCCCCGGTGGTTGTTAGGATATGTAATAGTTAATAATATCATTGCTGCTGCATTTGTACACACTAAAATGGTGCACTTCTATGAACCATTACATGCAAGGTTGCTCAAGAATGAGGCCTCACAAAGCAGCTCATAGCTCTCTATGCATGGAGTTGCAAGGGACTATGAAGTATTTGCTCTCAGCTAGAGCTACAAGCTTGTGACCTTGCTAGTCAACCACACAACGAGAGATTCAAGTGAGGACAAGGGAAAGAGTGCCAATATCCTCAAGAATCACTATGAAAATGCAATGCAATGCAACTAAAATGAGGATGCAAATATGCAAAGTATTCTATGAAAAGGAAAGAACAAGTGTTACAAATCCTTCCTATTTAGACTATGTGAGATTAATCTATTGCATAAAAGGAAATCTACACTAAGAATGTCATTATCATGCAACTATGGAAGCAAATATGAAACTAAATGAAATGCAACAACAAAAATCTTGGATGCAAAAGTGTCTTCAAAGAAAGCTCCAAATGACCTAGAAAACCCGCAGCATAACATTAGCATAAAACAAGTGACCTAGAATGAGGGAGGGAGCTCTCTTTTTATAAGAAATGAGGTGAAATGGACCATTGAGATTAAGAGGCAAAAGTCTTAATCAGTGGTGGAGCTTGAAAGAGGAGCAATCCATGTGCACAAGTATCCTCCAATAAAAAAATAGGAGTTGACTTTATGTCCATATAAGACAAAAAGTGTTTTCTTCTTTTTATAAAATAGGAATAGTGCTTTATTTGTGCAACTTAGGATAAGATGAAAAAGGGGGCTTTTTATTTAATCAAAAGGGGAGGAAATATTCCTTTTAATCAAATAAAAGCTTACGATAAAGTGATTTTATTATTTAATTAAAAGAGATTTTTAATTAATTAAAAGAGAGCATGTTCTCTTAATTAAATAAGATTTTTATTTTTTATTCTCTTTTAAATTAAATAAGGCTCAAACTTTAGGAAATATTGAATTGATTATGATTTGATCAAGGAAATTGATATAATTGATATTGTTGATATTTGAAAATATTGATTCAGGGATTTGATAAATTGCAAAAATAGGGCCCAAAGTTTAGGCGACCATTTTAGGGTGCATACATTTGCCCCTCTTTGACTAATGTGTGATTGATTTGGGAACACATGCAGTCAAAGAAGAATTGAAATGTGAGATCGATTTGGGATCACAAAACAACCCAGATGTGTGTTCATTTTGGGAACACATCAAGACAAAAATAAGCAAAACCTGAAAGACAAGACCAACATCGTCGCTGCTAGGTGCAAATCAAGCCTTAGACAAAACTATCGTCGTCACTGCTAGGCAATAATCAAGTCTGAAAAATAGGAGATTAAAATTGAAAGACAAAATCACCACCGTCACTGCTAGGTGATAATCAAGTCTAAAAATAAGAATCTCAAGCTAAGCTGAATGATAAAGCTGAATCAAAGATTAAAGCTGATAGGTACTGCCCCCTCAGAATCGAAATCGAAATCAGATAGAGGAGAACAACAAATTGATAAACCTGATCAAGTCACAATAAATCATAATTGAAAGATGGAGCATGATAGGATAACCATCAAATAGTGAAGATATGCCCCAGGTTGACTAGGTTTGACTGAGAAAGATATAGGATAAAAATTAAGTCAAACTTTAGAGAAATGAAGTGAAAGGGGTGAATGAAAGACTAGAAGTTTGGAAGACATGGAAAGGAAGAAATTTCATCAAAGATCAAAGAATTATGCCTCAAAAGGTTAGTCAACTACGTAGAAGAATGAGAAATCTTAGAAATGTGACTCAGATTTCAATTTTGAGTCTGAAAATGGATAGAAAATGATGTGATATGAAAGACTAGAAATGAAAGATATGATCAAGAAGAATCAGAAAATGAGCACAGTTGACCAACTAGTCTGTAGATGATAAAAATGAGAGCTCTCTCCATATGCAAGATGCAAAAATTAAACTATGATGAACCTAAGAATGCAAGCTACTATGAAAGTGGTTGACTTGCAAGGTCACAACGCTTATAGACATCTAATTATCATCATCGAGTGTTATTAGTAGTGTCGTAAGATCATACAATGCACACTAGCATAACTATGTGGATATGAATATGATCTTTATCAGATAGAAATGTGGAAATCCCACCTAGGCATCAAAGACATGGAAGGCAAGATGACTAATGCAGTGAGATTACCTAAATTTGATATGGTGAGATTATGCTTGTATCAAGACACATGAAAGTCAGGATAACTAGAAGCATGCACTCGCAAAACAGTCAAGGATAATACCTTGTCAATCCATAGTGTCAAGTAAGACTAGCAGAAATGCTCATGACAATTAGGATCAACGAAATATACCCACAAGCAGATAAAGAAATAAAACATGTTCTCATTCCCTCAGTCTTCTAGCTATGCATCATCGAAAACTTCTCAGGGAGAGACTACTCATCAAATAAATTCTCATAGACAGCACACAAAGAAAAGTAAAGTCACCATATCTCAAGTGAATTGGTTGTTTAAGTGCATGTGTGTTGGTCATAGAGTCAAACTTTGGTTATCGCATCTACAAATGAGAAATATCGCATCATACTTAGACTATTGGGTAAGACATCTGATAAGTGTTAAGAAACACTCGACGCAAGGGTAGTGTTGAAAAACACAGTTTGGGGTGGTGTTGAAAAACACCTGTTTGGGGTGGTGTTGAAAAACACTTATTTGTGAAATGCCCCAAGAGACAAACACACCTAAAGGACCAATGCTAACAGTTATGCCCCCTAGACAAAGATAAAGACCAATTCCAAACCAAGGCAACAAGGTTAAGGCATGATGGAGAAAGGCTAAGTGTCGAGAGTGCATGCTAACAAATAGGGGTGCAAAGGACTCAAGTAGTGCCTGTTTTCAGGTTTTCACCACTTGGATTTATTGCAATTTTTTTTTTTTTGTATTTTTGCTACCAAGGCACCTGTTTCCAAGTTTTCACCAAGGCACTTTTTCTTTTTCTTTTTTTGAATTTTTTGAATTTTATTTTATTTTTTTGTATTTTTTCAGGACTTTTTATGCTTTTTAAGATTTTTTCAGCATCATATATGAATTTTTTTGGTATTTTTTCAAGGTCATAAAATATGTACAAAGGATGCCCCTAGACAGAATAGGCATCAAACTTCCAAGCAAGATCACATCATGCAGTCCCAATGTTTAGGAAGGTGAGGGACAAGATGGATGAGCAAGCTGGTGAATGAGATAGAGGAAAGGAGAATGAAAGAAAATGGAGGGAAAAAATCCTCAAGGTCAAACTCCTCAAGAGTACCCAAGCTAGGGAAAAATTGGTCATGTAAAGCACATTTAGATAAGCAATGAAAGACCAGCATGGGATAAGTCACAAAAGTGTAATGCAAAAGAAGGAATGGATGCAGTCCAAATAGGGTAGACATGTCAAGAGACTTCATAGCATCGTATTTTACTCTTTTGATTAGATCAAGACCAAGGGGGAAAAAGATAGCAAAAGGCTAGAATGAATGGAGGAAAATGAATATGAAGGCTAGACATGAAAGGAATGAAAGCAAGATCATCGGAAGATAGCTCACAAGATAGCTAAATGTTCATGTATAGGTCAACCTTGTCAAAATCAAAGAGAGAAGATGGAATGGATGAAAAATGGAAAAGAACTACGCATGATGCTTGATTGCCAGGTTTTCATCATGGTACTTATCCAAGGCGCCACAAGGGAGTGGTTTTCACCATAGGATGAATTTATTTCTCTTTACTTTTTCTACCAAGGTGTCTGTTTCCAGGTTTTCACCATGGCACGTTTTCAAATTTTTTTCTTTTTTTTTTCATTCATTTTTTCATTTTTCTATTTTTTTTAATTTTATAATTTTTTCGAAGAAAGAAAGCTTTTTAGATAATGCTCCTTGAAAGGATAAATCATTGATATACCAAGGATTCAAAATTATATGCTCAAAGATGCTGATAGGGAAAGAGAGAATGGAAGAGAAAAATGGAGGATAAGGTTTTATGTAAAGTGAGTGAGGTTGGAAGATAGGAGGAATAGGCAAATGAAGAAAAAGGATAGAAGGTAGAAGGATAATGAATGGAAGGATTGTGAAAGGGTAGATGAAAAGGAAGGCAAGATCAACATCAACACACACCTTGAAGGGTGGTGAGAGGGTGGAGGAAACTTGAATGAAGGAATACGAGAAGGAATATGGTGAATGTTTAGCAGAGGTTGCAGTTCAGGTACATGGAATTGAATAATGTTTTTGGAAGAAGATGAAGTGGAAGCCTTTGGAATCTTGAATGTCAACTTCACTTTTTGTTCAACATTAGACTCTTTCAAGAGAGACTTTGGAATCCATATAGCCTTAGGATTTTTATTTTCTTTTGATGATTTAGAGAGAATATCTTCAATGATGGATTTTGGAACCCATACTTGTCTTATATTTTTCTTCTTAGATATCTCTTTTGACTTTATGCACCCATGTCGATTAGAGGAGACATGGTGATATTCTTTTTTTGATGGATTCTTATATTTCTTCTTTTTCTTGTATTGAACATTCAAGTTATTTCCAAAAGACTTGGGACTTGTGGAAGAAGAAGGAAAATATGACTGATTTAGATGGGTGGATGGATGAAAAGGATTCAAGGGTATGTATCTATGTTGATCTTGAGGAAAGATAGGAGATGGAGGGATGTAAGGACCCAAGATAGATGATGAATTAGGAGAATTAGGAGAGGAAAGCGAAGGGACATAAGGGCCTAATATGGAAGGTTGACGTGAAGTCCTTAGCAACGGTGGAAGAGGTCCAAGGATGGAAGTGGAAGATGCAAAAGGATAATCAATAAGTTCATCAGCATCTATATGACAACCAAAGATATCAGCATCTTTAGAGTGAGCATTAGGATTTTAAACAGGATCATGAACATCTTGAATAGGAGCAACTTCTTCGATAGGATCATTCAAAGCTTGTGAAGATTTAGGAAGAGTAGAAAGTGGAAGTGAACATGGAGTGGTAGAACAAGAAGATGGAAGACTTTGATCTTGACAAGGATCTTTGGATAGCATAAGCGCATCATTGTTTTCTTGATTTTCAATACGCTTAACATTGGAAGTAACAACACAATTTTTAATAACTTTGATGGAAGTATCATTTTTGGAAAGCGCAAGTGTGGTAAGGTTATTTTGATTATCAATAAGCTCAATAGTGTAAGTAGTAGCTTGATCTTGCTTAGGAGATGGTGGAATGAATGCGACAGAGTGTAGAGGATCAAAAGAACCATGAAATGGAGGAGATACATCATGAAGAGAATTGGATGACATGGAAGGTTCTTGATCTTGATCTTTCTTTATGTTCTTTTCTTTATCATTTTTAGAGTCCTCTTGACATGGAGCCACTTCTAAAGACAAGGAAGCAGGTTGGAATTGTATGGAAGACTTTGGATGAGATGGTGAAGGACTAGCTAAAGTAGGCATTATAGTGCATAAAGGCTTAGGCTCTTTAGGTTTAGCATTATTAAAAGTATTTGCAGCCAAGTGAAGGTTAGCTTGAGTATCTTTAAGAGGTATCCCTTGAGGATAACTATAAGGAACCGCATGAAAAGCCTTAGGATCTTTGTTGGATGAAGGATTTGTGAAAGATTTGGAAGACTCAGAAGCTTTAGGAAGTGTGTGGGTATTGGAGGAAGTAGAGGATGGAAGGGAACCATCACAAGACAAAGGTTCAACATTAATATGATCTTGCTTGAGAGTGCAACCTTTATTTTCAGCATGAGAACTTTTAGAGGAGAGATTCTTTTGACGTTTGAAATCAGCGTGGTAGATTTTCACTTCCTCGGTAGGAATATTGTATTGTTCGTAAAAATCATCAAAGAATTCTTCAAATTTAGAGTCATATGGATCACCACCACAGTCTACCCAATACGACTCCCCCTTAGAAATCACAAGTGTACCACGAGGATGATGCTTAGGAATAGAAGTTTCATGGGCATCACTACATTGTCCATCATCATAGTCATCATAGGTGGGTGTGTCACTCTTTGTGGAAGAGACATCATAAGGACTATCACGTTGCTCTTTATGGTATGTCTTGTGAAGAGAAGTAAGACTCTTTGAAGAGGTAGAAGAAGAATGAGATTGTGAAGAAGAGGAAGGTGAAGACCTAGTGGAAGAAGAATACTTGGATGATGAGGAATTTGAATAATGTTTAGAAGAGTCATGATAAGACTTAGAAGATGAAGAATGAGAATGATGTCTAGAAGAGTCATGATAAGACTTGGAAGGTGAAGAAGAATGAGAAGATTTAGATGATGAAGAATGTTTGGAAGAAGAAGATCGTGATATGATCATGTTTATGATTCTAGCAAAGGCATCTAATTTAATCATCTTTTCTTTAATTTTTGCTATAAATTCATCACTCATGAGAATTTTGGAGGAACAACACTTTTTGAATATGTCAATGAGCTCAAGATCATCTATTCTTAATAAAGGTTCCAAAACCAGATAGTCAAGATTCATGGTTATAGAACAGGAGGAATCAAGCATGGAATAAATGAATAGATGAATAGAAGAAGGTAGACAAGATAGTAAGAGGAAAAGAATCAATAAGAAGAAGAATAATTTCCCATGGGAATAGAAGACTTTAGAAGAACATGGGAAATGGGGAAGAAAGAAGAAGACTAAGAGTCATCTTGTGCAATTGATACTATAACATTCATTGAGATGTTGAGCAACATGACAGTACCTAGGATTTGAGATCTGGACTGACCAAGGAAGACCAAGCTTCTAAGGAGAACTCACTACAGCAGGACAGAACTAAGTTTCAGTATTCCAATTAAATTTTTCAAAAGATTTTGCAATGATAATCAAGCACATAGAACAGCAACCAGGGAATTCAAGCAAACAGTCTTCAAGCAATGGGCAAGGGACAAAGCAACCTTGCGCATGAATAGAGATAGTGACTTAGTATGCTACTCCTTAAAGATTCTACTTGTGTATGTTCTTGAAAATATTTTAGCAGGCACATAGAACACAACAACACCTTAACAAGCTCTCTACAATGATATACGTGGCTTTCTAAAAGGATTCCTCGATATACACAAGGTACGTGAGGCCCAAATCCGTCGATGAGAAGAATCCAAAATCACACAGCCGGGGAGAGACGGTAACCCAAATCTCCTCCTTCACTTCTCAAAGGTATAAAGTTCTTTGAGGCTTAGCCAAGAGTGATATCAAAATCAATTCCCAAGAGAGGTGTCTTTGGATTCACCTCCCGATATTTATACTCTGCCAGAACATAGGAGTTAAGGTCGTCCTTTGAGGTGGTGTGTCCCCAAGCAGGCCTTCTAGAAATAAAAACTAAGTAATTCACTATCAAAAGTATTTAGAGCACTAAAGGTGGAACACTTAACTCTTCAAGTAAATGCGAAGTGAGTCCAAAAGTGGAACATTTAACCCTTTAAGATAATGTGAAGCGAGTCCAAAAGTGGAACATTTAACCCTTCAAGAGAATGTGAAGTGAGTCCAAAAAAGTGGAACATTTAACCCTTCACACAAACTCAAAGTGAGTCCAAAAGTGGAACATTTAACTCTTCACACCAACTCAAAGTGAGTCCAAAAGTGAAACATTTAACTCCTCACATCAACTCAAAGTGAGTCCACACCTTAGAAAACAAGTGAGTTCCAAAAAGCACAAAAGGGTTGCCTAGTGGAGCAATTAACGCTTCTTTCCTGTAGACCCCTCCCCTTTAATGTGGCGTTGATCTTGCAACCACGGGGCAGAAATGAGGGGCCGGTGGATTAGCGAGTCCAATAACCCAAGATAGAAATCTAGATCAATCACAAGTAATCTAAAGTTGCTTATCAATACTACTCACAAATGACAAAAGGTTGAATCAATGGAATATTTAACTTTCCAAGCAAACATAGAGTGAGTCCACAAAGTGGTGCATTTAACTCCCTATGTAAATAAGGAATGAATCCATGCCCTCAATCACTCAATGAGATATTTGATATTGGAACCAAGAATTACTTAAGGTTTAAACACAAGCATTCACTTACACAAACTTGTAAAAACAAATCTATGTTCTTTTATTTCCCATTAAGAGCATCAATTGAAATGTGTTCTATGAAAGTATGTAAACACTCAAGCCAAACACATGAGAGGTTCAATTTTAATCCTAGGATCCAAATTTTGTAGAGTTGTAATAAAATACCTCAAGTCCAACACAATGCACTTAGTAGATTTCACTCTTTTTTTGTTTGTTTTAAGCATTTTTCATGAAAGCAAGTCATGCACCTTCAAATGAACAAGACAAGAAAATAAGCAAACAAGATATGCAATGTATATCCAACTTATGAAAACCCTAGGGTTAGATCTAAAAATCAATTTTTAGGAGCAATGATAACTAACAAATAATCTAAATGATAACTCATATCATGCAATGAACAATGAAAAATAAGTGCATACTCATCACAAAATTTTATTTTTTTTTGCATTTGACCTAGTCAACAAGATTTGATTTTTACCACATGAATTCGGACCCTAAACCCAAAATGTAGAAAAGAGACCTCTATCAAAAAATAGACATCTTTCCAAAAATGTAAAAATTTCAAAAAAATCTCTTCATTTGTGCCCTAGAGACCCATTTTACCAAAACAGACCAATTTTTATAAATTGACCAAATGAGCTATGATATGATTTCTAAATTAAAAACATAGTGAATTAACCCCTTGTATAATTCCAATACCTTTCCAGAAATGTAAAAATTTCCAAAAAATACACTGATTTGCGCCAAAAATAATTTTTTTATGAAAAATCAAGAAAAAATCATAAAAAATACAAATAACCTCCAAAAATTCTAAATTTTTTTTTGGAGCTTCTCTGATATGTCACCAACCTATAAAAACATTTTCAAACCAAAATACCAAGCCATTTGGGAGATATGATCAAATATTTTAAATCTAGGGTTTTTCATCTCCAAACAAATCTGCACAAGGGTTAGCTCCAAAAATAATCAAAACCAGCATGTAAAAAGTGGGTTGCCCCATGGTGGGTGCCAAAAAATGTACACACTAAAATGGTGCACTTCTATGAACCATTACATGCAAGGTTGCTCACAAATGAGGCCTCACAAAGCAGCTCATAGCTCTTTATGCATGGAGTTGCAAGGGACTATGAAGTATTTGCTCTCAGCTAGAGCTACAAGCTTGTGACCTTGCTAGTCAACCACACAACGAGAGATTCAAGTGAGGACAAGGGAAAGAGTGCCAATATCTTCAAGAATCACTATGAAAATGCAATGCAATGCAACTAAAATGAGGATGCAAATATGCAAAGTATTCTATGAAAAGGAAAGAACAAGTGTTACAAATCCTTCCTATTTAGACTATGTGAGATTAATCTATTGCATAAAAGGAAATCTACACTAAGAATGCCATTATCATGCAACTATGGAAGCAAATATGAAACTAAATGAAATGCAACAACAAAAATCTTGGATGCAAGAGTGTCTTCAAAGAAAGCTCCAAATGACCTAGAAAACCTGTAGCATAACATTAGCATAAAACAAGTGACCTAGAATGAGGGAGGGAGCTCTCTTTTTATAAGAAATGAGGTGAAATGGACCATTGAGATTAAGAGACAAAAGTCTTAATCAGTGGTGGAGCTTGAAAGAGGAGCAATCCATGTGCACAAGTATCCTCCAATAGAAAAATAGGAGTTGACTTTATGTCCATATGAGACAAAAAATGTTTTCTTCTTTTTATAAAATAGGAATAGTGCTTTATTTGTGCAACTTAGGATAAGATGAAAAGGGGGGCTTTTTATTTAATCAAAAGGGGAGGAAATATTCCTTTTAATCAAATAAAGACTTAGGATAAAGTGATTTTATTATTTAATTAAAAGAGATTTTTAATTAATTAAAAGAGAGCATGTTCTCTTAATTAAATAAGATTTTTATTTTTTATTCTCTTTTAAATTAAATAAGGCTCAAACCTTAGGAAATATTGAATTGATTATGATTTGATCAAGGAAATTGATATAATTGATATTGTTGATATTTGAAAATATTGATTCAGGGATTTGATAAATTGCAGAAATAGGGCCCAAAGTTTAGGCGACCATTTTAGGGTGCATACAGCATTAATCTAATACAAGTTATACTCTACTTCTATGCTCTGAATTCATTTTCTTGTAATAATCAATCTTCACAAAAAAAATGTCTATGTCTAGGTTAAAGGACATCTCTTCTATCATCTCAAACGAACCCCATGAGAATACTGACTACACACACTTTCTCTTGCTCCCCCTCCTTAGGCAGGGACTCCAGCTACACGCAGCCCTTTTTTGTTTTTGCAAATGCATGAATACGAATGGCTTTTTGTCAAGTGTATGTAATTTTGTCCCCATGCTAATGCATTGACCATGTTAGGAATTGCTTTTTATTTATTAGTTAGGAAGTAAATACTAGTTGGTTAGAAACTATATTTAATTTGTTAAGAATCAAATTTCTTTTATTAGTTAGGAATTATATTTTATTTAGATAGGAAATTATATTTAATATATTGTTTTTACTTGTTTAGAAAGTGTTTATAAGTAATTTATAAATAAGGGTTTTTTTAATCATAATATGTACTAAAATATGAGGGGGTGTGTATATTTTGTTAAATCATAATATGTGTATTTGAAGTAGAGATGTGAATTAGAATGTATATTTTAGGTTTACAATTTATGTGTCACTTCTATCTGTTGTGTGGAAATTTCATTGTAATTTTGGTCATAATATAAAAGTGTTAATAAGTTCCTTGTTTTTGTGTTTGGGGTTCTTAAATTGTATACCGAAGGATCAGGGATTCTACACAATTTATTATCTCAGTCTTCATGTTGGTTTTTTCTAGTGATCTTGGATGATGTTTTGGTTAGTTTTAAACATGTTTAGTGTTTGGGATTCATTTGTGAAAATTTAAGTTGTTTAAGGATCTTGTCTTTGTTCTTGGGATTCAATTTATGGCATGGATCTAAACATGAATATATGTGCGATTTTTTATGTATTGGTGCTTGGCCTATGATGTAAAACCAAGAAGGGTTCCTATAAGATTTATACCTTGATGTACATTTAAAGATATTCTTGATTTTTTTTACTTCCATTTGGATATGTTGGATTTAGGTGGGATATTATTATAATTTTGAGTTATATTCTCTTTGATTTTTTAGTTTTATCTTGGGAAGGTTTTCTAAGAGCATGATTATCAGAGTGGCTTGCAATGGGGATTTGGGGTCCCAAGTGGCTACCAGGATAACCCATTGTGGGTAGATGTACCATCCTAAAAGTTAGCACCCATTAATATGGAAGATCAAGAACCTATTAGGCCCCATTTTAGTGATCTCCAATAAAATGGATGCATTTATGCTTGATTTCCCACTTTTCTTTATATATTTCACTATATTTACCCCGACACCCTCAATACCTCTTGGGATCTAGAGGTTTTATCTTGATTTTTTCTCCCTCAGGTATAGGTTGACCTCGACCTATACCCTAGGTCTTAATTTTGATTGGCTCCAAGGCCTGATGCAAAGTATTTTCATTTCCCAATTTTCTTTTTTGGCCTTTGTGAATTTGAACATTGAATGACTATAAAAGGAGACCTTTTCCTTCATTTTGTCATCTCGACACACATATCATATCCAAAAATTGTGCAATCCATTTACATCTTTTGCAAGAAAGTTTTCAAGTTCAAGGAGTTCAAGCAAGACATATCAAGAATATGGGCATCCATGATCTATGATTTGGTGATTGTAGATCCATTTTATTTGTGAAGACATCCAACATTCTACATCCTACATAAGAATACAAGTATTCAATCATCTTCGTGGAAAGTGGATCCATATCCATTCATGAAGATTTGACAAGCAAGGTGAATACTAACATTTGTCTTTCTTTTACATGATTTTCATATTTCATTTCAAGGTTAATTCCTAAACATGGGCTTGACCAAGGAAAGCCCCTTCCCCCCAAAAAATTATCTTTTTCTTGTGTGTAGGATCAGGTTCACAAACTTTCATATTTTCAGGATCAGATTTGGTAGACCTTTCATATTTTCAGGATCAAATTTGGTAGACCTAGAGCTATAGTTTACACCACACATCAAAAATTTGTAGCTCTTGGCATCTTAGGTATAGGTCGACCTAGACCTATACCCCAAGTCAACCTATACAAAGGAATTCAACATATTCCTAGAACCCTCATATTTTCACAATTTGCATCTTTCAGCCTCCTGGTTCCAGATCTATCTTTCTTCTGGTTTTTTACATAGTCTACCAATCTATTTTTTAATCTGAACTTGCATTCTTCATTTTCCCTCAAGGTTAGAACATTTCCTCTTTGTCATTTCATAACACTTACTTTTATTAGATTCCTTGATTTCCATCGTTACATTTGTATTTTCCTTTACATCACATTTAATCAAATAATTAATCAAAACATAAATCGATAAGAAAGAGAAAGAGAAAGAGACCTTTGAATTGAAATCCTTAAAAGGAATTTGATTTTTCATTAGTACCCCTACATCCATTTTTGGTTGTACTAATCTTATTTGGGTCCTCCTAAGGGTTACATTCAAGGGACTCCCCGCCTTTTTCTCCTTCGTCCCAAATGTGCATATAACTTGGTGGTCTAATCACATTGGATCACCATCTATATGTTATATTTTGGTGAACCCGATTCATAACATTTCCTTTTCTAATTTTGGTGTTGTATTTCTCTCTAGATCTACTTTGTTACAATAGGCATCTAGTTATATTTCTTTTTCATGACATTTGATGTGGTAGTTAGATATTCCTTGCATGCATTTCTCTTTGTGCATTGATCTGGATTACATTGTAAGCACTGAGATATATGATCTACTTTTCATGCATTACATCATGAGCTTTATCACTTTGAGTCCAACCTATAGAATTCTGGTTAGAAGTCATAGTCTCATGGGCTCTTTTGATCTTGAACCCTCCTTCTTTCCTAGGAATCTTGATGAAACCAATATGCTCCCTCATGATCCTAATCATCTTATGAAGAAAAACTCTTCTCATTCTTCCCATAATGAAGATGAATCTTTAAGAGTTCATCCCATCCAAATTGACAAACTCACTCAAGATTTTGAAAAATTGGAACATTGGCTAGCTCAAGAGAATCATATACCTAAGACTATTTCTTCTTTATAATATTTAAGGAAGCTTATTCGTAATGATTAACATGGTCTTCATCTCTTGCATACTATTTCTCACCTTTTTTATGCTAATGTCAACCCTATTTATGAATGTGCTCAAGAATTAGGCTATGTCCCATCCACTACACATATTGAGACCTCTTTTCCTATCTCTACTTACATTCCTAGTATCTCCACTTATGCTCCACCACTTGTTACAACTTCAATTCAAACTTCTAACCCTACAAATGTGATTCTTCCTAATCTCATTCTTCCTTCACTTCCTACAAGTGTTCCATGTGTTTCATTGCCTTCCTCTATGTCTTCTTATTATAATTTTCCCTTTTCATATTCGAACCTTCTTTCCAACAATGCTCCTAATTTTCTTCATGATCCTTCAAATAACTATTCCGCTTTAAACAATAACTTTCCTAACATTTCCAACATTTCTCCTCTTATTTCTTCAACTAATTCTACCATTAATAGCCTTGCTCAAACTATTTCTTCCTTGCAACAACAACTTTCTTTTTTGACTCAATCCAAATTCAATATTCATACATGTGACATTGCTAATCCTTTTTCCTTAGATATTATCCAAGCTATTATCCCACAAAATAATGAGATTTCTCATCTTGAGACTTATAGTGGTAAAAGTGACACTGTGACTCATGTTAAAAGTTTCCAAACTCTATGTAGTGATTTTAATCACGACTATAGGTTCATGACTAAGTTTTTTCACTAGGACATTTCGAGAAAAAGATTTGCAATGGTATTTTTCTTTACCTCCTTATTCCATTAACTCTTTCCAAAAACTGTCTAATGCTTTTATCCAACAATTTCAAAACAATATTGGTCCTCAAATTTCTTTGACTGATTTAATGCATTTTAAACAAGGTGTTAAAGAAAAATTTAGTGACTTCATTGGTAGATTTAAGAATTTTCATGCTCATATTTCTTATCCTATGCCTAATGTTGATATACAATATATATTTGTTTCTAATTTACAAAAAGGATATTAGAGATAAGATTCTTCTTATTGATTTTTCTTCATTTTCACAATTACGTGTAGTGCTTCATCGTTATCAACTACAAGTGAGTCAATTTGAGAACACCACTATAATGGCTCATGTTCTTGTTGATAAGAGTAATGCCACATCCAAATCCAACAAGTTTCATAAGCCTAACAATTGCATCAAGATCAATAAATCATCCAACACGGTAGATGAAAAAGTGGCAACAACAACTAAAGGTGTGGCTCCTTTGTCCTCTATTTTTAGACCTTCTCCTACTTTTACTCCACTTTATGAATATTTGTGTAATTTGATGATGTAGTTAATTAATGAAAACATTATTAAACCTCGTCCTATTAAACTAGATGATCCAAACAAACCTCTTCCTCCATCCTTCGATTCTAAAGCTTTTTGTTAATACCATTGTCAAAATGATCATGATACTGAAAAAAAAATTTCGTTGAATAACACAATACAAGACCTCATTGATTCTAATTCTATATTTATTGATGCTAATATTAACCATGGAAATAAATTAGTTGCAACTCCTAATTAAACTTTGCAAATATGCACTAATCCTTTTCCATCTCATTCAACCAACACTATTGTGAAACCTTCTACTCCTACCAACATTATTTATGATGATAAAGCTGTTGAAGCCAACCATATTGTTAATCAAGCTGAGCATGTCTAGCCTAAACCCAAACCTCAACCTTAGTCTTGCATTACCTTTAATCCTTCTGAAACAATTATGACACATGATGATCCTTTGTATATTGTGACTAGGGTTTACGATATTTCTTCATGTGTTACCCTTGTTGATCCTAAGTTCATGGTCAATATTGTAACTAAAGAGAATCTTTTTAGTAGATAATTTCATAAGGATTCCTATGATAAATCCGATGTTTTTATTTAAATTTGCAATGGTTTTTGCTATCCTTTCCATGGTTCCATTTATTTTCCTATGCAACTTGGTGGTAAAACTTTGGATACTACTTTCATTTTCATTCCTACCTCTGATCAATTTCAAGTCAAACTTGTTCTTCCTTGGCTTACCTCCATCAAAGTCGTGGTTTCTCCTATTCATAAATGTCTTAAATTTCCTCACAATGGAGAGATAATTTTTATTAACCATAGTCTTTATTAACCCTTTGTTACTCAAGACTTTTTTAACCTTGATTTTTTTTGGTCTTATATGCCTCAACCAGCTAGATTTTTTCCTCATTGTCTTTTCCAATCCTACCAAGCCTTCAATATTAAAAATATTTTTGAATTAAGAAAACCTAAGGATGATCCTAGTCATGGCCTTCTTCCTAAACCTCCTGTGCCATTTTCTATTGCTTACACACATCCTCCTATTGTTATCTCTTAGTTTAGTGTGGTTCCTTCAATTCTTCCTTCTAAAGAAGAGAAGGACCCTATGTTGATTGATCCTACCCCACCTCATCTATCTAGTAGGACCAAGTGTAAATGTCATGCTCATGATCGTCATCGCTAGCATCATGCTAGATCTTGTGCCCATACTTAAAAAAATATTTCCTCACCTCATACGCCTTTGCTTCCCTTTGACCATCCCATGCTTGATCATGTGGAGGAAGTGAATTTGAACAATGTTAAAAAAAATAAACATGATAATAGTATTTGTATCTTGGATTCTATTACAATTAATCTTGATAAAGAAGATACTCTTGATGATGATGTTCATGATACTAACAATGATATGCATGCCACTTATTCTGATGATATGTATGAGACTATGGATATTGAAAATGATTTACTAGCTATTCTTTCACAATAGTTATCTATTACTCCTAGTAATGAACACAATGACCTATCTTTATAGAATGGTCCTTGTTTAGGACTGGCTATTGTTCATTCTGCCATGCTTGATGTTGCTCCTCTTGCAAGTTTCCCACCTTCCCTAAACACTATGGACCAAGATAGGGGGTAGGTGATACGCTTGATTAGCTCCTCTTGTACGGTACATTTTGTGTGTTTTTCTATTGCAATGTGCTTCCCCCATGATGTGTTTCTTGTTATATGTTTTTTTTAGATTCCTCTAGATGACCCTTGTTTCTCTATTGGCACAAGGTGATAAAGGAATCCTAATGTCGTAACCATTCTTCTATTTGTATCTATTTTCTTCTATATTTTGTTACATGTGTTATACATGATCCATTGTTTATAACTATTCTTTTGTGATTGTCCATTTGGGGATGATGCAAAATGGTAGCACCTATTATTTTTGGTCTCCGTGGTGCTGACCCAAAAAGACTCTCAGTTGTGAATCTTACGTGTCTTTCTTCTTATGTGTTATATTTATTCTTCCTTTTAAAAATGATGATATTTCATTTGGATATATCATTTCACATATTATCATATGATCCTACTGACTCCAGAGTTGGTAGATCCCTTTTGTGCTCTTTTTTTTCCCTACATTCATTTCCCTCGATATGTCCTTTCCTGGTGGCATTTTATAGTGTAAACGTGTCTAGTGGATACATGTACACTTTGTTAAAGTCATTTATTCTATTAAGGCACTTGCAATAGCTTTAACATGGGGGCATACACTCCACTCACATTTTGCACACACACATTATTTTTTATTGCTCCTATATAGTTGGATCCCTTATGGAACACAATCCTTAAGGAATGATTCCACATTTGCACTATCAATCCCTTATGGACACATAAATCTATAAGACCAGATCTCTCTTTTTCAAAATCCCTTTTTAGAGATGCAATCCTTAAGGATGAATCCTCAATGGATTGACTAGCATGGCACAAAAACCTTGCTAGACTTTCAATGCCATCTTTTGCAACTTTCCTTTTTGTGTGATTCACAGTAAGGCAATAATTCTTACCGATCCTAGGTAATCACACACCTTTCCCTTCTCTCTCTTTATTAGCAATGCCTCTCTTGTCATAGTTTTGGATTTTATCAGGACTTAAGCCACTTGGGGGCTTGATATTTCCTTGTCTCCTTAGCTTTGGTAAGATCATCTTATGCATTTGATCTACTTTACTGTGAGTATGAGTTTGTCTCATACTCCCGCTAAAGTGGGGGCTAAATGTACCATCCTAAAAGTTATCACCCATTAATTTGAAAGCTCAAGAACCTATTAGACCCTATTTTAGTGATCTCATACAAAATGGATGCATTTATGCTTGATTTCCCACTTTTCCCCGCATATATCACTATATTTCCCCTTACACCCTCAATACCTCTTAGGATCTAGAGGTTTTATCTTAAGTTTTGCACCCTCAGGTATAGGTCGACCTTGACTTATATTTGGTATAGGCCGACCTCGACCTTTACCCTGGGTCTTGAGTCCATATTGGCTCTAGGGATCAATGCAAGGTATTTTCCTTGTCTGCTTTACTTTGTTGAACTATGTGAATTTTAACTATGAATTTTTATAAAAGGGGGCATTTTCCTTCATTTGATCATCTTGACACACATATCCAGAAAAATTGCAAGCTATTTACATCTTTTGAAAGAAATTTTTCAAGTGAAAGGAACACTCAAGGAGTTCAAGAAAGGCATATCAAGCATATGGGCATCCATGATCTATGATTTTTTGATTGTAGATCCATTTCATCTATGAAGACATATACCATTCTACATTATACATAAGCATACAATCATTCAAGCATCTTCATGGATAGTGGATCCATATCTATTCATGAAGATTTGACAAGCAAGGTGAATAATAACATTTATCTTTCTTTTACATGCTTTTCATATTTCATTTCAACGCTAATTCCTAAATATGGGCTCGACCAAGGAAACCCCCCCCCTCCTAAAAAATTCCCTTTTTTTGTGTCTAGGATCAAGTTCGTGAACTTTCAGACTTTCGGATCAGATTTGGATGACCCGGAGCTACAATTTACACCGTACATTAGAAATTTGTAGCTATTGGCATCTCAAGTATAGGTTGACCTCAACCTATACCCCAAGTTGACCTATACCAAGGAAGTCGACCTATTCTTGAGACCTTTATATTTTCACAGTTTTTATCTTTCAGCCTCTTGGTTCTAGATCTAGTTCTGTTCCAGTTTCTGACCGTCCATTTTCTGATTTGAACTTGCATTCTTCATTTTCCCTCAAGCTAAGTACATTTCTTGTTTTTCATTTTATAGCACTTACTTGGATTATATTATTTTGTGTGTATCATTACATGTGTATTTTCATTTACATCACATTTAATCAAACAATTAATCAAAACATAAATAGAGAAGAAAGAGAAAGAGCAAGAGCAAGAGACCTTTGAATTCAAATCCTTCAAAGGACTTGGATTTTGTATTAGTAACCCTACATCTATTTTGGTTTGTGTTAATCTTATTTGGTTCCTCCTAAGGGTTAGTTTTAAAGGACTCCCTTCCTTTTTCTCCTTCTTCCCCAATGTACATATAACTTGGTGGTCTAATCACATTGGATCACTATTTTATACGATACAGTAGATAATCAAGTGACAACTCAATTAAATGTAATGATTTTGGATTACACATTAATCATGATAGTTATGTTTATTTTCCCATGGAATTGAGTGCTCATATAGACTAAGGATGGGTTGGAGAAGGCCTATATGTATGTGTGACATTGACTCGGTAAATTAGCTTCCCTATACTCATGAAAGGTTGTCAATTCTCCACGAGTCCTCACTTTGGAGAGAGACTGCCAAGGTAACCTAGGATTGTCAAGAGCTATGTGATGACACCCTACTACATGTGTTTTAGGATTCCCTTTAATTGGCCTAGTCATTTGCCTTTGGTATCCCATGTGGTATCCATGTTGTTATTCCTTGGATTTTTTGCACCTTTTCTTGTAGCCTTTCTCGTGTTTTCTTATGTGGTGTGGGGACTTGTGTCTGTCTTCTAGAAAAAAGGTGTGGGCCTTAGGGCTTCATGTATTCATGTGGTAGTGTTCTTTCTTCTCCATTGAGTTTTTAGATTTTTCTTCATGATATTTCTAGATAGACTTGTATCTCTACTACAAATTCTTAACTTATGTGGACATATGATTCTTATTGTACATTTGTATTATGTTATGTATCACCGAGCATATGTATTAATATTGTTTTGTATACTCCTAGAGGAGATGAATGTAAATTGTAAATGTAAATATGTGACAATGATTATTTGTAATGTAATGTTATAATTTTGTAATTAATTGAGATAAATTTCATAATTGTAATGTAATGTTAGAATTTGATAGATGTTGATTTCAGTTATCATAACGTGATCATATGTTATATTTTTAGAAACAATTGGGTTTAATGTTTAAAATGAATATATCTTTGATGATGTTAAACTTATGTGCTATTTCATGATTGCTTAATTGACTTAGTCATGATTATTTTATGTTTCTTAGCAATGACATCAGGGAATCTAAGAGGACATATATTAATGTGTTGGAATTAGCAATTATGTTTGTTATCTTTTATTTAGTTGTTATGACATGTATAAATGCAATCCTTATGTTTAGGTTTTAATTGTTATCATTATTTTTTTATAAATTATTTGTCATGTTCCTTAGTAGTTTTATGTTTGTCCTCTTAGATTTTCTAGCAATGTACTACACTTCCTATTAGAGTAAAGTATTAATTATGTTAATTAATATTTACTCCCTTCTTAAGATGTCAACTCTTTTGCTTTAGTTGTTTATATTTAAACACACATGCACGAGTTGTTTTAAACTCATGCACTAGTTGTTTTAAATATAAACTTGCATGCATTAGTCATGTAATAGTTAAACTAATTATTACATGCACTAGGGTTTGCCTTTCAAGGCTTTTGATCTCTTTTATAAGGATGATCCATTGTACATTTAATTCATTCATTAATTGAGGATATTTTCTTTTTCATATTTTTGAGTCAAACCCTTGCCCTCTTCTTGTCTCTTCTTCCTTGTAACAGGTTTTTGTATGTAGGTGATCTTCGGGTTTTGTGGATTTGTATTGCTCAAATCCTACATGGTATCAGAGCCTAATCTGCTACAACTTGTTCGCATTTGAAGATTCAGATTAGGGCCTTTTTTTTAATTTTTTAATTGAAATTAGGGGGTCTCTAAATTTTGGTCCACTTTGAGCTCAAACGGACCTCACCGTTGAGCTTGCAATGCCCAAAAAACCCTATTTCAACATAAGGCACATCTAATTTAGACAACTTTGCATTTTGGGTCTTTTTTTTGGGTACCATAAGCTTGACACACTTCACGAGGTGGAAATTGTATGGATTTGCACACTTCCTGAGGCAAACATTTGTACTAATTAGCACGCAAAATGAGACAAAAATTTTGCTGCCTAACACACAAATCAAAACAAAATAAAACAAAACAAAACAAAATTAGCACGCAAATCAAGGCAAAAATCTAAAAAGGGCTGGCACAAATCCTGAGGTGCGCATGCAATTTTGCAAAAAAAATTCCATTTTGGGCGACGACAGCCATTTGGCTATCAAATTTAGGCCCGTCATTTGATGACATCAACATGCATCATCATCATTTGCACCATTTTTTAGCCCTCTCATGCACTAGTTGGTATTTTGCTCATATCTTGAGCATATTAAGTCGAAATCAGGAAAATGAGATATCGTTGGAAAGTTGGTTCCAAGCTCTATCCAGATCTAGAGGTTTGAATTTTTTATTTTGATCTTTTGATGATGTTTTCTACTGTCAAAGCCAGATGTTTAGTTTTGCACTCCGGAAGCTCTCTCTTGCGCATCCAGACTCTGTTTTGGGACAACGAGATATCGTTGGAAAGCTTGTTTTGAGAGGTTTCTAGTTCTATAAGTCATTTTTCTAGATTCTACTCTAGGTATATTTTATTCAATTTTTTGCACTTCTGCACTCTAGTGGATATCTTGGATGTTACAAGTTTTGGGATCTCTTCCCTTTAAGGGATGACTTTTCTTAAGCTATTTTTTTGTTTCAATAGCCTTCTCTCTTATTTGAGCAGTGTATACTTCACTTTTGTAGCATTCTTTTATGCACATGTACTAAGATAAAGTGTCATTTTCTTGCATGCTTGGAATCTTGAACATGTTTGTGCTATTTGTACTCGCACTCTATTATAAAGTGCCATGGGGGGGTTTGATGTTTGCCTTTGTTTGCCATCTACCTTTGTCAAGTGAGTGTTCCTTCCACGACATTAGCCTTAGGGTATCTTTATTTGTGCTTGTGCTTTCTATGCACCTTCAATGTTCCTGGTTCTTCACAATGCAGTTCTTATTGGCACTCTTTTCAGTGTATCTGACACCTCTCTTTTATCAGCATTATGGGGGGTTCTATTGATCATTCTTCTACTTCCTTGGTTTGACAATGTGAGCTATGTATTCAATATTTGTTCCTATGTACTAGGTGGATGCAGTGGTTGGGTACTTATGCATTTCGGTGAGATGGATCATTTACCATATAGACACTCTTTCTTTCCTATTTTTAGAGGCACTCTTCCATCTTTGATTGATCAGCTCTTCAGGTTTTGGTGTTTATGCCATCTGTATCTTTGAGGTCAGGTGTTTGCCTTTGTTTGCCTCCTGATTTGAGTAGTGTCATTTGAGGGCACTCATGCAGATTACAGTCTTCTCTACCTGGTCATATTTCTATGGAGGATCTTCAAATCAGCAGTTACTTTTTGACAAAGTTTGCATCCTTTTGCTTCAGTGATGTTCTACATGCTCATTCTTGTTCCTATTTTCTGGAACATTCCTAGTTTTGGAGGCTTCTTTAGTCCTTCAGATTAGTCTTTGTCTCTTTTTGGAGTAGAGTTTTTCCCATGTGGTTTTCTCTATTTCTCCACTTTATAGAGACTCTCCTTTGTACATGGGTACCTCATCAGGCCATGTTGCCGGCACCCTTTTTTATGCTTTCAGCATTGTAGTTTCCTTTGCTTTCTTCTTGCATTGTTTGGAGCTGCATTGTTGCTCATCTTAAGGGGGGGTGTTAGAGTAAAGTATTAATTATGTTAATTAATATTTACTCCCTTCTTAAGATGTCAACTCTTTTGCTTTAGTTGTTTATATTTAAACACACATGCATGAGTTGTTTTAAACTCATGCACTAGTTGTTTTAAATATAAACTTGCATGCATTAGTCATGTAATAGTTAAACTAATTATTACATGCACTAGGGTTTTCCTTTCAAGGCTTTTGATCTCCTTTATAAGGATGATCCATTGTACATTTAATTCATTCATTAATTGAGGATATTTTCTTCTTCATATTTTTGAGTCAAACCCTTGCCCTCTTTTTGTCTCTACTTCCTTGTAATAGGTTTTTGTATGTAGGTGATCTTCGGGTTTTGTGGATTTGTATTGCTCAAATCCTACACTTCCTTTAGAAGCCTCCTTAATGCTTGTAATTCTCTATACTTTGTATGCTTTTGGAGTAATTTTAAAGTTATTTATTTGCAAGAATTGTTATTCTACTAAAATTATATTGAAAGTACTCCAAATATAAAACTATAAACACCTAAAAGAAAAAGGTGTACAAGTGTTTATAACCATTTCTCAATTTAGAGGTGTTAAAAAAATTTCCATGTAGATTTGGACATCCACTTCTAGTATCTTCCTCCATAAGCTTCTTTCATGCTTGTAATTCCTTATTATTTGTATGTTTGTGGAGTAATTTGAAAGTTCATTTCCAAGAATTATTATGTTATTGAAATGTTGTTGAAATTACTCTATAGACCAACATTATAAATACTTGAAAGAAACTTGTTCTATGAGTGTTTGTAACCATTGGTTGACTTACAGGAGTTGAAAATTATGCCATACGAGTTTGGACACCCATTTTTTGTATATTTCTCTAGACGCTTCCTTAATTCTTGTAATTCTTTATAATTTGTAAGTTTTTAGAGTAATTTTAGAGGTGTTTATTTGCAAGTATTTTTATGCTACTAAAATGCTATTAAAAGTACTCCAAAAATCAATAATATAAACACCTAAAAGAAAAAGTTGTACAACCATTTATAAGGATTTTTCAATTTAGACTTATTAGAAATTGTGGAATGTAGATTTGGACATCCACCTCTAATATCTTCCTCTAGAAGCTTCTTTTGTGCTTGTAATTCTCTATAATTTGTATGCTTGTGGAGAAATTTATGAGTTGTTCATTTGCAAGTATTATTATGATATTGAAATGTTGTTGAAATACTCCAAAGATCAACACTTGAAAGTAACTTGTTCTACAATTTTTTGTAACCAATGGTTAATTTAGAAGAGTTGAAAACTATGTCATATGGGTTTGGACACCCATTTGTTGAATTTTCCTTTAGAAGCTTCCTTAATGCTTGTAATTCTCTATAATTTGTGTGATTGTGGAATAATTTTAAAGTTATTTATTTGCAAGTATTGTTATGCTAATGAAAGTACTCCAAAAATCAACACTATAAAAAATTGGAAGAAAAACTTGTTCAAGTGTTTGTAACCATTTTCATTTTAAAGGTACTAGAAATTGTGCCATGTAGATTTGGACATCCACCTCTAATATCTTCCTCTAGAAGCTTCTCCATGCTTGTAATTCTGTATAATTTCTATTCTTGTGGAGTAATTTGTGAGTTGTTCATTTGCAAGTATTATTATGCTATTGAAATGTTGTTGAAATTACTCCAAAGACCAACACTATAAACACTTGAAAGAAACGTGTTCTACAAGTGTTTGTAACCATTGGTTAATTTAGAGGAGTTTAAAATTTTGTCATATCATTTTTTCACCCATCTATTGTATCTTCCTATAGAAGCTTCCTTAAAATGCTTTTAATTATATATAATGTTTATGCTTGTGGAGTATTTTGTAAGTTGTTCATTTGCAAGTATTGTTATGCTATTGATATGTTGTCGAAATTACTCTAAAAATAACACTCGAAAGAAACTTCCTCTACAAATGTTTGTAACTAATATTTAATTTAGAGGTGATGGAAATTGTACCGTGTGGATTTGGACACCCATCTCTTGTATCTTCCTTTAGAAGCTTCCTTCATGCTTGTAACTCTCTATAATTTGCATGCTTGTTGAATAATTTGTAAGTTGTTTACTCTACAAGTGTTTGTAACCATTGTTTACTTTGTAATTTATTGAGCAAGATTTTGAAGTGGATTTTTTCTCCTAAAATGGTTAAATTCCCTATGTATATCTTGTGTTGTGTAATTTTACACTTGAATGTGATGCTATTTGATCTTTCATGTATTGTGTATTTCCATCAATATAATTATTAAAAGATAAAAATGTTTACAACTCAACTCATTAGATTTGTGTAGAAATTATGTTTTGCATACCTTGCTTCCTTTCAAAATTCTCAAATGAATTGAATTAGCTCAATTTGATCATGTTTGTGTTGGCATTAAGCAGAATTGCCACTAGTGACAACACTTATTTGCGTTCCCAGTGCAAACCGAGCAAACAGTGCAAACCGAGCAAACAGTGCAAACCGAGCAGACAGTGCAAACCGAGTAGACAATGCAAACCGAGCAGACAATGCAAACCGAGCAGACAGTGCAAACCGAGCAGACAATGCAAACCGAGCAGATAGTGCAAACCGAGGAAGTTAGTACAAACCGAACAGGACAATGTAAACCGAGTAACATCATGTCTACCGAGTCACCAGTATTTACCGAGTTCAAAACCTACCGAGTGATCAGTATGAACCGTGCCTTCACTTCTACCGAGTGCATGACGATGCCGAGTAATGCAGTGGACGCCAAGTATCAGAAAGTCACCGAGTCAGTTTGCAGGAACCGAGTAACCATACTTGGGCCGACTTAGTAGCACTTATGTTTATTTGTCAAGCCGACTTTGTAATTGTAATTGTAATTAATTGTTTAAGACTTGTATATAAACAATGTTGTAAAAATGTCAAGATGTATGTATGAAAGAAGAATGTATGTGAAAAAGAAAGAAAGGCAGAGATAAGCAAATTATAGAAGGCTTCAGCAGTATAAGGAACAGCAAAGACAAATTCATCACAGAAGGTGATCAGTACATCAGCGAATCTCAATCAGCAATCCAGTTGCAAAGCCAGAGATCTACTGTTTCATTCTAACAGGTGAATCAGTACTAAATCCTTTAACCGGGTAGACTTAACAGTCTTTTGTAAAATCTCTTTACCGAGTGCATACTTCATTGTATGTTTGTAAATCCTTTAACAAGGTGGATTTAGCAATCCTTATTGCTCCTAACAAGGCAGATCATCAGAAGTGATCAAATTTTAAGCCTTAACCGGCCAACTTTATTCTGCAGTATTAAAGCTTTGTGGGTTTCATCCCCACCCCAGTTTTACTTTCTTTTGGAAGGTTTCTGGGTAACCAAATCTATGTGTCACTATTGTGAATGCTTTTAAGTTTCATGCTTTCTATATGCAAAAGGTTAAAGTGAATTACATGTTAATGCATCTGTAATTTGATGAGAATTTGGAGTTACTGATTCACCCCTCCCCTCTCAGTAACTCGGTTAATTCCTGAATATTTCCAATAATTGGTATCAGAGCAGCATTGGTTCTCAAGATAAAAGCTTAACTAGCTTGAGCAAAGATCCAGGACAATGGAGGTATTCAAACTGAACAAGGTGATTGAAAATGAAAAGCTAGATCTAGAAATGGCCATAGCTAAACTCAAAGAAGCAAAAGAACATCTTTCCCAATCCCTAAGAAGAAGGAAGGAACTTGCAAATCAGATGAATGATCAGAATTACATTGAAGAAAAGATTTAAGATCTTTTTCCCTCAAATAACTCAGATGAAGCAAACAATGCTGTCAAAGAACTCTTAGAAAAGAATGGGTCTCTGCAGGAAGAAGTGAAAAAATTGAAAAGAGAACAAGAACTACACTCTACAAGATTCTGTGAGATCTTGGAACAAAGAAACAAGTTGAAAGATGAATTAGATGGAAGAAACATTGAAGTCCAAAATAAAACCCTTCAGCTAGAAAACCTAATTGATCAGATCTCTCATACAAATGAAGAAATTCTGAATCTAAGATCAGAAATAGAAAGCACAAGAGAAGAACTAAGATCTGAAAAGGAAATCAATCTAAGATTGGTGGATGACCTAAATGCTGAAAAACAAATCAATGAAGGAATGCTGAAAAGTCAAGAAGACCTGAATCAGCTGTATGAGCGAAATCTTCATAGGCAAAAAGGAAAAGCAGGACTTGGATACAAAGGAGAAGGCGAATCTTCTAAGCAAGGTACTCAAAGAAATCAAAAACCTACTTGTAATCATTGTGGTAAAATAGGACATACTTCAAATAAATGTTGGAATAATGAAAAAGCAGAATTCAATGGAAAATGTTATAACTGCAATCAACCTGGTCACAAAGCAAATGAATGTAGAAAAAAACCTAGATTCAGAGGTAATTGTCACAAGTGCAACAAACAGGGTCACAAGGCATCCGAGTGCAGATCCAAGACATTTAATCTAGCAGAAAAAATTATGAAAGCAATGTTTGGATGGGACTACAACACCTGGTGTAGATGTCATTACTGTGGAGAATATGGACACATTGGCATGAATTGCATAAAACATCATCTAAAGAAAAGAGATACTACCGTAAGATGCTTCAAATGCACTAAACTCGGTCACATAGCCAGAAACTGCATGAATGCTAGTGAAGTTGAAGATGGAAAGAAGAATGAAGCAACTAAGGTCAGGAAACAGGTGAGACAAAAATGGATTCCTAAAGCTACCGAGCAATCCACTCCAAGTATTGGAATGGATGGCTCTACCGACTCAAACTAAATTTCCAAGAAAGCACTGGAACTGTATTCTCATAGACCAATCTCAAGCAATTCCAGAACCAAATTAAAAGAAAGATCTAAATTAGCATGCAAGATGCAGTAAGATCACAGGGAGGTCGGTATCAGTCTTCACCGAGCAAGGTCGGTACCCGTCTTTACCGAGCAAGGTCGGAGCAATATGAATTCCCGAGTTCACCGAGTTGCGAAGTCTTTACCGAGCAATTAATTATTAGTGGGTGACAGTCTATCAGAATTCATACCCTAATTTGAAATGAGCATTAATGACAGAGTTGTAAACAAAAAGCAAGTAATCGAACTCATTCTTCACCGCGAATCTTTAGCACTTTGAGAGCAGAAAATTTCAAGAGCAACCCAGTGATTCAATACTTTTTCGAAAGGAATTTTCTGTGAGCTATCATGGCATCATCCAGCACTTCAGAAAAGAAAGGATCTGATATGTTAGTCCAAGGGGAGTGGAAAGCACCAGATTTCAAGATCGTGCCCGCAATTGCAGCAGCCCTAGATCCGAACGGAGCTCAATCTCAGATTCCTCCTAAGGTACTGCTTATTAACGATATCTGCAATCATTTTAACTATTCAATTCATGAAATGGGAAACCTAGAACTAGATATTGTGTGTGAGGAACTGTGTGTGGATGGTATTCTGAAACCCGAGCACAAACATCTGGAAGATAAAGGTTTAGTTCACATTGCACATCTACCTCGAAACTTTTGAGATAAATGGGTTAGGTATATTCTTAGCCGAGTACATGATGGCAAGATTTGGCTTGAGCAACCTATTGAGATTACAAAGAAGATGATTCATCAAGTCACCGATCTTCCCATGTTGAACAAAGCTAAAACTACCAAAACCCTAGGTCGGACGGAACTAGAGAAGAAAACCCTAGCCGAGTGGGACGGTAGAGGCATGAAAGTTAGCAGCATTACCGACGCTGAACTGAAGTTTGGTACACACATTATTGCCCATAAGATTTACAGTTCTAGTCGACAGAACAGTGTCTCCTGTGAAGCTATTGACCTAGCATACAAAGTGGTCAAAAATAACTTAACATTTGACCTAGCAGACTTATTGTTAAAGCAGTTTAACAAAAACATGGAAAGCATTAAAACTTCCAAAAATAATCCATGTAAGTTTGGATCCTTGTTGGTCTGTTTATTCTTCTATGTTCTGAAATTCTTCCCTTCTAAAGGAAAAGTTGTATGGAGAAAAGATGTGCCAGTCCTCTATGAAATAAATGAATACATCTCAGAAATGGGTGAGAATTTTGAAAGCATCATGGACAATTATTTTGAGTCTTTCAAAGAGAAAATGAATGACAGATTCCAGATTCCACAGAAGTTGGTGGAAGATTACAAAGACGACATTTGTTTTATGGTGGATTGTGATAATGTATATATTCAAGCAGTTAAACCAAGGACTGTATATGTAAAACCTCTTCCTTATGAGGTAAATATTGATGAAACCAAGGATATCATTGAAGCTCTTCTTAATCAGCCTGTCAATCCCAAAGCTCCATATTTTGGAACATATGATGAAGCTAAGGTGAGAATTGAACTAAGCATAAAGCTTCCACAGGCGGTAAACAAAGGAAAGAAGAGGATAGCCAAAATGCAAATGATAACCGAGGACAAAGAAGAAAAAGATGAAGAAGAAGAGGAAAAGGATGAGAAAATAGAGGAACCAGAACCGACAAAGAAGAAAGGAAAGGTATTTATCACTAAGGCACCTAAGCCTCCTACTACTGTATTTACAAGAAGAAATACAAGAGGCAAGGCAGACAAGGCAGAAAAGGCAGATAAAGACATAGTATTCAAAAGGCCTCCTCTAAACCTTCAAGAAAATCTCAAACTCTTTAGAGACGGATCAGGATTTGGAGTAAGTAACATAAAATCCTTAAGATATGAAACCAGATCGGAAACAGAACAGAAGGAAATAGAAGATGTTGTTATTGAGAAGATGGGACAGTGGAAATACTCTCCTGAAGAAATTGCCCCACAGGTTCCAGCAGTTCTATTGAATCCAATAAAAATGAGATGGAGCAATGCAAAGCAAATGGTGATAGACATATTTGATCAAAACCTGAGACAGTTGATGCCGAGCCTGAACAATGATGAAGTAAAGAAAGCATTAAAAGAAAATGAAAATAAGATGACACTGAAGTTTAATACTTGTTTGATTTTGATCAACAATATTGAATTGGTTGTGAAGGCTACAAATGCTACATGGAAGAACATATACCACCTTCACCAACCGAGTATTGAAACAGTAATAATAAAAGATATTGAAGATGACAGTGATGAACAAGAAGAAGACACTGAGGTAGATGATACTGTAAGGATAGCAGCAGAAGTTATTGCATCCCTTCCTACCTCTCCAGTGAAAGTTTCTACATCCAGCCCGGAGACACCTTCAAGCATGATTGTGACAACTTCCACATTTGTCCAATCATCCCTAGCAACATCAGAAGCAGCTACCATTTCTTCTACCAAGCTGCAGTCTCCTGCACCATCAAGTTTTCCAGCAGTAAGTTTTCTAGTTTTTGAATCTTCAAGTGTAAATATCTTAAGTTCTCCAGTAGAAAGTATGCCAGTCTCTATAGCCAGCCCTACTTTATCTACTATCACTACTACCAAAGCATTAAGTACAGATAAGCCTAAGGCTCTACCGAGTATAAAATTTTTGGGTAAGAATGTAGTAGAGGATATAGACCTAGATGAAGAGATAGAGATTCCTACATTAGATATTGCAAATCTTTCAGCGGACCAAATGCAAAATATAGGTGAGATCCTCCAAAGGAAAGCAAAACAAAAGAAACTTAAAGAGGAGAGAGACAAGGAGTATCAAATCATCAAGGATGCTAAGGACATTTTGTCTGATGCATTAGGCATTAAAGTAGACTCCTCCCAGCATGTTTTGTTACAATTAGCAGAAGCAGTTGAGAAATACAATGAGGATTCATCCGGGACAGAAAAGTTAGTTGAAAGAGCTGAGAAGAGATTCAACAATAAAGTGCTTGAGCACATTGCTCAGCACATAGCTATTAACCAAGTGGAATTATCTTCAGTTTTGTCTAACATTGAATCTATCTATTCGAATGCTACCTCTCTTTTGGCCAGATTGTGCAATATTGTCGAGTTCACAAAGGATTTTAAGGATAAAATGAATAAAATGGATGAGGATATGAAGATTAGCATACAGAAGCTACAACTTGAACCAAGTTCAAGCTCTGCTCATCACATGAAAATCTCTCATCTATCAAACATGCAGTCTGATCTACTGAAAGAAGACACAAGGATCCGGTCCACACTGCTAGACATCCAACACATGATCCTTCCCATCATGAATACAATGTATAAGCACATTGAACATTCCAAAACATTGATTCATGACAATCAGTTCTCTATAGCAGATCACATGATTGAACTCTCTGCAGAAGTCCAAATTGCTATACAAACATGTAAGATTCTGCAAGAAAATTGGGACAGATCCCTGGCACTAATAATGAAGGTACATTCTGATTTTCTATCAAATTTTGGATTCTCTCTGTAAATAACTTATATATGCACCTTTGGCATTATCGTCAAAAAGGGGGAGATATGTATAGAAGGAGAGATATGTATAGAAGAAGATTTGTATAAGGAACAATTAGCACATTGAAAGGGGGAGACAATGTATAAAGCCCTATAACAAAGACAACTTTTGAAAAATCAAAATAAAACTCAGCATGATTCGTGTATATAAGTTTTGGCCAATAAGTGTTTTGTCACTAATGCCAAAGGGGGAGATTGTTGGCATTAAGCAGAATTGCCACTAGTGACAACACTTATTTGCGTTCCCAGTGCAAACCGAGCAAACAGTGCAAACCGAGCAAACAGTGCAAACCGAGCAAACAGTGCAAACTGAGCAAACAGTGCAAACCGAGCAGACAGTGCAAACCGAGTAGACAATGCAAACCGAGCAGACAGTGCAAACCGAGCAGACAGTGCAAACCGAGCAGACAGTGCAAACCGAGCAGACAGTGCAAACTGAGGAAGTTAGTACAAACCGAACAGGACAATGTAAACCGAGTAACATCATGTCTACTGAGTCACCAGTATTTACCGAGTTCAAAACCTACCGAGTGATCAATATGAACCGTGCCTTCACTTCTACCGAGTGCATGACGATGCCGAGTAATGCAGTGGACGCCGAGTATCAGAAAGTCACCGAGTTAGTTTGCAGGAACCGAGTAACCATACTTGGGCCGACTTAGTAGCACTTATGTTTATTTGTCAAGCCGACTTTGTAATTGTAATTGTAATTAATTATTTAAGACTTGTATATAAACAATGTTGTAAAAATGTCAAGATGTATGTATGAAAGAAGAATATATGTGAAAAAGAAAGAAAGGCAGAGATAAGCAAATTACAGAAGGCTTCAGCAGTATAAGGAACAGCAAAGACAAATTCATCACAGAAGGTGATCAGTACATCAGCGAATCTCAATCAGCAATCCAGTTGCAAAGCCAGAGATCTACTGTTTCATTCTAACAGGTGAATCAGTACTAAATCCTTTAATCGGGTAGACTTAACAGTCTTTTGTAAAATCTCTTTACCGAGTGCATACTTCATTGTATGTTTGTAAATCTTTTAACAAGGTGGATTTAGCAATCCTTATTGCTCCTAACAGGGCAGATCATCAGAAGTGATCAAATTGTAAGCCTTAACTGGCCAACTTTATTCTGCAGTATTAAAGCTTTGTGGGTTTCATCCCCACCCCAATTTTACTTTCTTTTGGAAGGTTTCTGGGTAACCAAATCTATGTGTCACTATTGTGAATGCTTTTAAGTTTCATGCTTTCTATATGCAAAAGGTTAAAGTGAATTACATGTTAATGCATCTGTAATTTGATGAGAATTTGGAGTTACTGATTCACCCCTCCCCTCTCAGTAACTCGGTTAATTCCTGAATATTTCCAACAGTTTGGATGTGGAAAATGAATTGTTGATGAAATCTTAGTAAGAACTAAACAAGCCTTATTGATTGATGTTGCCAATAAATTTGAAAATAAAAAATTATAAAACAAAAAAATATTCAAACTAAAATGAATTACGATAATAATAATTATCTTCAAAATAATGATACATATTCTAACACTAAAATTTAAATTTTAAAAAAATAAACTAAAAAAGAAAATACCTACAAGGTAAGAGACACAAGTCATTGATTAAAAATGTCAGATTAGGGAGCAATACCTCCAATGATTCAAAATCAAAATCCTCAAAGACCAACAATAGGAGAAAAGTGAGAAAAGCATTAGATAGTTTTTATTATATGAGCCAAAAGAACACACGACCATGCAAATTCATCGAGTACCCTAGAGTCCCCCTGCATCAGAAACCACATTGGCATATATCAATTAAATATTAAAGCTTTAAACTAATTCCAAAACTTAACTAGATCTTTTAAACTTAAAACCCAAAATTTCGAATGGAAGAAAATATAAAAATTTAAAACTATTTCAACAAAACTTGCCTTTGATCTCTTTATTTAAGAATATAGAAATTACTCCTTTGAGAACCATAAAATAGTAGTCTTTATTAATTACATTGAAGAACCAGCTTCCTTTATAGTTTTGGTGGGAATATATTTTGCAATAGATTGTTGCTCTACTTGGCAAGCTAACTGTGATAGCTCAACAAACCCTTGATAAAAAGATAATTAATTTTGCCCATATTTGTGTTGAGATTGGCTTGAATAATCTGTTGTTAGATTCCTTAAAAATTTATTTAGGCTCTTCAACATTTGTTCAAAACTTAGATTATAAGTCTCTTCATTTTTGTGTCATATATGTTATGAGTTTGGACATCTTCAACGTCAATGTCTGAGGTTTGATAAGGATGTTTGTGGTTTTAAAGACGGCTCCAATGGTTCCCCTTCTTCCTCGGTTTTGAAAGTTGATAAAGGGGATAAAGGGAAATCCCCTATGAAATATGTTGGTCTTGGTAAGGGTGGTTTAATGCATGTTAAGTCTTGAACTAAGGGAAGGATTCAGAAGAGGTCCTACAAGGATAGACACACTGGTGAGGGCTTTAATATATACATACTTTTCATCCTGGCACTTTCTCATCCTGATGATGGATCACAGAGTGTGATCTGAAACGTTGATGCAAAAAACACATACACAATCGAATCTAGAAATCACCTTGCAATTACCAATGGATTGTAGAAATCTGATGTTATATTTGAGGTGTTGGACACTTTAGCCTTAGAGGAAGGGATTCCAATGGATATTTATTTTGGGGCTGCTAGTATGGTTATGGGTGTTGTGCAGGAGTAGGAGAATATTGTTTTGACTCAGGCTATTGTGGACTAGTAGGAAGTGCCTCCTTCTAGTCTTGAGTTAGAGGTTCCATGTGACCCTGCAGGTTTGCAAGATTATATTGTTCTGGAAAAACTGGCTTAGGAGGTACATGTATCCAATAAAGGGAGAGGTTCTTCTATGGCTTTGGGTTTGCTGCTGCAACCACTCAAGAAAGTTATTTTTGATAATTATTCAAAAAGTGGTTGTAAAAAGGATCGGGATAGTATTAAAATAGATAGGGAATTGTTGGTGGAATTTGGATCTTTCAAGCCCGTTGAGGCTCACTTATCGGGCATTCTCTTCAATGATTATCCTCTCTTGGAATGTTAGGGGATTGAATAGTATCCCCCATAACAAGGCTATTTATATTTGATTGCAATGCATTCTCTGGCTATCTTTTGTATTCAAGAGACTAAGCTTTCAGTTGATTCCATGCCTCAATGCACTTCTAGTATTTTATTTTTTGGTTAGTGTCAGTGCATTGGTTCTCTAGGTTGTTCTAGAGGTTTGGCTCTCTTTTGGGACCTGAGGAATATTTTTCGCCATTAGCGGATCTCTAGAAACTCATATCCTTCTATGACTTCCTCTATATTGGAATTTGGAGAGATTATTTTGGTTACTAATCTGTATGCCCCTATTGATTTTCATGGAAAAATATGTTGGGAGGTGGGGAACACTGAGAGGGGGGTGAATCAATGTTCTACAAAATTTAACCTTAATAACCAAATTCACAAACCACTTATCATTTACTATGAAAAGAAACAAGCATGAACACAAAGAAAATAATCACAACACCATAACACAAGAATTTTTATCGTGAAAATCATGTTAGGGGAAAAACCATGGTGGGGATGGAACCCACAAGATAATGTACTCTATCAAAAGCACTATACCCTTCTAAAGGTATTACAATAATAATGCACATGTGCATTTAGGTACACTGACTAAAGCTCACTGCTCAATTATAGTCAGGGATGCCACCCTTTATATAGGGCTCACTACCTTGAAAGATCACTACAATGGTCAATATATGCTTTGAACTATTGAAATAACATCTAATAATGCCTAATTACAATTCCACATATGCTCATTACTCAGATCGAATACACTTATTCTCTTACTTCACTTTCTTGTTGTTCTTCACTAATTAGAAGCTCATATCTGAATTCCTTGCATCCAATCCTCAACACGAAATTGTTCGCATGCATAAACTACTCACAACTACAACTACAAACCCTAAACAATTTATCATATATGTTCATAACCCTAAATATGATTGCATCATGTCGGCTCAAAAACATTCTAGGGATATGTGAAATGTATTGACGAAAACTGCCAAATTCAAAATTCAAATAACAATGTGAACCAAATAATCAGACACATATCTCCTTAAATATTACCTCCATCATTTGAACAAAAACTTTACCATCAAAACAAATTTATCGTGTTCACAAAAGGATTTTTCCACCCAGTTGGTTTATCTTACTATCAACCACAAAAACCAATACACAAATACATGTATCTTTCACACCCAGTATCACCAAACCTCCAAAATTTGAAATTAGCATCTTTATACCTCCAACATGCTTCCCTTATGTTCATGATCACTTCTCTTCAAAAAATGAACTGCACCAAACCAATTACTGAATACTGGCATAACACCATGTTCTTCATTTCATACTTAGACAATTTCTTACAACAAACCATCGATATGATCTCCTATTGCAATGTGAATGTGAATTATGAGTTTTTTTGCCATCAATGACAACATTCAAGCATCTATGCAGTGTCTCTTTCCAACAATACTTTGCATTGGTCTCATATTCAGTCTATTAGAGTTTGTGCTCCTTTCCTTCCTTGGGTTCCAGTTGGTGATTTCAATTTAGTTTTAATCTTGGAGGAGAAGAGGGGAGGTCTGGATTGGTTGGGTTCACTATCTGATCTATTTTCAAAGAATGTGGACCCTCTTAATTTAATTGATATCAAACCATCTAATGGGATCTTTACTTGGAACAATAGAAGGTGTGGCACCAATGTTATATAAGCAGTTGGATAGATTTATTGTTTCATATTTTTGGGTTGGTGGTAGCTTGAGTACTTCTTCTAAAATCCTTAATTGGCTTTGATCATTGGCCTATCAAATTTTCAGCTACTTATGTTGTAATTCCTAAAAATCTCCTTTTAAGTTCCAGCTTGTGTGGCTTCAAGATTCTTCCCTCCATGACTTAGTGGTCTAGTGGCAGAGAGATGGTGGCCCTACCTATGGTACTACTATGTATTATTTTGTGGAGATATTATAATTCGTCAAATTAAATTTTAAGAGAAGGAATAGGTTGTAATTTGGTAACCTCTATTCTGGGAAGAGGAATGTTCAAGCATGCCTTGATGTTATTACTTGTCAAATTTGGGATCATGGTTTCTCAGAGGGTTTTGGTAGAGCAGAAAACTAGGTTGTCAAAGAATTGGAGGAGTGAGAACTTAGGGAGGAGATTTTTTGGAAGTAGAAGGATCCGATTGACTTTCAAGAAGGGGACAAGAATACAAATTTTCCATAACTTAGTGTAAGCTCATCGAAATAGGAGTTATATATCCTATTTGGTAAACTCTAAAGGAATTCAATTGTCATCTTTGCAAGCTTTGTCTTGTGAGGCTACTCAGTACTATTCTACTCTCTTTCCTAAAGACTCACCTCCTACTAAGGATGAGGAGAATGTGATCATTTCTTGTATCCCTTCTTCTGTCACTAATGTGATGAATGAGTCCCTCATGCGTCTAGTTTTTATGTATAAATTGGAAGAGGTTATTTTTGGGATGCATAAGAGTAAAACTCCATGCCCAAATGGGTTTCCAATAGAATTTTTTAGGTATTATGGGATATTGTTAATCTATATTTGTTGGAAGTGGTCCATGAGTCTTATAGAAACAAACAAATGCATAGGGCCCTAAATGATATTTTCCTTGTTCTTATACCTAAAAAGGAAGGTGTTAATTGGCTGGAATTCTTTAAACCCCTTTCTCTGTGTAATGTGATCTACAAAATTATTACTTTGATCTCAAATGACCAAGGGGGTTTTGTAGCAAGAAGACAAATTTTGGATGGGGTGGTTGTTGCTTTCGAAGCCATTCACTCTATGGCATTTTCTAAGGAGAAATCTATGTTCATCAAGTTGGATATGGCTAAAGCTTACGATAGAGTTAAGTGGCGCTTATTGCATAAAATTCTCATAGCCTTTAGTTTTAGTCAAGAATGGGTTAGTTGGACTATGAGTTGTGTTACTTCCACATCCTTTTCTATTATTCTCAATGGAGAGCCTTTTGGGTTATTTGGTGCCTCCAAGGGTCTTTGTTAAGGGGATCATCTATCCCTCTATTTGTTTATTATTATGGTTGAGGGCATGTGCATATTTATTAAGTCATGGGTTAGTCAAGGACTGATTTAGGGCTAGAGTTGGGGTAATGGGCTGCCTAACCTTTCTAATCTCCAGTTTGTGGATGATACTAGTCTTACGAGAATTTCTCATATTCATGAAGTTGAATCCTTCTGGCAGACATTGGATATTTATTTAGTTTCTTCAAGGCAGAAAGTCAATGAGCATAAATCTTTGATCTACTTTTTTAACACTCCAAAACTTATCCAGAGGAGGATTGCTAACATCTTGAGATTTCAAATTGGGTCTCTTCTCTTGCTTTATTCAGGCATTCCTCTTGTTGTTGGTAGGTAGCCTAGGCCACTCTAGCAGGACTCGTTGGATAAGTTACATCTAAAGGTTAATCACTACACTCATCAGTGATTTCCACTGCTACTAGGGTGACATTTCTTTAATCAATTATTCAAGCTCTTCCTATTTCAAAGTCTTTTTTAAGATGGCTCCTGTCCATTTTCTTAAGGAATTTGACACTCTCTTGCAGCAATTTCTTTGGAGTGGTAATTTGCATACTTGTAAGTGGAGCCTATTTAAGTGGGAGTTTGTGTGTCAACCAAAGAAGAAATGTGGTCTTGGTCTTCGCTCTACTATCTTGAATGGGTAGGCTCTTGCAGCCAATTTTTATTGGCTTTGGTGTACTAATCATAATCAACTTTGAGCTATTCTCACACATAAGAATTTAAAGGGTGTTAAATTTTTGGATATTTTGTGTTATCCTTTGGAGAGAAGGGGCTCTATGATTTGGCACACTTTGAAAATTGGGGCTCAACTACTTAAGCAAGGTCTATTTTGGGTTTTCAATAAGGGATCTGGAGCTCTTTTTGGATGGATTATTGGGATGGTAGTCCTCCTCTCCTTTCCATGTATCTACGCCTACAACCCCTTTATGATATTTTTCTGGCAACAAGTTGGGATAAGGTTGTGCATTATAAGACTTCTTGGAATTTAGGCTTCGCTTTGGGTTATCATTGGACGGATTCAAGTGAATGGCCACCAAGTGGATTAGAGGAGGCTCAGAATGAGTTGACTTATATTTTGCCTACCAGGAGTGCAATTCCTTGGTTGAGTGGGATGTTTTGGCTTGGGGCAGTGACTTGTCTAGTAAATACTTAGTTTCTACAAGGTACGTGGAGCTTGATAAGAAATTGTTTGGAGGTATAGAGGTGCCTTGGTGGAAATAAATGCGGAACAAATTTTCTTGGCCCAAAGGCAATTTTCTTATGTGGCTGGTGGTTCAAAACCAATGTCTTACTTGGGATAAATTGTGTATGCAAGACTTCTAGGGGCCCTTGATGTGCATCTTGTGTCATAATAGTGCAGAGTTTGTTTCTCATCTTTTCTTTCACTGCTCCTTTTCCAAGGAGATCTAGAATTCTCGGTGGGAGGTTTGGGGTTAGCCATATTGTCATGTCTTCTCTTTGGCTGAGTTTTGGGCCCATTAGGGTAATGCTCCTGTTAGGACCACTTTTCTTCAGATTGTCTGGGCTCTGGGACCTACTTTTATCATTTGACATATTTGATTAGAGAGGAATCGTAGGATTTTTCATGGTGTTGTGATGGTTGTTCAACACTTGTGGAGAATTATTCATTGTATTTGTGAGACTGTCTTGGAAAATTGTGACTTGGTTGGGGGTGTGGATCTAGAGGATGTTGTTATTTGCAATGGTCTTAATTTTTCTCTACAAGGATGTTCTGATGTACAGTGGATGGGTTACGAGGAATACATGCAGACATCCTTTGAGAAGGATCAACCGTGAGGGTCATTGGACCCCTCCTCTTCAAGGATTGTTTGTGAGTTTGATTCTTAGGTGGTAGTGACTTTGCTAACTAGGCAGCAACTTGATGATGTTAGTTGGCACTTAGCTTTGGTTATTAGACAGATTCTCCAATTGTGTGGCTCCTTTGAATCTGTGACTTTTAGACACATTCCTAGGAAGTGGAATGGTATAGTAGATTGTTTGGCCAAATGGGCTTCTAATCAAATGCAGACCTGGAGTATAGTGGATAGGAAGCAATTACCTCCAGATATGCTACACATGTTGAATCATTTAGTGGACAATTACAGGGCTTTGTAATGTGCTGCCTGCTCTCTCCTCTTTGTATTTCTCTTGAGTTTGAATAAGTTTGTCCCCCCTTTTAAGTTCAATAAAATTAGTATATTTATATTTTATAAATAAAATTTATATAGAAATGTTAAGAGATATCAAATTTAGAGAACCTTTAGCATAAAAATATTAAAAAGCGGTCTACAATAAAATGAAAGTCATCATTTTTTATTGGATAAAGAAGAAAATAGCACTCTTTTTTTTTTATAACACGAATAAGAATAGTAATGCTATGTATTATTACATCTCTTCTTTATGAATGCCACTGTATAATTACGTCCCTCAACATAATAATTAATGTTTCCCATAAGATAAATGAGATTGCTCACACTAAACTTCAAGTAAGAAAAACAACACAGTACAATCAGGAAATAGTTTATCAGATGTGGTAAAGAACTTTGTTATAGAATGGACAACTTATTTCATTTCAGGTCAAATACATTTACATCACATGAAACTGGTATTCCCAAACACTGAATTGTTTTCATTAAGTAGGCTGGCCTTGATCTGATTTCCAAATCTCAGGCCAATTCTTTTGGGCTTCAGTCCATCCAAGGAGAGAACCTTCCTGTGCAGGGTCCCAGCTTGCAGAGACTGCTCCATACATTATACCCAAAGCTGATGTCCCAAATGTGAAGAACACAGTCACAACAGGAATCCATGTTGGAACATCCACATTCAAACCACTTTTCAGAAAATCATAAAAGGGGAACAAAATGGAGCCTGTGATAATGGGTGCCACCACATAAAACCCAATTCTTTTTATTATTCTGTTGAACACCACCTCTGGAATCTCATCATCTTCATCAATCTTTGCATTCATTCCATCCCCTTCAGCATTTTCTTCTAATTCAATTGTCTTAATCTTTTTCCTTTTGTACCTTTTCTCTGGGTCCTGCCCAAACCCATTAGGCCTATTCGTGTTTTTACACTGTATGAGTCTGAATTTAGACAATGATTTTGAAGTGGGTTTCAGTTCATATTTGCTGCTAATCTTCCTGCCAGCACTGTAACTGATTGTGGGTCTGCTCAGATCAGAGAAATCATGTAATGATGTTTTATTGAAGATGGGATTTGAGGTTTTAGCTGAAGTTTTCAATTGTAGGCCATGGGGGTTTAATCCCAAGGAGGCAGAGGATAAACATGAGACCATTATTGTATGGGAAGGACTATAACAGGCAGCAGAAGAAGGCATATCCTTAGGACTGTGTAATCTGTGTTTCACATAATAATCCATTACACAAGTCTGCATTCATTGAAACAAATGCATTAAACTCGACAAACCACCTATGAAATTCCCACAACACTGCAATATGGTTATGGTGTTCCAAAAATTTGGAAAGTTGGTTACTGTGTTTGCAAGAAAATATGCATTATACTTCACATATTTCTGCTCCTTCCTATCTTTCAAGTTATATATTTTAAACTTACGTAGTCCACATGATTTTCTTATTTTTTTATCACAATCATGTGAACCTTATCCCTTCTTGGCTCTCTCTAGCAATATATGTCAGCACAAATAAAATAATTATTAGGGATTTGCCTCGATATATTAAGGCTCTTATGGGTATGTTATCTACAAAAATATCTCCCAGATTTTCATTTTGATGACTTTTTAACTTATATCACGTCTACATACATACATATAGCATGGTTTCTTATTCATATACAAATTTTACATCAATTGATATACAGTGTTGTACTATTTGTTGGATGTCTGACTTGGAAAATGGTTACCATTTATCTTTGTCTATTAGTGGTAGCTTTACACAAACCAACTTCCTCTAGGATGAGAGAAAAAACATATTTGTTATGATCTTAAACGTGGCAAAAGTGATATGCATGGAATGTCGTGGAACTTTAATTTATGAATCCCATAGGAGAGGAGCCTCCATAAAGTGAGGCTTTGATGGTAAGAAACAAGGAAAAATGGTATGTCAATGTGAAGGTATGATTATCCCCCCTCTAGATTAAGTTGTATCTCCTAGTTTGCAACATAATGTTTAGCATGGAATTCATGAATAGACGTATTATTATCCCACTTTTAAATGAGGAGGTATCTTCTAATTGGTTACAAAATGTTTATATGTAGGGGATGGGTATCGGTAGTCATTATAGTTAACTTTGTGTATCTTAAGTTTCTAAATAATACGTCAGATTTTGACAAAAAGAAAATTTAGTGTCTTCCAATGCAACTTAAGTGCTTATAGGTAGTGTTTTGGCTTCTAGGTAGCTACAACAAATGCTATGGTATTTGTTATGCACACAAGGGTCATAAAGTAGTCATTTTCAGTTGATGTCCCATACATATTTCATATTGTCATATTAAGTGTTTTCTTTCACCACCATAAAATTTGCATAATTGATCCAATACTTAAGCACAAATGCTCCAATGATTGTGGAGTATTGGTACAAAAAAAGTTGCACAATTGGTCTAGTTACTAACTTTTTCCCTAGCTACTAGGTATACCAATGGCCAAAATATTGGCTCATTAGATGATTTTTTAGTGGAATTTTAATTAGTAAAAGCCAATGAATGGCAATTGGAACATGGGTGGCAATCGGGTCCCTTCCCCTACATTGGTGAAGAGATGCATTATGAAGAGGATATTGATTCCAACTGGAATGTCCTTAGATGCCTCAGCATCATCTGCATCTTCTCCAAATTGTTTAACCAGTTTGTTTATCATTTTCCTTGATTTCTTTGTTGCCTTCCCAATAACTAGATCCATTTTAATTCTTTGATTTGCTTCCTCATAGGTTCCAAACCTAGTAGCTTTTAGATCTTTAGGCTTTTCTAGTAAAGCCTTGATTGACCTTGAAGCTCGATCAATATCAATCTCGTATCCCATTGGAGCTAACCACTTTGTTCTCAGTTTAACTACTTTTATCAGTGTGTAATCTGTGTCCACTAGGAAACAGATGTCATGTTCATATTCTTCAACCAATTGTCTTGGTATTCTACTCCTTGCATTCATCTTGTCCTTAAATTGTTCAAATTAGACATCTAAAATACTCACAAAATTTTCACCCAATTTGTGTATCAAATCATTTATTTGTAATGTCGTTGGCTTGTCGGTAATCTAGTCAATATTGTTGATTGAGGGGAAAAAGTTTTGCACATAAAAGAATATGCAAATTAACAGTGATCCAAACTTACATGTATTAGGTTTTTCTTTATTTGGAAAAATTACAAATGTAATATATGTGGATTAATATTTTTGACTTAATTTTTTATATGTATGGGTTAAGTATGCCAAGATTTTATATAGTTGATATGTGGTTTTCCACTTTTAAGTAAAACTTAATAGGAGATTACATGAGATACAAAAGCTTTTCACAATAGATTATTTAAAATATATTTTACTTTAATGTTGTTTTTTGAAAGATGCAATTACCGTTGAAAAAGTGTTATACATATTACATAAAATATTTAATATTTTGTAAAGTTGTATCTTGAAATGTGACACTACACTTTGCGCAAAGCAATATTTTTTAGGAAGTTGCATGTAATATTTAGTAAATACATTGATATGTGTGGAAGGGGTGAGATGGGTGGTCACATACAAACATGTTATTGAGAGTAGAAGAATCAATTTAAGGGTCGCATGGGTTCTACCTTGAATATTGCAATGACTCTTAGATGTAGAATCAAATTAGATGCTAGTCTTGGAAATGTCACTTAGGTGCATTTATTAGAAAACTTAGTTCTATTTTTTAATATTTTATTTAAAGAGTGGTTGGGATGGGATATTTATGTGGAGAGAATGTAGTAAGAAGGAAAAGTTATCTTGTCAAGTGTCCTCTATGTTTTGAAATGTTTGATCTTTTGTTTCTCTTACTTGTGACTTTGCAATATGGTTGTGATGTTAGATTGTTCACAACTTAGAGAGGATGTCTTGGATGTCAAAAATTTGATCTTCTCTTGATCTTGATAGAGCATAAATACCTTGACATTGTATTATGACCAACTTTGTTGCTAGTTTTGAGGCTAGATTTTTTGTAGAAGGTTTCTCCAAGGTAATATATTATGTTATTAATTTATTTTTATCTTAGAATGCTTTGGATATATATTATCTTACAATCTTTTTGTTGAAAATAAGTCACACTCAAACTAATAGTGGACTGGTCGTAAAGAGATTAGTAGCTCAATTTATTCAGAGATCTAGAAATAAATAGAATGTCCTAGGCTTAATTCCCGGCTAGTTCATATAAGCTAGAACTCAACATGCGGTATCAAAGCCAACTTAGGAATCTCAAGAACCTATAGTGTGGCTTAAAGTGGGTGTTGAAAATAATCTACACCCAAACTGACAATGGATTGGCCACAAAGGGGCATGTAGCTTAATTGGTAGAGCACCCCAATATAAAATGGAAGGTCCTAAGTTTAATTCACAGTTAGTCATTGTGATTTGTAGCTTAGTAGAGGTGTCATGTTGAGTCTTTCCTTCCATTGAGCATATATTTTTTTGCTTCTTGCATTCTCTCTTTTCTAGAGAGATTTTCTCCTATGGTTTTTCCTCCTTTACTCTATTTTCAAGAGAAAATTTTGTCATTGAGAGTAGAAGAATCAATTTAAGGATCGCATGGATTTTTCCTTGAATATTACAATGACTCTTAGATCTAGAATTAAATGATAAGATAAGATATTAAATGTGGTTGATACCAAGACTTATCTCTAGGAATAGGGAGAAGAAGTAATTGATGATGCAAATTTATAAATTTCTTGGTACATAAAATAGGCAACTTGGTGTCTTCATTGTCTCAATTTTTACAAAGATTTGTATCTTTTTTGTTCAAATCTATATTTTTTAGCTATTATATAATCTATAGATTTGAATCCACTAAATGCACAATTCTACATCTTGATTCACCATACTCTACTTTTTTCTAGTTGTCAAGGATTGGTGGTATTTAAGAATACCTTTTAAGGAGGTTGTTAGGTCATGAGGGGACAAGTTCCCCTAGGTTTAACCTCAAGAGAGACTAACTTTATAATCATACTAAAGATTTACATGAAACAAGAAGACACACTAATTGTTGGAGTACAATACCACTAAGGGGGGGAGGGGGTGAATCAGTGGTATGTCAATTTTGTAAGGTCTTAGATAATCTTTTTAACACAACAATTGTGAGGACTAAGAGAATCTTGTGATCATCTTAATATGGACAACTATGATGAATGTGAACTTAAAAGATAGTGAACATGTATCCATGCAAATCAAATCAACTTAAAGACTAACTATCACATGATGGACACATTAGCATGAGAAATAAACATGTCGAGAATAATAACAAAACAATAACACAAGATATGTCCTAAGTGGAAAACCCTTCGGGTAAAAAAACTACTCAAAATGCCTCACTAGCTTAGTTTGGAAATGTATTTATACTAAGCCTCATTGGTTGTACAAATGTGACTCACTGACAAAGATGCCTCACTGGCTAAACAATTGTCTCACTAACATAAATGTCTCATTGGCCTTATCAAAAACTTTCTGGTCTTACAATGTCTTTTCAATACAATTTCTCATGCATACAGAGTCAAAAAAACTAATATATGCATAGACACTATAACCTCATATCATACATTATTGAACACAAAAATACCTTGTGTTGACCAATGTACAATATAACATCATAGTTCCTATTAGTTCAATTAGGAATTTATTATTAGTACAGAACTAATCATGCACAACACTATATGTTTTCATTCAAATCTAGAATACCCTCTATGTCTTCATTTTTTGATTTCCCTTTAATGCTAAATATATAAACATCATAAACTGATAACCAATTCAAAACTGATTCATGAGAACTGATTACAATTATTTTCCAAAAGTATCGTAACATATCAACATTCCATATGATGTTACTGAATCATCATCATAACTTATTACTAAACTTTGTTCAAACTTTGATCAAAACCTTCAATATGATGCCTTTCAAATTAAATAGTAATATTTTTCATATAAATAAAATAATTGTGGTTCTTCCCTTAATTCATATCATGTATTCTTTTCAACAAAAATTGAATACCTTAACCACGACCAAAATTCAACAACCGTGTATCAACATCTTTTAACATGCATGGAAAGAAGATGTATTCCATGTGCTTAAACATACACCATATAATCATGAAAATGTAAACTTTAACAGCCATAACCTACTTGGGTTCAAGAACAAGAAGTATAACATGCATGGTGTAACAATAGACCTCATACTTGACCCTCGATATATTAAGGCTCTTATGGGTATGTTATCTACAAAAATATCTCACATATTTTCATTTTGATGACTTTTTAACTTATATTACATGTCTACATACATACATATAGCATGGTTTCTTATTCATATGCAAATTTTACATCAATTGATATATAGTGTTGTACTATTTTTTGGATGTCTGACTTGGACAATGGTTACCATTTATCTTTGTCTATTACTCTTTACACAAACCAACTTCCTATAGGATGAGAGAAAAAGCGTATTTGTTATGAACTTAAACGTGGCAAAAGTGATATGGATGGAATGTCGTGGAACATTAATTTATGAATCTCATAGGAGAGGAGCCTCCATAAAGTGAGGCTTTGATGGTAAGAAACAAAGAAAAATGGTATGTCAATGTGAAGGTATGATTACCCACCCCCTCCCCCCCTCTATATTAAGTTGTATCTCCTAGTTTGCAACATAATGTTTAGCATGTAATTCATGAATAGACGTATTATTATCCCACCTTTAGATGAGGAGGTATCTTCTAACTAGTTACAAAATGTTTATATGTAGGGGATGGGTATCAGTAGTCATTATAGTTAATTTTTTGTATCCTAAGTTTCTAAATAATATGTTAGATTTTGACAAAAAGAAAATTTGTTGTCTTCCAATGCAACTTAAGTGCTTATAGGTAGTGTTTTGTCTTCTGGGTAGCTACAACAAATGCTATGGTATTTGTTATGCACACAAGGGTCATAAAGTAGTCATTTTCAGTTGATGTACCATACATATTTCATATTTCCCCATAAAGTGTTTTCTTTGACCAATACTTATGCACAAATGTCCCAATGATTGTGCAATATTGGTACAAAAAAGTTGCACAATTGGTCTAGTTACTAACTTTATTCCTAACTACTAGGTATACCAATGGGCAAATATTGGCTCATTAGATGATTTTTTAGTGGAATTTTAATTAGTGAAATCCAATGAATGGTAATTGGAACATGGGTGGAAATTGGGTCCCTTCCCCTACATTGGTGAAGAGATGCAGTGTGAAAAGGATATTGATTCATTTTGATTTATTTGGAAAAATTACAAATGTAATATATGTGGATTGATGTTTTTGACTTAATTTTTTATATGTATGGGTTAAGTATGCCAAGAAATAATAAAATCAATATGTGGTTTTACACTTTTAAGTAAAACTTAATAGGAGATTACATGAGATACAAAAGCTTTTCGCAATAGGTTTTTTAAAATACATTTTACTTTAATGTTATTTTTTTAAAAGATACAATTACTGTTGAAAAAATGTTCTACTTATTACATAAAATATTTAATATATTGTAAAGTTGTATCTTGAAATGTGACACTACACTTTGTGCAAAGCAATGTTTTTTAGGAAGTTGCATGTAATATTAAGTAAATACATTTGATATGTGTGGGAGGGGTGAGATGGGTGGTCATCGAGCACATGCAAACATGTTATTGAGAGTAGAAGAATCAATTTAAGGGTTGTGTGGGTTCTACCTTGAATATTGCAATGACTGTTAGATGTAGAATCAAATTAGATGCTAATCTTGGAAATGTCACTTGGGTGCATTTATTTAAAAACTTAGTTCTATTTTTAACTTTTATTTAAGGAGTGGTTGGGATGGGATATTTATGTGGAGAGAATGTAGTAAGAAGGCAAAGTTATCTTGTCAAATGTCCTCTGTGTTTTAAAATTTTTGATCTTTTGTTTCTCTTACTTGTGACTTTGCAATATGGTTGTGATGTTAGATTGTTCACAACTTAGAGAACATGTCTTGGATATCAAAAGTTTGATCTTCTCTTGCTCTTGATAGAGCGTAAATACATTGACATTGTATTATGACCAACTTTTTGCTAGCTTTAAGGCTAGATTTTTTGTGGAAGGTTTCTCCAAGGTATATATTATGTTATTAATTTATTTTTATCTTAGAATGTTTTGATTATATTTTATCTTGCAATCTTTTTGTTGGAAATCAGTCACACTCAAACTAATGATGGACTGGTCATAAAGAGGTTAGCAGCTCAATTCAATCAAAGACCTAGAAATAAATAGAATTTCCTAGGCTTAATTCATAGCTAGTTCATATGAGCTAGAACTCAACATGTGGTATTAAAGCCAACTTAGGAGTCTCAAGAACTTGTAGTGTGGCTTAAAGTGGGTGTTGAAAATAAGTTATACCCAAACTTGTTGGCAATTTGTCTGAGTTAGATACATAGATGTTGTCATTATGGCAACATATGACCTACATGAAGATCATAAAGGACAGAGAGCAAGTATGACAGAGCTCAATGCAAAATTGTCTAAGTATGAGACAGTGTTTTTGCCACTGTACCCGAAGATAGTTTTGATTAGCGATGTTGATTGGAGTAATTTCAGTGCTTGTGCACTTGAACATAGATACTATGGTGACTATAGAAGACTCACCTATGAGTGCAAGTCAGTACGGCATGTACGGAAGAAGTTATGACAATTTTACTGAAGACAGTGTTAAGTCGACAGGACATAATATGAAGACAGAATTGGTAAAGAGTTAATGGATTATTTTGTTTATCAAAATAATGTCTTAACAATATAAAGGGATGACATCCTAGATGTTAAACCTTGGGTAAAGATATATTTTGTATAATTCTTATGACAAGCCGAATGTAAGAGTTATTAATCTTAATAACTTGTATAAAGAGATATAATGATGTAATTGTAATTACAAGATGAAGTTGTAATAGTGTTAGTGAAAAAGAAAGTGAAGATACATTGATGTGAAGTTACAAGTAGTATAAGGTTATGTACCTTAACCTATTTTGTAATTAGTAAATATTGTATATTACTTGTTTGGGTAGTGGGCTCATATGGTAATCATATTATGTCCTACCAACTCCTAGCAGGGTTGAGGCTTCTAACAAGGCCTATAGTCCCTTAATCAGGACTGAGACACTATATGCATGTAATAGGCTCCTAACAAGGTCAAAATACTTAATAGGATACTTTTTTTAGTGAATCTTTGTGGGTACCATCCCCACCGGGGTTTTCCCTTGGCCAGGGTTTCCTCGAGAACAAATAATGTGTTATGAGTTCATTTGCTTTATTACTATGCATGTTGTTTTGTTTTCTATGTTATGCATGCATCAAGATAATCTGTTATATCCATAATTGGGCAAAAGTAAAAGTTTGTAGAATATTGATTTACCCCCCCCCCCTCTCAGTATTCCCTATTTCTAACAATTGGTATCAGAGCTTAGTTACTCGGAAAATAATCATTCAAGGAAAGCCTAGTAGCTTGAGTAAGATCTCTATGGATATGGATCATCTACAAAAGAATCTTGAAGAAGCTCTTGAATAGATTGATATGCTTACTGAAGAAAGAGACACTCTGAAAGAAAAATATGATGATGCAAAGAACCTCATTGAGAAACTAAAAAACAAGTTGGAAGATCTGAAACCAAAAAAGGAATCTGAAATTCAAATTGAAGATTGTGATGACAACCTAGAAAAATAAAATGAGATCCTTAAACATGAATTGAAGATAGCAAATCTAAAGCTAAGTCTGAAAGATGGAAATGGCAAGAATGAAGCAAATCTGAGATCTGAGAATGAAAATATGAAGCTTGAAAATGAAGGGCTAAAATCTAAACTTGGTAAAGTAACATTTGAACTTGAGAAAGTCAATTTGCAGTATGCCGAACTTGAGAAATACAATACAATTGTGAAAGGTGAATTGACTCAATCTAAGTAGCAACTTGAAAGACTATATTCAACTAGTGAGAAGATTGATGAACAAATGTCTTATAAAAAACCTTTCTATGATAAAACTGGTCTTGGATTCAACACATCTAAAGAAAATGAAGAAAGCAAGGAACCAGATCTGAAAATGTCTGAAAGCATAAATGAAAAGAAATCTGATGAAATTGACAAATCTGAAGATACACCTAAAGAAGAAGAACCACCTAAGAAAGAGGAGTCACCTAAAGGTATGCAAAGAGAATTTAAAGGTAGATGATTTACTTGTAATACTTTTGGTCATATGAAGAAAGATTGTACAGGTAAGCAATTTAAACCTCTTAATGGCTATTGTTATAATTGTCATGGTTTTGAACATAGAGCTATTGAATGTAGAAAACCTAAATTTGTTGAGAATAATAATAGTAGTAGAATGTTTAGGAATACTAACCATGTAGATAACAGATCTACTGAAGATATGAACAAGAGAAATGGAGTAGTATGTTATAGATTCAACAAATTTGGACACATTGCTAGAAACTACAGATCACAGATCAATCAGCCTGGACCAATATATGGAAACAATGGAATAGTTTGTCAGATATGTAACAAGATTGGACATACAACAAGGTTTTTCAGAATGAATAATAGATTTTTTCATCATAATCCTAACCCTAGAAGTCATGCAAGGAGAAATGAAGATACAAGTAACAGTCATAAAGGATGTTGTAGTAATTTAGAAGAAGTGAAGTTTGTTAAAAGAATAGATCAAGGAGACATATTCAGCACTGAAGTTAACCAAAAAGGTGAAGTATCAAGTGGTAAGAATGAATCTCTACCTAACCCATCTCAAAGTACTTAATTCATGAAAATTACAGTAGAATAGGAACTTAGATTAGTGTAGAAGTTGATATATGATGAATTGAGTCTTGCACAATTAATGCAATGTAGTATATGATGTATTGATGTTATGGTTAAGAGAACATAGAAAAATATTATGTTTTGCAAGATCGCAAGAATTTTTAAGTTTTGCAAGTAAGCAAAAACAACTTTTTGTAAAGAAGCGGCAAAGGAATTGAATGTGATGTCAAATCTATGTGAGATTGAAATGATAAAAGGTTATGATCGGTAATATTTTATCATCAAAGTGAATACAAGTGCTAAGGAGACCAAAGAGCAGTGATTGAAAGCATTTTGCAAGGATTCGGTGAAAGATTTTCGTGTCGAATCTATGCAAGCCCTAAATTGTGGAATCGAGGTATTTTACTTGGCAGATCTCTAAATTGGTTAAGGAATTTGTAGAAGTCATGGATGTTTTATTTATTAATAATGTAAGGGATAAGAATAGACCAAAAGTCAAAAGGGAACCAGTAGAACCTTTGGAGGAAGACCCTAAGTTAGCTTTATCATCCGTACCAAATGGAGTTTTACACCTAGAAAATGTTAGAAGCTATTTGGGATGCAAGCTTGAGACTCTCAGTGACAGTGATTTTACTAAAGAATATGAAAAGATTTACAATCAGGATATGTCATTGAAAGTAGGGTTTGAACATTTTAAAGATAATGAGATTATTAAGTATTCTATAAAATATGAGTTTGACAATGAAGAATGTATCAAGATAATTTTAAGTAGAATTCACAATGGAAAGTTTTGGCTAGATGACAGAGTGATAAATACCATAGCTAACCTAATTCATGAGGTAACTGGTCTATCTAAAACTGGAGCCATTCCTTTGAATGAGAAGAACATGAGGAAAATAGTTATAGACAACACAAATTCACCTTATAATGGTAGGGGAATAGTAATTAGCAAGATACAGCAAGATGATGTTAGATATTTGTGCAAGATCCTTACAACTAAGTTTTGTGCTAACTCAAGAGAAGATGACATGGCAAAAGGAATGATACATGTAGCCTATTTGATGTGTGTTGATAAAGTACAAGTTGACATGTGTGAGATTTTGAGAATTCAGTTGTTTGAGAATTTGGAAAAGATAAAGAAGACTAAGTACTCTCAGTTTAGATTCTCATCATTGATCACTTATATGTTTTTCCATTTGTTAAGAAGATTTCCTTACACTATTAGTTATTATTGGAATGATGGTCAAACTACAATGGAAAGGATTAACAAAGTATACGGGAGACATCTTATTGAGAAGGTCAATGAGATTACAGTGTTGGTGATTAAAACATTTCAAAATTTGATGTCAAGTAGATCAAGAATCCCTCAGTCTTTAGTAGAAAAGTATAAGAATGAGATATGCTTTATGGTTGATACTGACTTTACATACATTGAAGCGGTAGAACCTAGAGTATAATTTATAGACCCTCTTGGCTATGAAATCTTTGAGATTGAAATAGAAGAATATGTGAGCAGATTGCTTAATGCAAGATGGACATCCACAGCAATAGGTTTGGAACCTTTGAGGAGAACTTCAACTCTGCAAAGACTATCTTATAAGAGAAACAATCAAAGAAAAGATTTGAAAGTACAATCAAGAAGATACTAAAGGACACAGGAATGTCTGAACAAGAATTTTTGATAGCTAAGCAGACAGCAACAACAATTAGAGACATAGGAAAAAAGGAAGTTTTGTCTATTCTACCTTTATCATCAGTTGCAGTACAGCAAGCAGACATACAAGTGAAAGTGGAAGAAATAGAGAAAGATCAAGAAGTTAGAAAGTCCACTAGATCATCCTCTTCTACACTTGGTAAAAGAGTGAAAGAGATCACTACTGGACCGGGTAACAGGCAGAAGACTTTAGTACCACTGGTTCAAAGAAGGATTGGAGTAATTAAAGATGATGAAGAGATTCTTGTTAAGAAGAAAACTTGGAAACCTAGAGTTGAAAAAGTTAATGAACAAATCATACAAGATGGAGACTTTTCAAAGATGAACAAATACTATGACCTCTATGATTATGCAGAAAGATTGAACCTTGAAAATGCAGTGGTAAAATACATGATATTGACTAACAAAAATTTTGATACAATTCAGGGTAAGATACCTGATGATTTGTATGAAAAGTTAGTAAAAAGGAAGAAAAGAGCATCAGATGAAGATATTAGAATTAGAGAAAATCTTGTTACAAAACTATATGATGTGAGAGATGAAGAACACTTCAAACAGATCATGAAGGATCTAAACACTCATTTGAGAACCAAGAAAGGAACAATTTAGATTATCGGAGGTAAATATGAAGAAATCAACAAGGAAACAGAACTAGCAATAGTTAAAGTGATGATAGCAAGTGTTGAGAAACAATCAGATGCAACAGAACCAACAGAGCAAGTAAAGGAAGCAGAATAGTAGGATATTCCCTCTCCATCATCCATCAACATTGAAGATGAAACTATGAATGTGGAAGGAACCAAGATCTCTCTAGATAGTGATGATAATCTTTTCAAGAACCTTGAGAATATTGTTGACAATTTGGCTTTTGAAGAGAAAGACAATGCTATAGGAGAAGAATAGAGAGACACAAGGATTGGAGAGCCTAAAGAGACAGAAAAGCTAGAAGCAGCCCCTAGTCAAGAAGAAATCAGTCTTACTGGTAAGAAAACTCAAATTGGATCTATATTTGAAAGTTTAGGTAAAGAAGTAGATGATGATGATTAGATGGAATTGATCACATCTTTGAATAAGATTATTGGGAAGAACAAGAAAGTGAAAAGCCTTGAAGGATGCCTAAAAGAATTAACTAAGAAGTTACAAAGTATTGTGACCACACAAATTGCAGAGGTAGACCCACTTGAAAGAGCAAAGAAAGTGATGAACACATTTGATGATGAGTTTACCAACTTATCTAATATAGCTAAGGTGAAGGCACAAACAGCCTATGAGGCCAAACTACTTCTGGACATAAGCCAGAATATCAGGAATGATATCAACAGTCTTGATATCTGTATAAAAGATTTGAGAAGGAATCTAGACAAAGGTAAAACTTTGTAAATTCAGTGTACAAAATCTTATATCCTTATAGCAGAAGAAATGTAGAAGATTAAGATCAAAGAAGTAGAATTCAAGTAGAGGTAAATCTCCTTTCAAGCCCCAATGTGAAGATACTTGATATTGAAAAGAAAATTTGCAAGTTTTATGATGAGATAAGGATTTTACAAGATGACAATGACAGGAAGATGAAAAGATTCACTCTTCTAAGAGAGCATGTTTCTATCAAATTGAGCATTATTGAAGGACAACTGGAAGAATGTCTTTCATCCAAGACATCTTTTTAGAAGTTCAGTTTTACGAATCTCCAAGCCTATGAAATTGCAGCTTATGGATTGTGCGCACTATTCAGTGTTGCAGATTCGATTAAGAAGGTATGGGAGAAAGAGTTAGAGGCCATGAAGATTAACTTTGCAGATTGTGTTGCAAGCCTACCGGCTTTTCAATATTGAATCAAGGTATAACTTTTTCTGAACACAGTTTTGTCACCCTCCTACCCTTTTCTTTTGTCATTGTTGTCAAAGGGGGAGAGATATATAGAAGAAAATTGTTTTGAAATTATTATGAGTAATTGATAAATATGATAAGGATGTATACTCCTAGGGGGAGTACAGTATATGGATAAGATTTATGGAGTTATAAGGATAATATATACATATTTTTGTTATGGCCACAATTTACAATTTTGAGATTTTTGAAGTTTTTGACTTAGCCAATTTTCTCATATGTTGCCACCAATGACAAAGGGGGAGATTGTTGGAAATTTGGCTGAGTTAGATACATAGATGTTATCATTATGGCAACATATGACCTACATGAAGATCACACAGGATAGAGAGCAAGTATGACAGAGCGCAATGCAAAATTGTCTAAGTATGAGACAGTATTTTTGCCAGTGTACCCGAAGATAGTTTTGATTAGCGATGTTGATTGGAGTAAGTTCAATGTGTGCACACTTGAACATAGATACTATGGTGACTATAGAAGACTCATCTAAGAGTGCAAGTCAGTATGACATGTACGGAAGAAGTTATGACAGTTTTACTGAAGACAGTGTTAAGCCGACAGGACAGAATATGAAGACATAATTGGTAAAGACTTAAGGGTTTATTTTGTTTATCAAAATAATGTCTTAAAAATATAAAGGGAAGAAATCCTAGATTTTAACCCTTGGGTAAATATATATTTTGTATAATGCTTATGATAAGCCGACTGTAAGAGTTATTAATCTTAATAACTTGTATAAAGAGATATAATGATGTAATTGTAATTACGTACAAGATGAAGTTGTAATAGTGTTAGTGAAAAATCAAGATAAGAGACATTGATGCGAAGTTACAAGCAGTATAAGGTTATTTACCTTGACCTATTTTTTAATCAATAAATATTATATATTACTTGTTTGGGCAGTGGGCTCATCTGGTAATCATATTCTGTACTACCAACTCCTAGCAGGTTTGAGGCTTTTAACAAGGCCTATACTCCCTTAATCAGGACTAAGACACTATATGCATGTAATAGGCTCCTAACAGGGTCAACATCCTTAACATGATACTTTTGATTAGTGGATCTTTGTGGGTACCATCCCCACCGGGGTTTTCCCTTAGCCAGGGTTTCCTCGAGAACAAATAATGTGTTATGAGTTCATTTGTTTTATTACTATGCATGTTGTTTTGTTTTCTATGTTATGCATGCATCAAGATAATATGTTATATCCATAATTGGGCAAAAGTAAAACTTTTTAGAATACTGATTCACCCCCCCTCTCAGTATTCCCTATTTCTAACAAAACTGACAATGGATTGGCCACAAAGGGGCATGTAGCTTAATTGGTAGAGCGCCCCAATAGAAAATGGAAGGTCCTAGGTTTGATTCATTGTTAGTCCTTATGATTTTTAGCTTAATAGGGGTGTCATGTTGAGTCTTTCCTTCCATTAAGCATAGATGGTTTTTCTTCTTTCATTCTCTCTTTTCTAGAGAGGTTTTCTCCTATGCTTTTTTTTCTCCTTTAATCTATTCTCAAGAGAAAAAAATTTAATTAAGAGTAGAAGAATCAATTTAAGTATCACATGGATTTTGTCTTGAATATTGAAATGACTCTTAGATCTAGAATTAAATGATAAGCTAAGATATTAAATGCGGTGGATACCAAGACTTGGCTCTAGGAATAGGGAGAAGAAGCAAGTGATGATGCACATATATAAATGTCTTGGTACATAAAATAGGAAACTTGGTGTCTTCATTTCCTCAATTTTTACAAAGAGTTGAATTTTTTTTGTTCAAATCTATATTTTTTAGCTATTATATAATCTATAGATTGAATCCATTAAATACACAATTCTACATCTTGATTCACCATACTCTACTTTTTTCTACTTGTCAAGGATTTGTGGTATTTAAGCTTACCATTGAAGGAGGTTGTTAGGTCATGAGGGGACGGACAAGTTCCCCTAGGTTTAACCTTGAGAGATACTGGCTTTATTATCATTCTAAATATTCCCATGCATCAAGAAGACACACTAATTGTTGGAGTACAATACCACTAAGGGGGGGGTGAATCAGTGGTATGTCAATTTTATAAGAAATTAGATCATATTTTTAACACAACAATTGTGAGGACTAAGAGAATCTTGTGATCGTCATAATATGGACAACTATGATGAATGTGAACTTAAAATATAGTGAACATGTATCCATGCAAATCAAATCAACTTAAAGACTAACTATCACATGATGGACACATTAACATGAGAAACAAACACATCAAGAATAATAACAAAACCATAAAACAAGATATGTCCAGAGTGGAAAACCCTTTGGGTAAAAAAACCACTCGAAATGCCTCATTGGCTTAGTTTGGAAATATCTTTTTACAAAGCCTCACTGGCTACACAAATGTATCTCATTGACAAAGATGCCTCATTGGCTAAACAATTGTCTCACTGACATAAATGCCTCATTGGCCTTATTAAAAACTTCCTAGACTTAAAATGCCTTTTCAATACAAATTCGCATACATAAAAAGTCATAAAATGTGATGTATGCATAAACAATGCTATAACCTCATATCATACATTACTGAACACAAAAATACCTTGTGTTGACCAATGTACAATATAACATCGTAGTTCCTATTAGTTAAATTAGGTATTTATTATTAGTACATAACTAATTGTTCACAACATGAAATATGTTTTCATTCAAATCTAGAATACCCTATATGTCTACATTTTTTGAATGCCCTTCAATGCTAAATATATAAACATCATAAACTGATAACCAATTCAAAATTGATTCATGAGAACCAATTACAACTATTTTCCAAATGTCTCATAACATATCAACATTCCATATGATGTTACTGAATCATCATCATAACTAATTACTAAACCTTGTTCAAACTTTCATCAAAACCTTCAATATGATGCCTTTCAAATTAAATAGTAATCTTTGTCATATAAATAAAATAATTATGTTTCTTCCCTTAGTTCCTATCATGTATTATTTTTAGAAAAACTTGATACATTAACCACAACCAAACTTCAACAACTGTGTATCAACATCTTTTAACATGCATGGCAAGAAGACGTATTCTACGTGTTTAAACATACACCATATAATCATGACAATGTAAACTTTCACAACCATAACCTACTACTTGGGTTCAAGAACAAGAAGTATAGAATGCATGGTGTAATAGTAGACCTCATACTTGGCCTGGACACCAAAATATATGATGACAATGAGGAATGCAAATAGGAAAAAACATTCATGATAGAATATAAATGTAGCACCGAAACCAAAAACATATTACAACCCTTGAAATTATTAAACCCTTTGTAGACACCTAAAATTGTCCTAATAATTACTTTTATTCTAGCCAGTTAAATAGATATTTATTATGTATTTAATAATTAACCTTATTCTACCTTTAATTAAATAAATTCACATTTATTTAATTATACTCCTCTTTATCCCTTATCCTTGATTAAATAAATTTACATTTATTTAATTTTAGCCTTTTATCCTCTCTTTGATTAAATAAATTTACATTTATTTAATTTTATCCTATCTCATTTCCCCTCATCCTAATCCTCCATTTAATTAAGTAAATGATCTTGTTTATTTAATTAATCCCATTTTAACCCACTTGGAATTAAATATTATACTTAATTATATTTGAGCACATGGCTCCTAACTAACCCTCACCTAACCTTACTTCCCTAACCTAACCCATCCTTCTAACCCAAGTCAACCCACTTTCCTACTAATTAATCCTAATCTTCCACCTAATCAATCCCTAATCATTTGCACAACCTTAATCTAAGGATTAAGTCACATGTGACTCTTACACACTCTTACAAACCCTTACACACTTGTCTCCCACATGTCATTGACATGTCACTTTCCAATATCTTGGTTCTCCCCTTTGTAGAATTTTGCAGCTATGGTTGCATAGATCTAGCTAAGGAAAAGAGAAAAAAAAAAGCAGTCTTTACAAAAAAATAGAGCATGTTAAACAAGAATGTCAATCTCTCATTGATTAATAATGATATGCCCTGATTTACATTGCACACATCGTGCAGATTTATACAAATTGAAACTACTAAGGAGGAGCCACCGTTAACAATAGAAAATCACAGTGGAGAGAGCAATTAGGAAATAAATGACAGTTCACCAAGTTAGACTTAATGCATGACTGGTAATCACCCTTCTTTCATGCAGCAATTGGAGGACAGAATGAAATAAGAAACAGTTACCATCCACAAATTATGGATAAGACTGTGGTGCTTTGAAGGGTGACTGTAGTTGAACATCAACTAACACCAACACCCCCCCTTAAGTCTAACTATGGAGAATAAAAAAACTAAAAAGAGGAAAGAGGGAAAATCCAATGGGAATAAAACCCCCCCTCAAAATTTACAATAACAGAAAAGCAAAAGAACATCTCTTGTGACAAGAAAATCGTGGACATCTATCAAATGATAACCACCATAGCACTAAATGAAGAGATTCCTCTGAAACCAAAATGAAGATCAGAATCAATCTGCATGAGTGCCCGTAGCGACACTACTCAAACCATGAACAGATGGCAAACAAAGATAGAACATCTATCAATCGAAGATACAAAAGACAATAATCTGCATATGTGCTCTGAAACAATAAATAGATGGCAAACAAAGGCAAAACATCTATCATTTAAAGATGCAGATGACACATAAATCTATATGAGTGACTCTATCGACACTACTCAACTATGCAAGAATAAAGTGTTGGTTGAAAATATAGGTGTCAATTGTCTATACAACTGATCAACTATGGAAACAAAGAACCATCAACACGAACAGTAGAAAAAATAGAAAACAAAGAAAAATATATAGCTAAGGAAAAGAGAAAACAAAGTAGCCTTTACAAAAAAATAGAGCATGTTAAACAAGAATGCCAATCTCTCATTGATTAATAATGATATGCCCTGATTTACATTGCACACATAGTGCAGATTTATACAAATTGAAACTGCTAATGAGGAGCCACCGTTAACAATAGAAAATCACGATGGAGAGAGAAATCAAGAATTAAATGACAGTTCACCAAGTTAGACTTAATGCATGACTGGTAATCACCCTTCTTTCACGTAGCAAATGGAGGACATAATGAAATAAGAAACAGTTACCATCCACAAATTATGGATAAGACTATGGTGCTTTGAAGGGTGACTATAGTTAAACATCAACTAACACCAACACCCTTCTCTTCCACCTTTTGACCCATGTCATTTTCCAAAGTTGCTCACTCATGTGTGAGCAACCTTGGTTCTCCCATCCTCTTAAAATCCTTGACCTTTGTCATTGAGCCATCATTTTCTCAAGTTTCTCACACGTGTGAGCAACTTTATCCCTCTTACACCTTCTTACACCCTCTTACAAATTTTCATGGATATGTCACTTTCAAAGGTTTCTCACACATGTGTGAGAATATTTCCCCCTTTGAATGGTCAAACCCTAATCCACATGTCCTCTACATGGCATCTACTTGGCCTCCACCTCATGGCCACCTCACTGATCCTAAAGAATTCTAGCCCTTCATCCAACTTTTAATCTCAACTGTCCATTTCCCTCAAATTCCTATAAATTGAGAGCTTTTCTCCTCATTCAAAAACTCTTTTTCATGCATTGTCATGCTGCAGGGTTTGAGAAACCACATACCCTCAACAACCAAAATCATGAACTTAGTCTTTTTTTGGGAGGTTTGCATTATGTTGAAATAGCTTAATCTTATTTGTTATTTCATTTCTTCATATATGCATGTTTGCTTCCATATTTTGAGGTTTACATGAATATGTAGGAATATACTTAGTTTATTTAAGTTTGTTCTTTTATGTCATTTTTATGCAGTACATTTTGGCATGCCTAGTGAGACCCACAATCCCATTTTTATAACAATTTTCTTGATTTTGTGAGAGTCCCCCATAAAGTTTCCAGACAGGCATCTCCACTCGTCCATAGGCATCTCTTCCTATAACAGATGTCTCTACTACATAGGCATCTCTTTCTGTAGACAAGCGTCTCTCCTTGTAGACAAGTGTCTCTCCCTGTAGACATGCATCTCTACCTGTAGACAGGCATCTCTACTAAATAGGCATCTCTACCTATCAATAGGTGTCTCCACCTATAGATAGGTGTCTCCACCAGAAAGGTGGTTTCTTCCACTTTAATTTGTTTTAGATAATAAAATTTACATGTTTTAATCACTTAAAGGCTTATAATCATTAGTGAAACACCTTATGTTATATGCAAGTGCATAAAAGAACATAAAAATGATAAAATCTTTGTTTTTGTGCATATAGGTGTCTCTACATACACATAGGTGTCTCTACTAGAAAATGGAGTTTCCTTTGTGTTGTCTTTTTTTAAGTTGATGTATCATCTTAAAATGGAATCACTTCCATCTTGATAGGTTTATCACCCTCTTTTGGTACATTTATCATGATAGACTTGCATTTAGGACACATTTTGCACTTATCTTCTTCATTCTAGGTGAAATTATGGTTAGGATCCCTTGGATTCTCCTGAATTTCCCTCTTCTATGGCTCTATTTTCTAGGTAGGACTTATAAATAGGTCCTCCTAGCCTTCATCATAGTCATCATAGGATTTTATGCTTATCCCTGGCATTCTGTCCTGATCTGATATCATTTCTAGGTCACTAGGCGTCCCCGGGACCTCTTGTCTTGATTCTGATTTGATCTGGGCACAGGGTCAAATTCGAGGTTGATCCTAACTAGGTTAGGATTGAGCTCGAACTTGACTAGGTCAGGATTGAGTTCAAACCTGACTAGGTCAAGTCCAACCTCGATTTTTCCCCCCTCATTCAAATTTCTAAAATCTTTGATTTTCAGGCATCAGGCTTTTGGGATATTTATTTTCCCGCCTCTGGGTTGGCCATTTTAGGTTTTGAGATGGTAAATCCTCTAATTGCATTTAATCTAGGTATATTTTCTAAAGGTTAGGACCTAATTGGGATTTAATTCTCCAAGGTGGCCCCTCTAGAGGATTGTGCCCTAGTTCACTATAAAAGGAGGCCTTCCTCTCTCATTTTCACATCAAGTTTTCATGCTCAAGCACTCTCAAGCAAGGCGATTGATCCAACATCCATTATCCACATTTCTCCATCAATTTTTGTGAGCAAGAAGGTTTCAAGAAAGCAAGGAATGGTGAAGATAGCAAGAGGATGATATAGGAGATCAAGCCATTGTGGACATCAAGCACCTTTTGTGAACACATATTTGGAGCAAGAGAGATCCTTTCTTCCTTGATCCATCATCATCAACTTTCAAGAATTCAAAGATTCAATCATGGGGTAACAATTATGGATTGTGAGTTTGGTAGAAGTACTTTAGCCTTGGGGGCTTGGTATGCTTTTCTATCTAATTCAAATCTATGCATTGGTATTTCATACACATTCATGCTAGGGTTTTGATCTAGAGGATTAGATCTTGGCATTGCACTTTCAATACATACACACACACATTCTATTTCAATCGGCTATTCATAGAGGTGGAGACCACCAAAATAGGGGTTTGAATAAGGCAAAACCCTATATAGCTACCCCAAAAACCCCCTTTTTCAGATATCTACAGTCGTTGTTTTGGGAATCAAAGGACGGATTTGAGTACCCTTTTTACCGAACTTCTAGGATCTGCAAACAAAATCAGAATCAGGCTTTAGAATAAAAATGTGGTATTTGATCTTTTATGAGGGTCAAACTCGACCTGCTACCGGAAAGATGAAACTTTTTTGGGTTTTCTCCATCTCGGCTTTCTAATCACAAATCTGGTTGTAGAATCTTTTGAAACCTCATACAGACTTCAGAAAACAAGTATTTCCAAATTAATTTCACAATGAGGTATGTATCTTGACCTAATTAATTTTCAAGTATTTCCAGATTTACTCATGCCATGCCAACTCCAATTTCAATTCAAATGAATAAGTGTTGAATGTTAGGTACATTGCTAAGCTTCCATTTTTCACCTATTCATTTTGGTGAACCCATTTACGACAACTCTTTCTTTTATGGTGTTAGATTTAAATCTTGTATGCTTATAAGATTAGATTTCTTGCATTTTTTTTTTGCATTTATATTTCAAAAATACAAAAATATTTACATTTTCATGCTTTTACTACTTTCTTTGTATTAAACATTTATGATTCTTGTTTTGAATACTTTGATGAGGCTTTTATTATACAAGAGGATAGATTTCCTAATGAGGTACATGGTAGTGAGGATGAAAATGGTTCAAATATGATCTCCATGGATCCTATTCCTATTTCACTCTCCTCCACAACCTCTCCGATTGACCTTTACCATAAGGTGTGTGCATGGTTCCCTTCATGTCCCACTATTTGTAATATTGATAAACCTAAAATGATATATCCTACACCTTTGATGACTGTAAAAGGATGTCCTCGTATAACAATTAAAGGTAAATCTAGATATCCTTTGGATTTCTTTGATAACACTAATTTTGTTTCACATGCTTATCGCACACGGAATAACCCTCATCATACTGTTCCAGTTTCTTTACCTCCTTCTCAACCTATGCTTCCTCAAGCACCTAGGTATCCATCTACCTTTAAGGAGTACAACTTAGTTGACTAGTTACGTGCTACTCCTGCTAAGATATCTTTATGGGAATTACTTCAAACCTCCCCAACATATCATGAGGCTTTGCAAAAAGCTTTAACTACTCTTCCTACTTCACCTCCTGATCAAGAGAACATTCATTCTATTTTGGATTGTATGCATATTATGCCTTCTATACCTCCTATTGTGTTTTTTGATAATGACTTACCTTCCCTAGAGGTGCAGAATCAATATGATGCTCTTATGGTGGCTATCTCTATTAATCAGAGTATCATTCGAAGAACCTTAATTGATAATGGATCTGGACTTAATGTTCGTAACATGGATATGCTCAAGGCAATTAAGGATGATCTATCTACTATTCAACCTGATAATGTTCCTATACGTGGATTTGACAATATTGCAAAAAGAACTTTGGGCATTATTACCTTACCTATTAAAGTTGGTCTAGTTATTCTAAATACTCCTATTCATGTTATGCCTGGACCTCTCCATTATAATATTCTTTTAGGAAGACCATGGTTACATACTATGCATGTAGTTCCTTCTACTCTTCATCGCAAGGTTAGGTTCATTTGTAATAACCTGATGTATACATTACATGTGGATGATGCCCCGAATCCTTTCTTAAATGTTGAATATGCCAAAAACTCTGAACCTATTCAACCTAGTAAAGATATTGAAAAACAATTGGAGATACAACAATCTGAGATAAAACAACTTGAGATTCAACAACAAGAAGCCCCATCTTCTTCTTTTTCTAAGGATAATTGGGGGACATTGGATTTTAATCCTACGTTTATTGGAGATTACAAGGTCTTTGATTTGGAATTCATGAAGCAACAGAATGAATTTGAGAAAAAAATGTTTATTTCTTCTTCATTGTCTGAAGAATTAAAAAGTAATTTTGTTGCCGCTTCGATTAATGAAACACTTGACACTATAAATCCTGATTGTTATGACATTGTGACATACACCACTCCTTGGACTCCCTCTAACATAACTGATCGATATGGTCCTATTTATCATTTTCTTAATAAATTAGGATTTAATGGAAAAGGATGTGGTAAATACGAACAAGGTATACAAGTACCTTTGGATAATGAACTTTATGATCATACATATGGATTAGGATTCAATCCTTATAGACAACCATTGGCTTTTCCTCTTAATGTTAATCATATTTGCAGTGGACAATTGAAGTTGGTTAACCCATTACTTATTGACCTTAATCAACCCTCCTCTTTGGATATTTTTCCTAAAGATGAAGCCTTAATGGAATTTTTAGGAATTTATGAAGATTTACCTAAGTTTCATCACAAACAAGGAAAGCCTTATTGTTTAAAAATAGATGCTTATTTTGGAAAACATGAAGAACATGATATTCTACCTTTACCAATGGATTCTCCGATAAGAAGTGATTTGTTAATTACTAAAACTATTGATATTCAAATGGATGAAACTGATCCTAAAAGGATGATAAGAATTGGGAAATGTTTGAATCAGGATGAATGTGATCACTTGGTTTCCCTTTTGCTTGAATTTAAGGATATATTTGCTTGGACATATTCTGATATGCCAGGTATAGATTCTAAGATTGTTACTCATAACATTGTTTTAAAGCCGAATATGAAGCCGGTGAAACAAAAAATTTGAAAGATGAATCCACGAATTGCTTTGTTAGTCAAAGGTGAAATTGAAAAATTATTGGATTCTAGATTTATCCATTCTATTGATTACTTAGATTGGATTTCAAACATTGTGCCTATGTCAAAAGGAGAAAATAAGATAAGGATGTGCACTGATTTTCAAGATTTAAATAGGGCATCCTTGAAGGATGATTTCTTGCTACCTAATATTGATATGATTGTGGATTCAACAGTAGGCCATGCCTTGTTATCTTTTATTGATGGTTTTTCAGGATACAATCAAATCTTTATCCCCCCTAAAGATCAATTTAAGACTACATTTATAACACCTTGGGGAACCATTTGTTGGGTCATGATGCCCTTTGGATTAAAAAATGTAGGAGCAACTTATCAACAGGATGTGACTTTGATTTTTCATGATTACATTCATAAGATCCTTGAAGATTATGTGGATGACATCTTGGAAAAATCTATACAAAGAAAGGATCATGTTACTATTTTATGATAGATATTTGAAAGGATTAGAAGTTATAATATGAGATTCAATCCTAAGAAATGTGTCTTTGGAGTTGATTCTGGTAAATTATTAGGATTTATAATCTCTAAGCGAGGCATCAAAGTAGATACGGAAAAGATTGAAGCTATTGTTAATATGCCTCCTCCTAAGAATATCTCACAGTTACGAAGCTTACAAGGAAAAATACAAGCTATTCGTCACTTTATTTCTAATTTAGCAGACCAAACTATTCCTTTTACTTCCTTGCTTAGAAAGGATACCACTTTCTCTTGGAATAAGGAGTGTAAACAAACTTTTCAGCAATTTAAGGAGTATCTCACAAATCCTCCTATTTTGCAACCTGCAAATTTTGATAAACCATTTCAATTATACACTTCAGTGACTCCACAGGCTGTGAGTGCGTTGTTAGCTCAAATTGATGATAATGATAAAGAAAGACCTATGTATTACATTAGTCAGACTTTACTTGATTATGAAACACAATATACAGATTTAGAAAGACAATGTCTCGCCGTAGTTTATGCATGTCAAAAACTCTGGCATTATTTGATAAATGCTAAAGTTAATGTGATTGTTAAGTTTGATCCTTTGAAACATCTTTTCTCGAAAACTGATCTCTCAGGCCGGTTGGCAAAATGGGTGATGTTGCTTACAGAATTTGATCTTAATTTTATTTCTCAGAAATCTATTAAGGGACAAGCATTGACAGATTATCTAGTTGAAGCTCCTTGTCCTTACCTAGATGAAAGTTCTACTTCTATAGAATTTCTTGATGATAATATCCTAACTCTTCAATAGGAGGATATTTGGGAATTATATTTTGATAGATCTAAATGTAAGATAGGTTCTAGTGTGGGTATCATCTTGATTCCCCCTACAAAAAAACATCCCTTTATCATATAAACTAACCTTTCCTTGCACTAATAACATTGCAGAGTATGAAGCTCTTATAGTGGGATTACGAGTAGCTTCATCCCTCAATATCAAACATTTACATATATATGGAGATTCACAACTAATAGTTGAATAGATTAAAGGAGGATATCAGACTAAAAATGCTAAAATGACACAATACAGAGATTTAGCTCTTGATGTGCTTTCACAATTCTCCTCTTATACGATTCAGACTTTACCTAGAAAGGACAATCAACATGTGGATGCCATGGCTAGTGTAGCTTCCCTGGTTTGTCTCGAGAACAATGCGGAAAACTTTCAATTTACTATACAAACTCTTAAATGCCCTACAATTTCTAATAAGTTTACTGCTAACTATTTTAACTTGCATTCGAATGAATGGTATTCACATATTTTTCATTTTTTGAAAGATGGTACTTTTCTTGAATCAGCAATAAGGAACATGCATAATCGTATTAGGAAACTTGCAGCACAGTACATCATTTTAGGAGATACACTTTACAAATGTTCTTATGAGGGATTATTATTACAATGTCTTAATAGAATTGAAATTCTTGTAGCTTTAGCAGAAGCTCATTCTGGTTCTTGTGGGGGACATTTTGGTGGAAAATCCTTGGTTAATAAATTACATTGAATGGGATATTATTGGCAAACAATGGAACAATATTCTTTCATGTTTGTTAAGAAATGTCCTCAATGTCAACAACATAGTAATTTGATTCATGCTCTTGCTCGTGAGCTTCATAATCAAGTTTCTCCATGGCCTTTTAGTATTTGGGGTTTTGACCTTATTGGAAAAATCTCACCAACTTCTTCTCAAGGACACACTTACATTCTCACCGCTACGGATTACTTTACGAAGTGGGTTGAAGCTATTCCTCTTCATTCAACAATGACAAATGTTATTTGTGATTTCATCCTTAATAATATCATAACAAGATTTGGTATTCCTTCAACAATAATTTTGGATAATGGAACATCTTTTAAAAACAAAGAAGTTGTGAAATTCTTGGAGAAATATAGGATTCAACATCAATTTTCAACTCCTTATCCTCAATCTAATGGACAAGCTGAAGCATTGAATAAAATTATTCAACAAATTTTGAGAAAAATTGTTAGTAAGCATGCAAAAGATTGGCATACTCAATTGACTTATGCTTTATGGGCCTATAGGAATAGTGTTTGTACTACCATGGGTACTTCTCCTTATAACCTTGTCTATGGTACTGATGCTATTATGCCTTTGGAACTTGAAATACCTTCTTTACAAATTTTGTTTCATGGGATAATTGATAAAGATACTTTTCGTGAACAACGCTTACAAGAATTAGAAATGTTGGATGAACAATGAATACATGCATTAGAACATATAAAAGCTTATCATAAATCTCTTCAGAAACAATACAATCATAAGGTAATTGAATGAACATTTGCAGTTGGTAATTTAGTCCTTTATGAGAATCAACGGAATGTGAATGCTTTACCGGGTGAAAAAGGAAAATTTAGCCCTAATTGGCTTGGACCTTTTGTTGTTATTGAAGACTTTGGTTCGGGTGCTTACAAACTTGCTAATATGGATGGTGTTTCTTTAAAGGAACCCATTAATATTATGCATCTTAAACGTTATTACCCTTAATCTCATTTGTTCCATGTTTATTTATGTATTCCTTATAAAAAAATTATTTTATAGGTTATGTAGTTTTAGTAAAAATTATATATTGAATATGTTTATGCACTTTCTTTCTTTCTTTCTTTCTATTAAGTTTTATATTGATGAAATCATAGTAATCAAACATAGAACTAATCAGTAGAGAAAGTTTTTCATTCATCAAAAAAATAGTTTTCAAAGTTCTGATACATAAGTGGCCAATGGCCCTATCTATCACTATGTCTATCACTATGTCGCTCTAATGGCCGATGACTCCCAAATCTCTCTACTCTATGATGGGAAGATGAAGATTTGTGTGTCTGTGTATGGCTCCTAGATATGCTCATACCCTATACACATCCTCAGAGACTTTGTACCTCTTCCATCAGCTTCTCCTCCCTTTCTTTGCACATTCTCAGCTCTCGCTGGATACATACAAAGATGTTAGCATGTCTGTCAGGATCTCTGTGACCAATGGAAGACTCTCGCTTGTTGGCTGGTACTCGGCAGGATATAATGGTATCCTTGAGAATCTTAGATATAAATCTCCTCCACTCTACTATGCTAGCTGTAGAAAGAAAAAAAAATTATATTAGTCTAGTATCCTATCTATTCAAATCATATATTCAACCAAATTTCAATCAAGTTCATACCTGGGCCTCCCTCTTGGATGTCACTAAAGTGCCTAGATGGTGGGGGAATGGAGTGACTACTCTCTCCATGATCACTATATCTCAGTCTCGGTGGTGGTGTCTCTATGTGGGGCCATGGGGGCCATCATGATCTCAGTGGTGATGCGTGAGTAATAGGTATATCTGTACCAGTATCACCACCTGGGGGCATGTCCTCAGCTCTCTCCTCTTCTTTCTCCTCCTCCATGGGATCTTCCTTGAAGATGTGCTCCTCCTCATCTCCGATATCCTCATCCTCCTCTATGGCTCCACTATCCTAGTGTGTCCCCTCTGTAAAGCCTAGATCACCTGTAGGATAATCCTCAAGAAAGATAGGATGGGTCCCATCCAAACTGTAGTACCTGATGTAATCTTAGCTCATGCCTGAATAGGCTACATCTGATGGTACCTCTATATCCTCTGTCTCCTCTAAATTTCTATCCTCTATGTCTACTATCAATGGTCAGTGAATGGTGTCAGGTCTCTGATAGTATCTTGTCGGATGAACATAGTGAGGTACTACCTTAGGGACTCCTTGTAATAGGCCGAACTGCCTCATCACCTGATCATAATAGTAGGGCATCACTATATGACTCTAATGACCCTCTAGCATCTTACGCTAGTGTGAATGTCTCATCTAGAATCGTGTATCAGGCCACTCTGTCATCCGGTAGTAGGGTCTCCATATCACATCGATGCTGGCAATACGGTCTAGATGTACTCTCTAGTAGAGCATATCCCCAAACTGCCAAACATCTCTTAAAGGATATGTGAAGGCTCTTGTTGTGCTTGCATCTACTATCACTAGCACTCCTTATGGATGTGTACATGTGAAATTCTCAAAAATCCATATTTGCAGAACCGTGCATGTCAACAGACTCTCTCGATGATACCTCACTAGCTAACCCAGCTCATGGTATAGCTGAGCTAGCATGTTGTGACCCCATGAGAACATGGTCCTCTCTCTCTCCATCCTTCGTATGAGATGTGTTAGAGGTGAACAAAATATGGTACCCTTTGAGTTGGGTAACACAACCAAGGCTACTATACACAACATCACCTTCCATACTAAAGGTGTAGGGCCTGATAGTACGAAAGATAGTAGGATCTGATCTGACTGGGTCCGCATCAATGGATGCACTCTTGTACAATACTCTGTGTCTACATGGATCTCCTCAAAACCATGCTATGCTCTAGGTCTAATGGTCTCCCCTCAGACTGGAAGCCGTAGGATCCTGTAGACATCCTCTAAGGTCACTATGATCTCACCAGAGGGAAGATGGAAGGAGCATGTATCCTCATCCCACCTCTCTATCAGAGCCGATAAAATGGCTCAGTGTAGTCTGAGTTGTGGAAGGACTGATACCCAGTACAATCCCACATCCCTCAATAACTACATACCCTCATCATCAAGCTCAGACAGTCTCTCCTTGACTTTCACTAGCAATTCCCCAAAAGGATGCTCTCGGAAGCAGACTAGGTCCTACAAGCACAAACAAAGATCATATTAGTCATCTACATCATCAAATCTACAAAACTAACTGAACTAGGTCAAATTTGACCTTAGTTAGGTCAATGTCAACCTTACTGGGTCAATGTCAACTTTATTGGGTCAGGGTCGACCTTTTGGGTCAAGGTCGACCTCATCTCAAAAATTGACAAAAACCCTCTGGTCAATGTCGACTTTGATGGGTCAAAGTCAACCTAGATGGGTCAATGTCGACCTAAATGGGTCAGGGTCGACCTAAAAGGGGAAAAATTGACCTTTCCTATAAAAAATAGGAATTTGGAAAGTACAAAGGAGGATAACAGTAAACTCACCTCAGGTAGTGGTCGTCTGGTAGCCAGGCTGTGTCTCAGAGTCTCCAGGTGTGTCACTTGAAGTTCCTCTCTTCTCAGCATCTTGCTTCCTCATTTTGAATCTGAGAATGGTAAGAATGAGTAAGTATTTCTCTATTTTACTTATTTATAAGTTCAAATTAGGGTTTTATTATGGTTTTATTAGGGTTTCCTTAGGGTAAACTCGGATTTTCTCTTCTTATGCATTTAGACAGACATCCACTCTTTTCATCATAATTGGAATCATGATTCAGATAGCTAACTCCTTGAATTGATTTAGGAAGGTTAGGAATCCTCCTAATTGGTTTAGGAAAGGACTTTTCAACACTCTACATCTCCAGTATATAGAGTTTTTCTTATCACCTTGTTTCACCCTTTCAAAGTAGAAAGCCGAAACAGGGGGGCATAAGGGGCTCTATACACTTCTCAAATTATCATATAGTAAGATTTAGGTGATTTATGGATTTCCATTAACATTTTTTGTTACAGGTTCTAATAGTCTTCTGCAAGACCTTTACATCAAGGACTTAGCTATATCCTTTTTATTTACTATGATGTTTTCTTACTTTAGCTTGCATATTCACGTAGTATCATATCTAAGATAAAGTGGGGGCTAAATGTATCATATTAAAATGGAATCACTTCCATCTTGATAGGTTTAGCACCCTCTTTTGGTACATTTATCATGATAGACTTGTATTTAGGATGCATTTTGCACTTATCTTCTTCATTCTAGGTGAAATTAGGGTTAGGATCCCATGGATTCTCCTAAATTTCCCTCTTTCATGGCTCTATTTTCTAGGTAGGACTTAGAAATAGGTCCTCCTAGCCTTCATCACAATCATCATAGGATTTTATGCTTATCCCTGGCATTCTTTCTTGATCTGATATCATTTCTAGGTCATTGGGCATCCCCGGGACCTCCTGTCTTGATTCTAATTGGATATGGGCACAGGGTCAAATTCAAGGTTGATCCTGACTAGGTCAGGATTGAGGTCAAACTTGACTAGGTCAGGTCCAACCTTGATTTTTCCCCCCTCATTCAAATTTCCAGAATCTTTGATTTCCGAGCATCGGGCTTTCGGGATATTTATTTTCCCACCTCCAAGTTGGCCATTTTGGGTTTCGGGATGGTAAATCCTCTAATTTCATTTAATCTAGGTATATTTTCTAAAGGTTAGGACCTAATTTGGATTTAATTCTCTAAGGTGGCCCCTCTAGAGGATTGTGCCCTAGTTCACTATAAAAGGAGACCTTCCTCTCTCATTTTCACATCAAGTTTTCATGCTCAAGAACTCTCAAGCAAGGCGATTGATCCAACATCCATTATCCACATTTATCCATCAAGTTTTGTGAGCAAGAAGGTTTCAAGAAAGCAAGGAATGGTGAAGATAGCAAGAGGATGATATAGGAGATCAAGCCATTGTGGACATCAAGCATCTTTTGTGAACACATATTTGGAGCAAGAGAGATCCTTTCTTCCTTGATCCATCATCATCAACTTTCAAGCATTCAAAGATTCAATCATGGGGTAACAATTATAGATTATGAGTTTGGTACAAGTACTTTAGCCTTGGGGGCTTGGTATGCTTTTCTATCTCATTCAAATCTATGCATTGTTATTTCATACACATTCATGCTAGGGTTTTGATCTAGAGGATTAGATATTGGCATTGCACTTTCAATACATACACACACACATTCTATTTCAATCGGCTATTCATGGAGGTGGAGACCACCAAAATGGGGGTTTGACTAAGGCAAAACCCTATATAGCCACCTCAAAAACCCCCTTTTTCAAATATCTATAGTCGTTGTTTCAGGAATCAGAGGATAGATTTGAGTACCCTTTTCGTCAAACTTTCAAGATCTGCAAACAAAATCAGAATCGGGCTTTAGAATAAAAATGTGGTATTTGACCTTTTATGAGGGTCAAACTCGACCTGCTACTGGAAAGATGAAACTTTTTTGGGTTTTCTCCGTCTCGGCTTTCTAATCATAGATCCAGTTGTAGAATCTTCTGAAACCTCATACAGACTTCAGAAAATAGGTATTTTCAAATTAATTTCACAATGAGGTATGTATCTTGACCTAATTAATTTTCAAGTATTTCTAGATTTACTCATGCTATGCCAACTCCAATTTCAATTCAAATGAATAAGTGTTGAATGTTAGGTACATTGCTAAGCTTCCATTTTTCACCTATTCAGTTGATTAAGTAAAGTTTTCTGACATATTAAGGTTAAAAAATCACTGTGTCTTTGTCATAAGAAACCTTTTTATGCATTTGAAACTTAATGGGAGCATAAAATTGTAAAACATTGGTGGTTAATCTTTGTTTTTGTGCAAACAAGCGTCTCTGCCTGCTGCATGTACACAGGTGTCTCTGCCTGTACACAGACATCGCTTCTTGTACATAGGTGTCTCTACCTGGAAACAGGTGTCTCTACCTGTACACAAACATCTCTAACAAATAGGTGTCTCTACATGTACACAGGAGTCTCTGTCTGATTACAACTTGTTTTTCATAAAGAGGTAACTTCACAAAAATGCTTATAACTTCCACATACAAGCTCCATTTTGGATGATTCGAAAAGCACCAAAAATCTGATTCAACCCTCTATCCAAATTTGTAAACCATTCTACTAGATTTAATCTTGAAAATTAGGTGCACACATTCCAAGTTGACCCTTCTTTGCAAACTTCAAACACTCATAACTTGGGCATAAAAAATCATTTTTCACCAAAAAAAAAAAAAAATTTCATCACAAAAATGCAAGGAATCTGATTTTGCAATAATTTTTAGCCTTATACAATCTATTTGAAGTTTTTTCCATACATTTTCAAATTGAGCTTAAAATTAACCTTCACATTTGGGTTTGGAATTAAAAAGAACAAGTGTCTTTTAAACCCCAAGTCCATGTATGTATTCTCTCCTCTCGCGCCTTCGGGTGATCTTGAGTGCACATGAAATACATGGTCTTGTTTTCTTTTTAGGAGGCCTTCTTGGGGATTTGATCACCTCAAGGGACGACCTCAACTCCCATGTTCTGGCGGAGTATAAATAGCAAGAGGTAAATCCAAAGACACCTTTCTTGGAAGTAGAATCTTGTCACTCTTGACTAAGCCCCAAAGAACTTTATACCTTTGGGAAGTGAAGGTGGAGATTTTGGTTACTGTCTCCTCCTGACTATGTGACATTATTCTCTTTCATCTATGGATTTGGGCCTCATGTACCTTGCGTATATTGACAACATCCCCTAGTTGAGCTTGTATATCCTAGTTGAAGCCTCAATAGGATTGTTGGTGTGTTTGATGTGCTTGAATGTTTAAAACCTTCCCCATTTGCAGCCAAAAGGGGACACACCATCTGAATTAATCCTTAGTAATTGTGCTTATGTATAATTGAATTTGTTTACTTTTCATTCTAAAATCAAAAATCATAAAACAATCATAAAATTTAAAAAATCCAAAAAAGCATAAACTTTTAAAATCCAAAAACATCAAAAACTTCAAAATCCAAAAAAATTATAAAGTTTGAAAACCCAAAAACATTACAAAACTCAAAAATCAAAAAAATCAAAAAACAATATTCAAAAACAACCAAAATATTTTGTTAAGTTAGTTGTCTTTAGTCAAGCTTTCAACATCATCTCCACATCACTTCTTCCATCGATCAACTTCATCACCTTTTTCATACTTATTATCCTAATCAACTTCTTAATCATTCCAACTCATTCCTCCAATCGTAATCTCTCATAATCATCCTATTCATTCCTCTATTTTAATCATCCTATTCATCATCTCCTAATCATCCATAACATCCTTAGTCATCTTCTTAATCCAATTTGACCATCCTTAATCATTCATCTACATCCTTACACATTCCTCCATATCCTAATCATTCTTCCTCTTCATCTCTTAATCATCTTAAGCATCTTTCTTCTTAATCATTCTAATCATCCTAATCAATTCTTCCAAGTCCTTCCTATTATATTCTAATCATCCTAATCAGTTCTTCTAATCATCTTAATCAATTAGATTCCAAGTTACTCCTATTCTATTTCTAATCATCCTAATCAATTCTTCCAAGTCATTCCTATCTTCTTCTAATCATCCTAATCACTTCTTCTAAGTCCTTCCTATTCTATTCTAATCCTCCTAATCACTTCTTCTAAGTCAAATTTATCATTCTTCTTAATCATTCTAATCATTCTTCTAGGTCATCTTTATCCTATTCTCAATCATTCAATCAAGGTCCTAATCTTCATATTGGTACTCCTTCATAAATCAAATCTACTTTCTTAATCCAATTTCATCATTCATCATCCTTCTAATCTAATCACATCATTACCTTTATAATCTAATCCCCTTGTCAACTTCATTCCAATCAAATCCTAATTCAATCTATTTATCTTCTTTATCTAAATCAATCACTCATTTATCCATTCCATTGTCTTCCAATATTCCTCATCTATCTTCTAAATTTCTTTCATTTTTAATAAAAATCTATATCCACATCATCTTCTCATCCAAATTTTCATAAAATCTTCTACTTTGAACTTAGGAGCAAAATCATCATTTGGACTTTAATCAAATCTTGTCTTGATTGACCCACATCCAAGCATAATCAAGAATAATCAAATCAAATCTCATCTTTCATTCCTTAATCCATCTTAGGTTGAAAGATATTAACCAAAAGTGTTACATAGACCCTCATCATTAGCAAACACATCTAATTAAATTATTTCTTTGAGAACATCAGTATGTCTCAAGTAACTAATTCCATTATTCCTATCCTATTTTTCTTGGGATGAAAAGTCCATCCCCAAGTAGAAGAAGATCATCATCCAAATCAATCCTTTGTTTGCACCATCATAGGTCTTGTTCCACCTAGGTTTGTCTCAAACCTTCAAATCAAAATCAAAATAAAATCCAATCAATCAAATCCTTGAGGCCCTGCCCTCACAATAAATCAAATCCATAGTCCAATCAATCAAATCCTTGAGGCCCTTCCTTCTTAATCAATCCAAATCAAAAAAATTAATTCCTTGAGGCCCTACCCTCATAATCAAATCAAATCAAATCCTTGAGGCCCTACCCTCTTAATCAATCCAAATCAAAACAATCAAATCCTTGAGGCCCTGCCCTCACAATAAATCAAATCCATAGTCCAATTAATCAAATCCTTGAGGCCCTTCCCTCTTAATCAATCCAAATCAAAAAAATTAAGTCCTTGAGGCTCTGCCCTCACAATCAAATCAAATCCAATCCAATCAATCAAATCCTTGAGGCCCTACCCTCTTAATCAATCCAAATCAAAACAATCAAGTCCTTGAGGCCCTGCCCTCACAATCAATTGAATCCATTATCCAATCAATCAAATCCTTGAGGCCCTACCCTCACAATCAATCAATCAAATCAAATTCCTTGAGGCCCTGCCCTCTCAAATCAAAAACAAATTCCAAACTTGCTCCTAGTCCTAAGTTCATATTTCATCCATCCTCAAATATCTCACTTCATCTACTCCTAATTCAAATCTTCATTCACGTCTTCTTCTCATCCAAATATAAACCTTCATTCCAACATCATGGATAAAGATTGGATTCTCACAAATCTAATCCCAAATTCATCCAACTCACACAATCCAACTCCCACTTATCGATACAATCCCATATCCCCATCTATTCCACCTCAACATGCCATATCAATCCCAATAGATCTCACATTTCTTCTCCTTCCTCTACCTTTGACAAGGGAAATCCATCTCAACCTCCCACATTTACCCAAATCCATCATCCCTATCTCTCATCCAAAACCATGCTTTTCTTTGCATGGATTGATGAGATAACTGAGAAGTATAGATCCCCACCTCTAAATCAAGCTACCCAATCTCCACAAGCCATGCACTCACCATCATTCCCTCCAAGTCAAGACACACCTAAATCTTCTAAGTCTCATGATTCTTTCACCCCTCCATTCACTCAAGTTGAATCCTCCACTTCCTCCATCCCATTACCCTCCCAAGTCCAAAAATTTCAAGACCTTGTTCCAAAGCATGCTACTATAGATTCTTCTACTCCTCTAGATCTTAGAATCTCTCCATCCCATGCTTCCAATCCATCTCAAGATCCATTTATCGCTCTTAATCCACTTCATGATCCAATTCCTAATCCAAATCAAGACATACCTATTATCCCACCCATTAATGACTCCCCTTTGTCTCATGAAACCATCCCCTCTACCCCGTCCTATGATCCCCTTCCATCTCGAGCCTTAACATCCACTTATCCTACACTTCATGCAGATATTACTTCTCTCTTGTCCACTAATTCCCCTCCCTATCAAGATCAAATCACTCCATCAAATGATTCCCTCCCCTCCATTACATTGTATGGTCTTATTCCCTCTCAAGATCTCATTATTCCTTCTACTCCGCCACCTAATTCTTTCCAAAGTCAAGGTCAAAGTTCCCCATCATCTCCATGTCATGATCCTCAACTATCTCAAGATCTTATCTTCCCTCCTAATCCATCCCAAGATCCGATCATCTCCCCTAACCCCCTCATGATCCTAATCCTCCACAAAATCATATTCCACCTATCCAATCCATTCATGAACCCCATACACCTGGACTCACATCTTGTGTTACAAATACTAAGTATCCCATTGAAGAATGAATGTCTCAAGATGTTGGTACCCCATCTACTCCTTCCAAATCCAAAATTTCTCCATCTAAATATAAACTTCCATATTCCCATCACTCATATTATAAGTCCATTTTGGGCCCTTATGTCCAAATCTCCATCCCCCCACCCTCCGAATCCATTTTGGGCCCGTATGTCCAAAATTCCATCCCTTCTTCAAACACATCCATTTTGGGTCCTTATGTTCCAAAACCTAATATGTCCTCCCTTCCATCCATTTTAGGTCCTTACATACATCCATCTTCCATATCCAAGTTCACCTCACCTCCCTAAGAAAGATCCACAAAGGCACACATCCTTGAATTCCTTCCAACATTCATCCTCTGTAATTCCCTCCATAAACGTGTTAAACCATTTATCCTGATACACCCATACCATGGCTAATGGAAGCAAGTTGGATTCCAAAGTCAAAAATAAATAAAAAATAATAATAAAAGATGCATCAAGCCACAAATCCACTCAAACAAATAGAAGGATCAACATGTCCCATCTAAAAGACATGTTCAAGAAAAACAAAATATGATCCAAAAGGATGCAAAGTTCAAAAGGTCGCAAAGGCCTCAAAATGAAAAATCATGTGGATTCTAGTGCTACTCAATTCTAAAATGCATCTCAATTCAAAATCCAAATTGGCATCCAACCTTGCTAATACAAAAGCTTCCTCCTAAATTATCCCTCTAACAATCCTCTACTTTCCAATTGCATTACCTCCTTCAACTATTTTGGGTCCTTATCTCCCAAATCCACCTTTTTTTCCTCTGTCTCCTCCAAAATCTCCTCCTTCACCTCTCCACCACCCTTCAAGGTGTTTTCCAATGGTGATCTTTTCATCTCTCCCATCCATTTATGTACAAGTCTTCCATCCTCCCATCCATTATTTCCCAATCCTTCCATACTCATCCACTCCTTTCATCTAATCTTTTGTATAAGTCTTCATTCTCCTTCCCCTAGTCCATTTCCTCTACCATCTAATCATCCTACCAACACCTATGAGAGAATATCCAAAATGCCTTGATCCAAAACACACAGCACAATATCATGACCCTCAATGCTTGAGTCCTTCCCTCCATCTCCCTATCACATATCTATTGTCTTCTAAAATTTCACCGCTTCCATCCCTTTACTTATCCTCATCCCCTTGTACCATACACTTTGGGGCAAGCTCCATCCATCCTATGCTACCATATATTTCTTCCATCTTTCATATCCACCATCCATCCTCCCATCTTAGTCCATCCTCCTCCTTTCTTATCTTTGATCTTGACTATGCTATTTATTCCATCCATCCATATACAGCATCCATTTTCCTTACTTGGTATCCATCTCCTCTTAATTACCCTACATACTTCCATCCACTTGTCTGTATTTGATCTTGACATCCTATCCATATCCTCCATCTCATAATCCTTGTCATATTCACTTCCTCCATCCATAATCCTATATATCTCCATCCTCCTTTCCATGCCTTTGATCTTGATTATCCCATGCATTCCCTCAATCCCATTGTATGCTTCTATCCAAATCCTCCCTACATTATACATTTTCAGTTTCCATATATCTCCTCCTTATCATTATCCTCTATCTTATTCGTACCCCTCCTCCTATCCATCCACCTCTCACTTTCATCCCTTTTCCTTCATAAACCTAGATGCACCAAATCACACACAAACAAGAATGATATATGTGCATGCTTTGGCACATCCCTTCCTTCATTCCCTCCATGTATACTCGTACCCATCCCATTCATTTCATATATCCTTTACCCATCATCTTTATGTTCCTTCTCCTACCTTTTGTGTGGGGCATTTAACTCCTTTTCCACATCTTCCTTGGATCCTCATCCCCCTTTTCCCCACCTTTTAATCCCCCATATCCTATCACTATCCATTCCCTCCATCTACCTTCCATTCATAAACTATATTCATCCCCCTTTCCTCTACCATTCCTTGGTTTTGCCTTGTCATTGGTCTCGAACCATTCAATAATCTTATCCATCTTCCAACTTCCCCCCATAATATCCATTTTTCCTTTCCCTCTCATCTCTAATCCATTTTTGTTTCTTCTATTCCATCCACTTCCTTTATCTTCTAATTCTTCCTATCAAATTCCTTTATCTTCTAATTCCACTAAATCACATTCATCTCTCTTCTAATCTAATCAGTTTCACTTCTTCCTACATTCTTCCTATCCAGTTCCTTTATCTTCTAATTCCACTAAATCACATTCATCTATCTTCTAATCTAATCAATTTCCCTCCTTCCCATCCATTCACTCAAATTTATCTCATCTCCTCTTATCCAATCAATTTCCCTTCTTCCAATCCAATCTCATCCAATCTATTCATCCCCTCTTATATTCTACATCATTTCCCTTCTTCCTATGTCCTTCCATCAAATTCATTTATCTTCTAATTCCACTAAATCAAATTCATCTCTCTTCTAATCTAATCAATTTCCCTTCTTCCTACATTCTTCCTATCCAATTCCTATATCTTCTAATTCCACTAAATCAAATTCATCTCTCTTCTAATCTAATCAATTTCCATTCTTCCTACATTCTTCAATCCAATTCCTTTATCTTGTAAGTCCACTAATTCAAATTCAGCTATCTCCTAATCTAATCAATTTCCCTTCTTCCTATATTCTTCTATCTAATTCATTTCTCCTCCATTTCAATCCTTTCTAATCTATTTATCTTGTAATCATCTCAATTTCCCTCCTTCCTATCATCTTAAATCCAATTCCTTTCTATCTTCTCCAAATCTTCCAAACCAATCCACTCATCAATAAATCAAAAAATTCATAAAATAAAAAAAAAAATCCCAAACTCATCCAATCAAGTGCAATCAATACTAATCCAATCAATCCAATCTTGTTTAATCTTGTACATCAATCCTTAATCAACCCATCATCTTGACCCAAATCAGCTGATAATCTATTGAGCCCTTTTAATCAAATCTTCATCATGGGATGTATCCTTCCCAAATCCTTTGGATGTACATGGTTCTTATCGTTAACTTTTCCATCCTCAATCAATCATCATTAATCAATCCATCAATTGGTTTTCAGCTTGACTAGGGGCGAAATTTTGGTTTGCATTTGGATTATTGTGCATGCTTACTTGTTTCTTGTCTATATTATTATTTTTTGCATTTATCATGGTCTTTGCATCCTATTGTCACAATGGCATCACGGTCTTCCATATCATGGTGTCATAGGCATATGGTTGCATTTGACCCCTTTTTTCTCATGTACTTGACACATTGTCATCTTGGTTCCTCATACCTTGGTGCATAGTGTCAAATACAATATCAAACTTAGGTTGCTCACACCATTGCAGCATGACTTTATCTATTCTTCCTTCATCATCCATAACCTTTTCCCCTTCCTTCCACACTCCTATTCTTTTCGAGAGCACACCTATGTTCTCCAAACCCGCATGTCTTCTCGAGGGGGCATACCAATCCTTCCTCGGCATCCTTCCTCGTCCTTTTGTGACTGGGGCATCATGCTACTAGTCTTATCCCTTTTATCCACTATGTTTTAATCTTCTTTGATCTAACATCACTTCGTGATGCTACATCAAAGAGGGGCAAAATGTAGACACCTAAAATTGTCCTAACAATTACCCTTATTCTAACCAATTAAATAGATATTTATTATTTATTTAATAATTAACCTTATTCTACTTTTAATTAAATAAATTCACATTTATTTAATTATACTCCCCTTTATCATTTATCCTTGATTAAATAAATTTACATTTATTTAATTTTAGCCTTTTATCCTATCTTTGATTAAGTAAATTTACATTTATTTAATTTTATCCTATCTCATTTCCCCTCATCCTAATCCTTCATTTAATTAAGTAAATGATCTTGTTTATTTAATTAGTCTCATTTTAACCCACTTGGAATTAAATATTATACTTAATTCTATTTGAGCACATGGCTCCTAACTTTAACCATCACCTAACCTTACTTCCCTAACCTAATTAACCCATCCTTCTAACCCAAGTCAACCCACTTTCCCACTAATTAATCCTAATCTTCCACCTAATCAATCCCTAATCATTTGCACAACCTTAATCTAAGGATTAAAGAATCCTAACCCAAACCCAAGTCACATGTGACTCTTACATACTCTTACAAACCCTTACACACTTGTCTGCCACATGGCATTGACATGTCACTTTCCAATATCTTGGTTCTCCCCTTCTCTTCCACCTTTTGACTGATGTCATTGACATGTCATTTTCCAAAGTTGCTCACACATGTGTGAGCAACCTTGGTTATCCCATCCTCTTACAATCCTTGACCTTTGTCATTGAGCCATCATTTTCTCAAGTTGCTCATACATGTGTGAGCAACTTTATCCCTCTTACACCTTCTTACACCCTCTTACAATTTGTCATGGATATGTCACTTTCAAAAGTTTCTCGCACATGTGTGAGAATCTTTCCCCCTTTGAATGGTCAAACCCTAATCCACATGTCATCTACATGGCATCTACTTGGCCTCCACCTCATGGCCACCTCATTGATCTTGAAGAATTCTAGCCCTTCATCCATTTTTTAATCTCAACCGTCCATTTCCCTCAAATTCCTATAAATTGAGAGCTTTTCTCCTCATTCAACAAGCCTTTTTCATGGTGCGGGATTTGAGCAACCACATACCCTCAACAACCAAAATCATCAACTTAGTCTTTTTTTGGGAGGTTTACATTATGTTGAAATAGCTTAATCTTATTTGTTATTTCATTTCTTCATATATGCATGTTTGCTTCCATATTTTGAGGTTTGCATGAATATGTAGGAATAGACTTAGTTTATTTAAGTTTGTTCTTTTATGTCATTTTTATGCAATACACCCTTGACTAGGGTTTATCACAGAGAAACACAAAAATGTATGTAATAACTGTCATCAAAAACCAATACGACATATATTAACAATGATAAAGAAACAACCATCTCTTGTATGCAAGACATAGCCTGATTGTATGTAATGGCGTATGTAGCACATTAAAACTTCATGGGTTAGCATGTAACTGATCTGATAAGGGTTTAATTATTATGACAAAAGAAACATTGTAATCATAATAGCATCCATGTAAACATTCATTAACCAAAATAAACAATCCTATTTAAACGAAGGTTAAGACATGAACGAAGTAAAAACAACAAAAGAAAATGAACAAGAACTCCTAGAAAGATCTTGAGCTGAGAATCCATGAAAGATCCTGTAATCTCTGTGGAAAACTATTTCTTAATGACCTGTCTAACCTTCCTTCCAACTGTAAGTACTGTGGCAGCCACCAAAACAAGTTCTTTGCAAACAATCTTTTCAGAATGCCTTTCCTTACATGGGTGATTCTCTAACTTGAAAGAGCTAGGGTTTCAATAAATCAATTTACCATATTCTTTATGCAATGTATGTTGGAATGGTGTTAACAATAAACTTTAAGTTTTTCATATAAAATTGTCGATAAGAGCGGCATTAATGCTACCAAGTATATCACCAAATGAAGGGTACTAGGGGGGTGCCCAAAAGGGCTATCCTAGTAACATCTTTTTAACAACCATGGTTAAATTATTTTTGACTTAAACAACATCCTTTTAAAAACTATGGTCATGACTTAAACAAATAAATGTTGATTCCATCTTTCACATTTTGATGCTATGTTTATATAAATGATGCCTTTTGAAAACTAAATAATATATCATATAAAACTGAATATGAATGTGTGAATATAGTGAGAATATTCACATTCATAAACTTAAAGTATGTAATGTCTGATGATAAACTAAATATTGATCTCAATCACTTGGAAGATAAACATTTATTCTAAGTGGTGCAGTGGTATGAAACATAATGCAATTTTTTAAATTGATCTCAAGATAACCAATGATATCACATGATATGCAACCAAAATGGCATATGACACACAAAGTTGTATGCAAATGCAACCTAAACCTCGTGTCACTCATTTGTTGTCATTGGTCAAATTGAACTTACTATAAACAATAATGCACTTCTTCATTACAAATGATGATACTAGTGAATCTCAAACTAATAAACTGATAATGCAAGTTATAATTGATTCTCATTACATCATAACTGATTCTTTTCACAATATGAATTTACTGAGATAATGAATACAATATCAAATTTGAGATACTAAATGCAAAATCAAAACTAAAAATTACTAGTGCAATCACCATGTAACCAAAATATCCTTATGAATGAATAATGCTATGATGGGTCACTGATGATGATGTAATACAACTAAACTAATTGATGCCAAACTACAAAGCATGAGTTGATGAAATATGATGCATGTGCATTATGCTACATTGATCACATAACCATCAAATTATCAAATGAAGATGAAGATGTTATCCATCATATCCAATTCAAATCCATCGTAATTTTGTCATCATAATACTACCATTCGTTAGCGTGTTTGGCAACAAGGACAATAACAAAGGTGAGAGAAACACTAATGTCCTGGATGATTATTCTAAAGTAAAATTTGTTCATTTTAGTGTAGCAATTAAAATGTTCACTTAGCAAATGCTCAGGTTATATGTGAATGAGGTCCTTAATTCCCAAAATGAATGCAATCAAATTCCTTTAAATGTAAGTACATAGCAACAAAACACACCAAATTTGTACCAAGTTGGCTCAAGATGACAAAGGAACGGGGTGAGAGTTTAGCAAAATTTGACTTTAAATTTGTGAATTTCATGGCCCCCGGTAAAATCTAGATCGATGTAGGATTGATCCCGCACCTAAAGGATTGACTTAGGATGAGGGAAGAGATAATGTCTATGTGGAGAAGGTGTGTTTATGCATGATGGATGCAATAAATGTAAAATGTCTGGGGAGTCTATATAGAGATTGATAAGGTAGGTCAAGTATGGGAGAAAGCATGCAAATGGGGATAGGTCAATAATAAAGAAATGAACTCAACTTCTAACAAGATTACAGCATTAATTGATATATACTTGCATTAAGATTGTCTCTCAAAATAAACACAAAACTAAATGTTTTCTACAAATGTGTACAAACTTCACCATTATATATATATATATATATATATATATATATATATATATATATATATATATATATATATATATATATATATATATATATAGACACACACACACACACACACACACATGCATGCATACTTAACGCATCTAATTATAACGCATCTAACTCACAAAAAGAGGATTATAACTACCTTAACCCCACTTTATACACTAGTTAAAACTAAAGTTCCAAATCACTTTTTTTTTTGTTTTAGATTATGTAGTGTGGATAGTAATAGGGACCCACCCTTGAGAACTAATGATGTTATTGCTTTTATCTAATGCTTTACTAGTGGGGATACCATTGAGACTTACAACTCTCCTATGTGTGCTCCTACAACTCAATTGTCTCACCTACTTCTTGCTTTCTTCCTCCCTTTATAGATCATCTATTTTCATTTCATCTATATTCCTATACCATAAATGTTTTCTCCTTTCATTTCCTCGTACAAAAAACTATTCATTTTTCATCCTTACATTCCTCCTCATCCCTTATAAGCCTATTGCACACTAATACTAGAATAGAAATATTACTCCAACATACTCATCAATGCTAAAATATCTCTAACAAAATTAAACTTTAAAATAAAAACCAAATAATCTTTCCAATTAACCACAACCCCCTTCATAGACCTTTCAAAATTCAATTTCTTATAAAATATAATATTTAAAACAGAAAAATATATTTTTAAAGCAAGTGGAGTTGAAGAGTCATATGTGATGATTTTCCCACGTTATAATTATTAGTAAATGCAAAATGGATACATAGTCAAGTCATAGCACATGATTTCCATCATCATTGAGGCATACAACTCAAAAGTTTGCAGTTGTTTTTTACAAGCAAAACCATTGGCATCATTTGTACTTATCCATTATAAGATGGCAATCACAGATTTGTACTAAAAAATTGAACGTGACAAGCACTTTCTCTTGCCCCCTTGAAATCAAGGATATATAGAGAGAGAGAGAATTAAGAATATCTTACATAAATTTAATATAGATCATATCAAATTTAAAGTAAAGAGCACAGAGAAATATTTATTCAAATAAATATTTGAGATTGCAAAGTAGGTTAGGAGCATTCAAAATTTATGTGTGATTAGAGTTCTTATATTTTCAAATTAAATATCAAATTTGTATGTAGTGTTTTAATATATGTATTTTATAAGTATATTAGAATGGAGTTTAATCTTGGTAACTACATCAACAATACCACCACTTAATCATCATATTCTAGAATAAACCCTCAGACTATCTTTTTATTTATAGTTTAGATTTGATGAATGAGTCTAAATTTAAAATTATAGCTTTAAATTTCAATTTTGGTAGATGAATTCAATAACAGTTGAAATGATCAAAAATATGTAATAGAATTCAAACATTAATAGATAAATTCTTTAAATAAAAAGGTTGAATGCTTTATGTAATATAGCTAATATTTTGAAGTACTTCTAAATAGATGATTTCTATTGATTTAAACAAATTAAGACTTTGTTATGTTATTGGATATTCTAATATTTGAATTTATATATGTCATACTTGAATTAAAACAAAACTACTTTTAAAGTCTCAATTGCAAATTTTCTTCTCTGACTCTATATCCTAATGATGAATCACAAAGTATAATTTGAAAAGTTGATGAAGAAAAAAATCTAAACATTAATAAGAAAAAAAATGCAATCAAATTCAGAAATTCAAATTACATCAACATAAACTATTAAAATCTAATATAAGCTATTAAAATCTAATATTATAATATAAAATGAACTTAGAAACCAAAAAAACAAACCCTCCAAATCCAAAATTCCTAAGAAATAAGAAGTCACATATGACTAAAATTCAAGACAGACCCCAATTTTTGCAAAGAAATGAGACCAAAAAAAATCCAAGGGAGCACAAAACTAATAGACAAAACTATGAGTGATGATAGTTTTGACCTCTACAATATTATAAGGCTTTAATCTCTTTGACCATGATACATGTGATGGATCCTTCCCTTTTACTCCACTCAGTAGACTACAGATCATTCTGCATGTGGCAACTTGAAACTGCAAGTTGCTCATTCCACAAACCAAGTTGAGTAGATATGCTCAAACTAGTCTCTAAAAATGCACTACTTTTAGTGCCCCTTATCTCTTCAAGAGATTTGTCTGTTATTCATCTCTACCAATGACAACTTCATTGAGTGGATTCAAGATTATGCATGGAAGATTGGGACCCAAAAAATCTGAGTGCCTGTATTTGTTACTAGCACTCACAAGTCTTTTGCTTTTGACAAATTCTGAGCAACTTGATTGTTGTGAGAGAGAGAAATCATATGTTGAAGATGCAGATCTGTTTACAATTTCTTATGAGGACTCTTTTAAAATAGTAAAAAATTTGCTTCACAACATGTCTTATAAGCTTATGGAGGTAAGCTATTGTCTGATCCATCTTCTCTAGAAATTGCTTTAGACATTTCACTGATTTGTTGTTTTTCCTCCATGGATGTTACAGAAAAACAGCAATGTTTCTGCCTTTAACCAGTGTAAGACGACTAGAAGTTTCCACATTCCCTTGAATAACTATACCACAGACAGCACAATTTCAGGTGTTGAAATTTTCTTTGTCACAATTAATCAATTTAACTGTTTGTGTCTATTCAAATATCAAATATTTGGCATTAGTTTTCACAGTTTATATAGTTTTTTAACCAACTCTGTATGATTTTGAATTGACATTTTGATCACTAAATGTGATTTGAAACAGAATCTACTTGATGATAGATCACACTTAACTCTGTATGTTTTTGAATTGAAGTTTGGGATCACTGAATATGATCTGAAACAGAGTCTATCTGATGATAGATAGTGAGTGTCATGTGAAAGATCGGTTCAAAAACATACACAATTGATTCAAGAAACAATCTTTTAAATATCAAATAATTTAACCTTGGTAAAGAATTGTCATGTTCAACTAATAAAAATGTTGTTTTTTTGTGTTGCAGTGGCATATTTTGAGGTGGGTTCCTGTAAATTTGAGAAACTTGAGAGCAACGGGTAATGAATTCATGAAATAGATTGATGAAACAGACTGAACATTTTGACATGTAAATTGCAGTTGTTGGGGATTTTGTACAAGATGAAAGGAGTAACCACAGACTACATATCATCTCCATGTGTGTTGAAGTATATAAAGCAGGGTAAAATTAAGCCCATCAATGCCTCAGATCCTGTCCAAACGTCAACATATGAGGGAGTTTTCACGTCGTTAATTCCTAGCAGTGAGACAACTCGTTGCACCAATATTAGCTTTGATTCTACTTTTGATCCAGGGCCTCTCAAGGTGATCAAAACAGCACTCACAACAGTAGAAGCAAATTTTCAGAAGAATTTGTTTTTCCTATCAAATCTATTTAGCCTTTAGGTTTCTCAGAATTCGAGTTTTTAGTGGTGAGTAATGGTAAATCACTAATTCAATGAGTGTTTAGAAAATTAGAAATATTTTTTTTGTTTACATTAATAGGCTAGATTGTAGGTAGATTTCAGAACTTTAGAATTATGGTTTATTTGAAAAGAAATCTTTTAGACTATTTGATGATGGATGTCTTTTTTAATTTTGGGATTAGAAGATGGATTTGTCAGTGTTCTAATGTTTTCTCCTTGTTACGAGAAAAAAGATTTGGAAAGAACGATCCTTGTAATTTGATAAAGAAGATAGCTTTGGAACAATTTTTAAACTTAGGTTGGCTAATCGTCTGTAAGTTTTAGTTTTGCTTCATATTTTGTAGTTTTGCTTCATATGTTGTTGTCTCTTTACTATTCTTTGCTGCCTGGCTCTGCTTCATACTCTATCCTTCTCTTATACAAAATTCTAAACCTTTTCAAAATTCTTCTTATATAATCACAAACCCTATTTTTATATGATTTATCAAATCTATATTTTTAAACAATAGGTGGTCTCTCTGTCAATACTGATCCATTTTGAATGATCAACTGAAATCTATCTGCCATTTTTTCAAAAGTTATGTGAATGATAAGCTCTTCCCCTTTGACAGAGGTGCTTTTCCAGTCAATGCTGACCCTTTTTTGAGTGCTCAACTATGTAACCCTACTGCCGTTTTTGTGATGTAATAGCCGTTTTTTATTATGTCAAAAATAAACCTTTCTCAGCGCTTCTGGACAGGTGAATTTAAACTTTTTTAGTACTTCTAAGCAGAAACATCTCAACAGTTAAGGAAGGATCTGTGAATTAAAACATATTTATTTGAAGTATTCGTATATATTATAATAAATGTATTTATTTGTTGATAAAATTGAATGATTCTTAATGAGTTTATCAGAAATCAAGTCTTATTGAGTGCAAGGTTCTAATATCATAAGAGATAAAGTTAGGATCATTGCTTCAATTATTTTGACTGAATGAATATCCCTTATTTTTTATTCTTAACTGAAGAAATTTCAGCTTATGATTCACGTTCCCCTACCAGATAACTCAAACAATTTTGTGAATACAAATTTTTCAATAAGAAAACAACAAACAAAATAAATTTAATATAATTAATTTGAACAAAAATATTATCCAATAGAACTGACCATGATTTCATGCAGAGAGCCGAATGGATAAAATATATAGCAGCCTTTTTCAACTGCGAGAAAAGGGCCGCATATGCTTACAAAAAAGTAAGCATACATAATCCATATTTTTTATTTAGAATTATATATATTAATTTCATATACATGAATTGTTTATGAACCAATATGTTTCTCCAGATTAAAAACAATTACAATTGCCTGAAGAAACAAGCATCCAAAGCCACAATGAAAAAGCCCAATGTTGCATGGCTTTCATATTATCAAGTAAGTTAGCACAAATAATTTTTGTGTAGACAGTTCTACTTCTTCCTATATTTCTGATTACTAAGCCCATTTCATCTGTAAACCTTATGTCAGGGCATTTGGTCTTTTTCTGGGGCAACTTATAAATTACAGGCAAGATATTATTAAATATATTTTTTAATGTGTATTAACGATGACTATCTTGGAGAAGCAACCTAATAAAATCATTCTATTGAGATATCTAATAGTAAATTGCTGCAGTATATTATAGATGCTGGAGGTATAGCCTTGAATCCATACCAAAGTACATTCAATATGTCTAAGCAGAGAGATGTGCAATTGTTTCACAGCTATCTTGAGGTATTCTATTCTACCTGTATATATATATATGTGATCTGTTGAAAAAAAATAGAGTGTCATCTATTGAATGATAAGTTGTGTGTAATAAGATTTTTATTAAAATTGTAGTTTGGTCTTTTATCTGAGTTGGTCTAGGGTGAAGAACTTGTATTCTTGTAAAAGAAGTTATAAGTTCAAATTCTTTGGGGGCTAAGGTATGTATGTTTTGTTTGTAACACATTTAGGTGTCTCTTGCAAAGAATACAAGGTAGTCCTATATTACTATAAGTCATATGTAGACCCATAAACAGACCACCTAGTATCATGGACTATAAAAGAATCCATCTCCATTTTCATTTCTACCCAGTATTGTAGACTATAAAAGAATCCATTTCCATTTTTTATTTCTACGTATATAAAATCCATAATCTGAGAATTCCTTGTTCACTTTGAGTTTTTGCACAAACTGCATCCAATTTACCCTTAAAAATTTTAGTGTGTGCTTCGTTTATTAATCATTCTCTTTGTGGAGTATAGCAAAGTTTCAATGGAGAAATGTAGTTCATTAGCTTGGGATCCATGATTCCATAGTCTAGTCATGCTCATAATTTAAAACTTTTTATATGTACTTTGATATTGTTTCTAATTATCCATGTTCAATAGAAATATTGTAATTTCCATGTTGTTACTTTTGTAGTATAATGTTCTATAACAAAAAGAAAAAAGGATAGTATAGTTACTCACAAATTTAAAATTTAAAATTCTTTATGATACCAATATAATGTCATTAATAGTATAGTGCATTGATCAAATTATGATATTGTTGTTATTATCATCACTAAAGTTCAAATCCCTACTAGACTACTAAGCTTATAGGGTTTGAAGCTTCATTGCATTTTTGTGCTCGCTAGTTTGAAACCCTAGAGTGGTTCTTGTGGACTAGGTTCAAGTCCCCACTGAGAGGAAACGGCTATCCAGCTCCTGGGATACACTAATGCATAAGTTATAATGTATGAGGGTAATTTATGCACTAGTGCATTCTAAGGATTAGACATCTATTTCTATGAACTGAACTACACTCACAGATCTAGTGCACCCTCTTAGAAGCGTTGAACTTTCAGATCTGAACTTCTAATATTAATACAGATGTTAAGACCAGAGAAGGTACCTCTTGTGACCTGCACCATTGTGAGACCAATCTAAATAATCTTTTAAACATCTAAAAAATATAATTAAGTCATTTTAATTGTAAACTAGAAATTCTTAAATATCATTTAAATGAATAAATCTTCTTTTCCGTTTTTAACTTATTAGAACATTAAAAATGTAACTGAAAAAATAATTTTCTTTCCAAAATGTTTTGACTTCAGAAATTGGAGGTGTTGATAGATGAAACTTATGCTCCTATTCCTAAAGATTACACTTTAAGCAGCTTCCTTAACGCTGCAGTAATCAATTCATCTCAAACAGCAAGCTTTCCATTCTTAAAACACAAGGCAGTCTGGAGATATGATAAACGAGTTGGGAATACATATGCACTTGGTAAAACTTTATAAAATATTTTTATATTGAAAAAAAATTCAACTCAACTTCAATTTTATTACTTTCATTATTTTAACACTATAAATTTCATGATTTAAGTTTTACATGTCCTTAAATAATTTCAACTTGCTAAGCAGATTGGTTTGAAGGAGCCATTGCACAGCCACAAGTCGTGCTATGGGATCTCATTCAAGCTTTTAATAGATCTGATAATTACATCACTGTTTTCTTCAGAAACATTGCAAAGGTGAGATAAATTTTGTAGTTATTTTGATGGCTCAATTTTATTCTGTTTTGTTTCATATGGTGCATGTATTTTGGATTTTGGCAGGGGGAGAGCATAGTAAATACAAGTACGTTGAATTGCTCACACACCATAAAAACTCCCTTACAACCAGAGATTATTCCATGTCATTCTGCCAGTTCCACTTGATCTCTTTCAAACACTTAACTAGATAACTTCTGCAAAATTAAAGTAAATTGACAATAAAACACCTAGTATATTGAAAGATAATATGTGAGCTATAATTGTCTAGAGTCTAGACCAATAAATTTTAATGTTTTTTTATTTTCTTTCATTATCTTTTGTAAGGTTGGTTTTCTTGTAGAACATTGAGATAGTTGATCTCTTTAAGAAAAATAAAAAGAAAACAGAGTTACTTGTAGAATTTATAATATCTTCTTTGGTCAAGTATGGATCTTCTTTAAAAAAATAACAATTTTTTTTCATATGAGTCATTTTTCAGATTATTTCTTTTGTGATAAGTGTAAGGGCATGATAATTTTTAATAAACTCTAAGGGACTCTTAGATTTTCCTTTTACAGTTATGATTGGCTTATTCAAAGTTTGAAAAGAACTTGGTTGATTATATCCTTTAACTATAATCACAAGTATGTTGAAAGTCTGAGGAACTTTGTTGATTATATCCCTTAACAGTAATCACAAGCTTGTTAGGGGTTTGGAAAGAATTTGATTGAGTACATCCTTTAGCAGTTGTCATAGATTTGTTGGTTACTATAGATTTTTCTTGAGAAAGATGAACAACTACCTTATGTTTGTCAATATTGCAAATATAGCTACTCAAAGGAAGCAAATTAAGCAACTTTTGGCAAAAGGTCTATTTGGGAGATGTATAGGATGATTGAGTAGAGATGAAGTCATCAAGGGCTTCATCTAACATAGCAAAATCGTCACTACTATACAGTTCATTAAGGGTGTCAATATTGTAACAACCAAAAGAATCATCAAAAGTTGTAAACTCTTGAATAAAGAATTCAGACATGTTGTAAACAATCTATGCATGAAATTTCTTTTTGTATTTTCTCACATTATGAATTCAATGCAACTAGAGAAAGAAAAAGACAACTATTTTTTTGTTTTTCTTATGATTTTCAAATTCATACAAATAGTGAATATAACTAAAAAAAATAAAAAATCCTAGACTAAAAGAATACATAAAAAGAAAATCCAATCATCAAATCACAATGCTTTTGTTTTTTTAAGAATGCAAGACCTAACTATCCACATCAAAAGTTATAATGCATGAAAGGGTCATGTTCACCAAAATGTATAATGAAAAATGGGATGCAATGTCATGAGGCTATTACATCCCAAATTCTAGTATACATTGAAATACAAAACCCCCCTTACAAGACAAATCCGATTAGCACAACCAAGTGAGTAAGGGTGTCAATGAGAGACTTGTTCTTAATTTAAAGGGTTGTTTTGTGGGATTCCCAATAGATAATGATAAGGAAATGTAAATGTAAATGACAAATCTAATCTATAAAATTAAGTGCAAGAAGAGAAAAGATAGAACAAGTGCACCTGAAAATAGAATGGGTAAAATGGTGCTTTGAATATGAATCTGACCATCACCAGAATCTCAGGTCTTGTTGTAAATTTAGATCTGGCAATATAGGACTTGTAATTACTTGTGCCTAAAATTTAACAGAAAGTTGGGAGGGACGAGTTAGGTCTCGACTTGTACCCCAGGGACAAGCCAAGTTTTGACTTGTTTCTTTTCTTTTCTACCCAAATATTCTATGTGATTGTGTCTCTATAATGGGAAGGTGTCTCTAAATTTGCAGCAGAATCTTAGATTGTCTGAACTTGCAAATCTGAGAAATGGTGTGTGTGGCTATATATAGGTTTTCCTTGGTCAACCCCCCATTTTGGTGATTTCCACCTCCACAGATAGTCATTAGGATAGATAAAATGTGTAGTGCTTGTGAATCTAGAGTATGTATAAATTGCTAATGAGTTGAAATACATAAGAAAATGCCTAGATCTAATCCTACGTGTGATAGAGTGAAACCCTAGCAATAAATGCAATCAATATATGATTAAATGCATACAAATAAATATGTACACATGAAGCACCAATGCATAAGTAGCAATTAATTTCCCATTATGGTATCTAATAACTCCACCACCCACTTGCCAATTAGGTTTGCTAGCACCGTCAAATTTTAATTTATGCCATGACGGGCATGGAGTCTTCTACTTAGTTTTATGTCTTGCAAGTTTTTTTTGGAGTTGTTGAACTTATTGAATTCTAGCGGGGGTTTCCAACATTGAGCAATCAAATGGTCTACATGAGAGGGTGGAGAGTTGGGGATTTTTCACTTTGAGATAGAGAGGTTTTCCTATAAAAGCTTAGATGAAAAACACTTTTTCAGCAAAATTTTCAGCATCTGTAAAAATTGTATTGTTCCTCTCTTTCCAAATGCTCCAGCAAATGTGAGGAGAAATTTGCTTCCAAAGTTATTTAATAAGAAGGTGATTTGACCGGGAAGTCCAATTGGTAACAAATTGTTGAATACTTATGTCAAAGGTCCAGTGGAGGTTGAACTTGTGCAAGAAAATTCTCTTTATCCATGAGGCAAACTGGCAATGGATGAATAAATGATTAATGGCCTAGTACAGAAAATACATCTATTAGGTAAGGAAAACCCCCTTTTAATTAAATTGTCATGTGTTAGCACTTTCCCATGCATCACAACCCACTAAAAAAAGTTGATTTTAGGGACAAGCTATGAGTTCCAAATTTTCTTCCAATAGTCAGGGTCCCCATAAAAAAAAATTAACAAATTGTAAGCGGACTTGACTATGAAAATCCCAGATTGGGTCTTTGTCTAGGTAAGTTGTCTTCTCTAATGAACAATGGAATTCTCATATCATATAGGAGGACCTCTGCAATTTGTAGGCTTTAGGCATGAGATCAAATTTGTCTCCGAAGTAGTGAGTGAGACACTTCCACCTTCCTCTTGGATTAAAATAGCCAGCTACATAATCTCCAAAGTGGTCTTTAAGTCTATCCTTCAAGAGAGTAAAATGACCATCTATGAGGGATTTATCCCCGACCAATTGTCTTCCCAAAAATTGATTCTTATGTCATTGTCAATCTATCATTTTATTCCCTCTCTTAAGAGAGTCCTACATTTGAGAATGTTATTCCAAATTTTAGATCTTGTGGGCAACCCATTTGAATCCGAATTACTATGGAAGTGCCTCCTATCTAGCTATTTCGCCTCCATAATTTTACACAAATCTACAAGACCAACAGTGAGATTCTATCTGATCTTGGCAATTAAGGTCTTATTCATATTAGTCAGCTTCTGTATTTCCAACGATTTAAGCAAGTAGATCGTGTCCCAATTAACAAGGGACAATCTCTTTTTATCCTCCACGCCAATCCAAAGGAAATTCCTTTGAATTTTTGGTACCATAGATTTTAAATAGGGAGAGAAAATTGACCAGAACACCTTGTAAGGAAGGAGAAAGAAGTTGTAGTTTCCCTACACTTCTCAATAGTTTTCCCTTCCACCCTGCCAATTTCTATGGATCCTTTCTAGGATTGTGTTCCAGAAATCTGGGGTAACTTATTTTACAATAAGAGGGAGCCCCCAAATAAGTACTTGGGAGACTTGCAGATTGACAAACAAGAATATTAAGGATTCTGGACTATAGATCAACACTAGTGTTGAAAAAGTAAAGGCTATTGTTTTTTGTTATTAATACATTGCCCAAAAGCTCTAACATAGTCCATTAGAAGGCATTTCCATTCCTTGGCCTGAATCAGTGAGGATTTACCAAAAAGGAAGGTATCGTCAACAAATTGTTATAACAAAGAGGGGGGGACTATGGAGGCATCTAAAATCCCCTAGATTCTTCCAATTTTGGGTAGATTCAAAAAGTTTCGACCCAAGATCTTAGTGACCATAATAAATAAATAGGGAGAAAGGGAGTCCCCCTAACTGGTGCCTTTACCAGCTTTTAAAAAAACCCAACTGACCAGGACTGAAAAGTGAACAATTTCAATACATTCCCAGACTATATTAACAATTTTATCACTGAAACCAAGTTTTAGGAGTGTCTTGTACAAAAAATGCCAATTAATTTTATCATAAGCTTTAGAAATATCAAGTTTAAAGGTCATACTTGAGATTTGCATTTGTCCATAGAATGAATAATCTCATGGATAGCAATTGAGCATCAAGGATTTTTCGCCCTATGACAAACTCTTTTTGACTAGGGTTGATATATTTATCCAATAAAGGCTTGATCATGTTCACCATAACCTTTGAGAAAATATTGTAAATAGTATTACATAAGCTTATTGGTTTGAATTCACTCATACATTTCTTGAGACATGGGAATAAGAACAATCAAGGTATTATTCAGTTTCTTCAGTAGTTTACCAATCCTAAAAAGATCTCTTGTGGCCCTTGTAACATCAAAGCTAACAATATCCCAAAATTCCTAGAAGAAGGTAGGGGGAGATCCATCTCGTCCAGGCACCTATGGAAAACAAAGCAATCTGGACCTCATCTTTAGAGATGAGGGGTAAGAAGTTGATTGTCCTCCACCCCAATGGCAGTTGGGATGTGACTCGGGAGTTTGTCCTACAATTCATAACAATTCCAATCATCATTGTCAACATACATCTAGATGAAAAAATTGGAGACAATCTGCCTATCTGGGCATCATCTATAACCTCGTGACCTTGCTCATTCAACAATAATTTAATGGTATTTCTTTTTTTATGTTTCCTAACAATTCTATGAAAGAAGTGGATTTCCTATCACCCTCTTTCACCCACTAAATTCTCCACCTTTTCTTCCAAAAAAATCTCCTCCTTCACAAGATATTAATCTACATAAATAATTAGTATATAAACAGTATAAATTATGCTTAAATATTTAAATATATTAATAAGTTTATCATAATATTTTAAGAAAGTATATTTTATCTTCTAGAATAGAAAGTTAAACATTATCTACAAAATAAACAATTTATTAAAAAATTAAGAATAGTAAATATAATATTATACATTATATCAAACATTATATATAATAATGAATATTTACTGTGTATTGTAAATATGAAAAAAAACTATGCTAAACAAATTTATATAGCTTAAATATACAGTGTTATAATAATACTAAATTTTTACTGATTATAAACTTATATCTGAAATCTTGTAATAAGGCAAAAATAGGACATTACTAAGCTTCCTATAATATGTACTATTGATCAAATTTGGAAAATCCAAAAACACAGCAAATTTTAACCAAATTTTCAGCATCTGTTCTTCATGATCTGCATATTTTATTGTAGAAAACAATAAAGATTTTGAAAAAAATAACTGCATTTTGACAAATCTGAAAAAAAAATCACAGTTCTTTTTTTTTTTAACATTTTTTTGTCAGAAGCTTCTGCCTCAAAAATAAAACTGACGGACCAATAACTGCATTTATGTAACATTGATTTTCCATACAAAACTTTTATAGAATAAAAGGACAATGCCCAAGCTCATGTTTAAGTAATGAATAAATTGCAAGTTTCTGTTCTTTACATCAAAGTTAAGAGGGTCACTCCAGAAATAAATTAGTTATGTGTATTTCTGTCAACCAGTTAAGGTATTTAGTTTGTTTAATTCTAATTCAAGTAAATTTTTACAGATATGAATAAGAAAAGTCTAGTTACTATTTTATCTTTAAAAAGTAGGTTATTTGGTGTTTTTCTTTCATATGTAGTTTCGGTTGAAATGATACTGCTATTTTGTCCCTTGAATTGAATTTTTTATCACCTATTTGCAAGGAGTTGTAGGATCCATTGAGCAGACTGCATATGCCTTCGAATCTGTCTGGAGCAAAATAAAATACAACCGTAAATCGTGTGAATCAAAATGCCCTCAAGTATACCGTCAGGGTGATGGAAACGAGGAGTGCTTGAGCAGTCAAATAATGAACGAATCAGATGAACGCAATCATTCTTCAAGAGATTTGTCTGTTATTCATCTCTACCATGACAACTTCATTGAGTGGATTCGAGATAATGCGTGAAAGCTTGGCACCAAAAAAATCTTACCTATTTTTGTTACTAGCACTCACAAGTCTTTTGCTTTTGCCAAATTCTGAGCAACACGATTGTTGTGAGAGAGAGAAATCATGTGTTGAAGATGCAGATCTGTTCACAATTTCTTATAAAGACTCTTTTAAAATGGTAAATAATTTGCTTCACAACATGTCTCATAAGCTTATGGAGGTAAGCTATTGTCTGATCCATCTGCTCTTCATTGATATCATAGAAATTGCTTTAGACATTTCACTGATTTGTTGTTTTTCATCCATGGATATTACAGCAAGACAGCACAGTTTCTGCCTTTAACCAGAGTAAGACAACTAGAAGTTTCCACATTCCCTTGAATAACTATACCACAGACAGCACAATTTCAGGTATTGAAAATTTATTTCTTACAAATAATCAATTAAACTGTCTGTGTCTATTTAAATATCAAATAGTTGGCATTAGTTTTTCACAGTTTATATAGGTTTTTAACCAACTCTGTATGATTTTGAATTGACATTTTGATCACTAAATGTGATTTAAAACATAGTTTTCCTGATAATAGATTACACTTAACTCTGTATGTTCTTAAATTGACGTTTTGGATCTCTGAAATGTGATTTGAAAAAGAATCTACTTGATGATAGATCACACTTAACTCTGTATGTTTTTGAATTGAAATTTGGGATCACTGAATATGATCTGAAACAGAGTTTCTCTGATAATAGAGTGTCATGTGAAAGATCGATTCAAAAATATATACAATTGATTCAAGAAACAATCTTTTAAATATCAGATAATTTAACATTGGTAAAGAATTGTCTATATTCAATTAATAAAAATGGTGTTTTTTGTGTTGCAGTGGCATATTTTGAGGTGGGTTCCTGTATATTTGAGATACTTGAGAGCAACAGGTAATGAATTCATGAAATAGATTGATGAAACAGACTGAACATTTTGACATGTAAATTGCAGTTGTTGGGGATTTTGTACAAGATGAAAGGAGTAACCACAGATTACATATCATCTCCATGTGTATTGAAGTATATAAGGCAGGGTAAAATTAAGCCCATCAATGCCTCAGATCCTGCCCAAACGTCAACATATGAGGGAGTTTTCACGTCTTTGATTCCTAGCAGTGAGACAACTCGTTGCACCAATATTAGCTTTGATTCTACTTTTGATCCAGGGCCTCTCAAGGTGATCAAAACAGCAGTCACAACAGTATAAGCAAATTTTCATAAGTATTTTTTTTTCTAATCAAATCTATTTAGCCTTTAGGTTTCTCAAAATTCGAGTTTTTAGTAGTGAGTAATGGCAAATCACTAATTCAATGAGTTCAGAAAATTGGAAATTTTTTTTTTTTTTTACATTAATAGGTTCGATTGTAGGTAACTTTAGAATTAAGGTTTATTTGAAAAGAATTTAGAAATCTTATAGACTATTTGAGGATGGATGTCTTTTTTGAAAATTTTGGGATTAGTTGTCTAATGTTTTATCCTTGTTACAAGGGAAAAGAAATTGGAAAGAACAATCCTTCTAATTTGATAAAGAAAATGGCTTCCAAACAATTTTTAAACCAACCTAATTTTATGTTGACTAATCGTCTGTAAATTTTAGTTTTGCTTCATATTTTTGTTGTTGTCCTTTACTGTCTTTGATGTCTGGCTCTTACCTTTTCAAAACTTTTCTTATATAATCACAAACAATATTTTTATATAATTATAAAATCTATATTTTTAAACAATAGATGGTCTCTCTCTGTCAATACACACCCATTCTTAATGATCAACTGAAATCTGTCTACCATTTCTTCAAAAGTTTGTGTGAATGATAAGCTCTTCCCCTTTGACAGAGGTGCTTTAATTCCAGTCAATGCTGACCCTTTTTGACTGTCCAACTATGTAACCCTACTGCCATTTTTTATATTATTACTTATCAGGTCAAAAATAAACCTTCTCAGCGCTTCTGGACAGGTGAATTTAAACTGCTTTAGCACTTCTAAGCATATACATTTCAACAGTTAAAAAGTGTTTATGAACTTAAACACTAAGCATATGGTGTAGAAAGATTTATTTGAAGTATCAGTATATATAATAGTAAATGTATTTATTTGTTGGTAAAGTTGAATGGTTCTTAATGAGTTCATCACAGATCAAGTCTTATTGAGTACAAGGTTCCGACATCATAAGAGATGAAGTTGGAATCATTATTTCAATTAATTTAGTAGAATGAATACTTCTTAATCTTTCACTCTTAACTGAAGAGGTTTCAGCTTATGACTCATATTCCCCTACCAAATAGCTTAAACTATTTTGTGAATAAAAAATTTTCAATAAGAAAACAACAAACAAAATAAATATTATATAATTAATTTGAAAAAAATATAATCCAATAGAACTGACCATGATTTCATTCAGAGAGCCGAATGGATAAAATATATAGCAGTCTTTTTCAACTGCGAGAAAAGGGCCACATATGCTTACAAAAAAGTAAGCATATATAACTTCCATATTTTTTATTTAGAATTATATATATATAGATTTCATATATATGAATTGTTTATGAACCAATATGTTTCTCCAGATTAAAAACAATTACAATTGCCTGAAGAAACAAGCATCCAAAGCCACAATGAAAAAGCCCAATGTTGCATGGCTTTCATATTATCAAGTAAGTTAGCACACATAATTTTTTGCAGACAGTTCTTCCTATATTTGTGATTACTAAGCACATTTCATCTGTAAACCTTATGTCAGGGCATTTGGTCTTATTCTGGGACAACTTATAAATTGCAGGCAAGATATTAACAAAAATGTTTTTTTAATGTGTATTAACGATTACTATCTTGGAGAAGCAACCTAATAAAATTATCCTATTGAGATATCTAACAGTAAATTGCTGCAGTATATTTTAGATGCTGGAGGTATAGCCTTGAATTCATCCCAAAGTACATTCAATATGTCTAAGCAGAGAGATGTCCAATTGTTTCACAGCTATCTTGAGGTAAAAGTAAACTATTACTTATAACTATTCTAGATTCTATCTGGGACATATATATATAATCTATTGAAAGAAAATAGAGTATTATCTATTGAATGATAAGTTTTGTGTAATAGAACTTTTATTGAAATTGTAGTTTGGTACTTTATCTGAGTTGGTCTAGGGTGAAGAATTTGTATTCTTGTAAAACAAAGTTATAAGTTCAAATCTTTTAGGGACTAAGCTACACATATTTCATTTGTAACACAATTAGGTGTCTCTTGCTAAGAATCCAGGGTAGTTCTATATTACTATAAGCACTATAAAAGAATCTATTTCCATTTTCATTTCCACCCAGTATTGTAGACTATAAAAGAATCAATTTCCATTTGCATTTCCAACATATATAAAATCCACAATCTCAAATTCTTTGTTCACTTTTTGGACAAACTCCATTCAATTTATCCTTAAAAGTTTTACTATATGCTTCATTTATTAATCATGATCTTTGTGGAGTATAGCAAAGTTTCAATGGGAGAACAGAGTTCATTAGCTTGGGACCCATGATTCCATAGTCTAGTCATGCTCTCAATTTAAAACTTTTTATATGTACTTTGATATTGGTTCTAATTATCTATATTAAATAGAAATATTATAATTTTTATGTTGTTACTATTGTAGTATAATGTTCTATAATAAAAAGAAAAAGGGATAGCATAGTTATTCACAAATTTGAAATTTGAAATTCTTTATGACACCAATATAATGTCATTAATGGTATAGTGCATTGGTCAAATCATGGTATCGTTGTTATTACCATCACTAAAGTTCAAATTCCTGCTAGATTGCTAAGCTTACAGTGTTTGGAGCTTCATTGCATTTTTGTGCTCACCAATTTGAAACCTTAGATTGGTTCTTGTCGACTAGGTTCAAGCCCCCACTGAGTAAAAATGGCTATCCAGCCTCTAGAATGCACCAATGCATAAGTTATGGTGTATGAGGATAATTTATGCACTGGTGCATTCTAAGAATTAGACATCCATTTCCAGGGACTGAACTGCACTCACAGATCTAGTTTACCTTCTCAGGAGCGTTGAGCTTTCAGATCTGAACTTCTAATATTAATACAGATATTAAGACCAAAGAAGGAGGTACCTCTTGTGACCTCCACCATTGTGAGACCAATCTAAATAATCTCTCTTGAACATCTTAAAAAAATAGTTAAGTCAATTTAATTGTAAACTAGAAATTCTTAAATGTCATTTAAATGAATAAATTTTGCTTTCCATTTTTAACTTGTTAGAACATTAAAAATGTAACTGAAAAAAAAAAATTTCCTGATTGCTTTGACTTCAGAGATTGGAGGTGTTGATAGATGAAACTTATGCTCCTATTCCTAAAGATTACACTTTAAGCAGCTTCCTTAATGCTGCAGTAATAAATTCATCTCAAACATCAAGCTTTCCATTCTTAAAACAGAAAGTAGTCTGGAGATATGATAAACGAGTTGGGAATACATATGGACTCGGTAAAACTTTACTTTTTATATTGAAAAAAAATTCAACTCAACACCATCCTTCAATTTTATTACTTTCATTATTTTAACAATCTAAATTTCATGATTTAAGTTTAACATGTCCTTAAACAATTTCAACTTGCTATGCAGATTGGTTTGAAGGAGCCATTGCACAACCACAAGTCGTGTTATGGGATCTCATTCAAGCTTTTAATAGATCTGATAATTACATCACTGTTTACTTCAGAAACATTGCAAAGGTGGGACCATTTTGTAGTTATTTTGATGACTATTTTATTTTATTTTGTTTCACTTGGTTTTGTTTCTTTCTAATGGTGCCTGCATTTTGTATTTTGGCAGGGGGAGAGCATAGTAAATACAAGTACATTGACTTGCTCACACACCATAAAAACTCCTTTACAACCAGAGATTATTCCATGCCATTCTGCCAGTTCCAGTTGATCTCATCCAAACACTTCACTAGATAACTTCAGTAAAAATAAAGTAAACTAGCAATGAAACACCTAGTATATTGAAAGATAATATGTGAACTATAATTGTCTTGACCAATAAATTATATAATGATTTTTATTTTCTTTCTTTATCCTTTGTAAGGTTGGTTTTGTTGTAGAACATTGAATGAGTTGATCTCTTTGAGAAAAACAAAATGAATCTAAACAGAGTTATTTGTAGAATTTATTAAATTTTCTATTGTTAAGCATGGATCTATTGATGTGAGTTTTGTTCCGCTACAACATATAGAATCAAACACTCAATGTTTCAGAGTGAAACACTCAATATTTAATCCTCTCTTGATATAGGGTCATCTCTCATGCTAAGCTTGCAAAGTAAGATCATGAAATGCCTTCAAGGTTCCCTTGAATGTAGCTACTCTTAGCTCATTGCCTCAAGAATCTATTAGATAATTATGCATAAGTACTCTCAACATGCACATCTTCTACCTTAGATTCACATCTTTCTCAATCCGCACTCATTCCTCATAATTTTTTGCTGATTTGATTTTCTATTTATACAATTTGGAACATCACAAAACATCAATTAGGTCATCTAGAACAAGGAACAAGGGGTGATCCCAACAAGTTGGTCATCAAAACATAAAATTGGTGAAAGTGTTTTCATATATAGGAGATAGACATGACATAAAATATCATAATACAATCTCCAAGCTGATCCCAAACATCACTCGCACTTGGCGCACATCCTCCAAAATCAAGAATAAGGTAACATATAGCAACAATTAGTCATTCCAAAATTATTCTTCAATATGAAAGCATTCAATATGGATCCATACACGGAAAGGTGGAATCTACAACCAACTCAACATATCATCCAATGCAATCAATAACACTACACAAGCAAGAGAACAAAACCTATTGGCTAAACAACCACAAAAACCCTTAAAAACCAACTCCATACACAATGCAACACCAAATAACTCAATCATTGCTATGTGGATAACATCTAGAGATGTTCCTTGAACATCTAAAATCATTCCCAAGAACTTATTTCATGATCTCTCACCAATCCAAGCTACCACGACCATTCTTACACAAAATTCTTATTAACTAGAAGGCCAAGAAAATACAATTTTGAAGCATATCGCCAAAAAATTAATTGTAGTACATTTATCTGCTTGAAAATTGAACTGAGACACTACACAAATATTATAATCCTTCCCACCAAGTTAAAACATAAGAAACATCAATGTGGGGAAAATTGGAGAATTTTCTAGACTAGACCTAATAGATACACAAACTACCAACACACTACTCTAGAGATATCATCTATAACAAAAGGGACCTAAAAATATAGGATTCCAACATCCACAAAACATACAAGTTATGTTCCAAACTACAAGGTCATGCCATCAAACATGGAGGAATGTGGAGAATTCTTGCAAGAAACTACTAGAGCACTTCTCTACAAATACATTTTTCAATTATCAAAACAACTTTATAGTAGCAATTTTTAATCGGGAGAAAAAATAGAGATACTACAACATCCTATAGCATTATACAACCATCAGTACCAATTTCATATTTCTAATCCTCATCTTAATAATGTCATGCTTATGATTCTTATCTTCATATGACATCATCATTGTACCTTATCTCAATACCAACTCTTATTAACAACACATCATTGTGAACACAAAGGAGGGTTGACATTCAATCTTACTAAAATAATTTTGACCAGCAACATAGAAAAAACATCTCACTACAAAGCATTATCTTTACCATAACACAACATCTTTATCATGACTATCAACACATCAAGGTGTAGACATCAACACCAAGTAGGTTAACATTCGTAATAGAGAATACCATCAACTTGCACATGCTTCAACCTTTTGCAACATACCAATACCAAAGCAACATCATTTTTGGTATGCATCCTACCTTCAACAAAATCTCCACATCTTTGTGCAATCATATCAGAAGAAGACCGACATCATAATCATCAATGATAGCATCACAAAAAGGTCAACACCATAATATTAGCAATATGAGTCTAGTGTTGTTATTGGTGACAATTTGATGTGAGTGGAGGTCCAAAAATGAGTGTTCATATGTTCAATCTTTTGTGATGATCTTGAGTATGTGTTTTTTCAATAAGGCTACAGTATCAAGAAGATAGTAAATAAAAGAAAGAGTATCTAAAGTCTATATGGGAAAATGCTCTGCATTCCTCCACATTCTGTAATGACCCTTACCAATAGGCCACTAAAAACCCCTCAAAAATGTAACTCAAAATGTAGATAGAAAATTATTTTGTAAAATATGAGTTCACTGCCCCAAAATTTCAGAATAATAGATAGCAACCAAATACCATCTAAAACACTATCAATGATGTAGGAAATTGCTCAAAACCATATGCCATTCATATATCAACAATTTGCAACAATGCCATACATATTTCAGCCAATAATATGATCATCAAACCCTAGGTTTGCAATATAGATAAACTAAAAATTACAATGCCCTTTCACTTGCAAAATCCTAGCCTTCCTTTGATACCAATAATGCCAAATGGCAAACAAAGACAAGTACAATGTAAAATAGTAAAGTGTTGAAGCTATATTTTGTACTCAGCTGAAAACATACATTTCTCAGAAAATATGTCAAATGCCAAATGAGAAGTGAGGAACCTGATTGTAGATGGCTGCAATAATTTTTACCAATGCTGAAGATGCCAACACCCAAGCCAAAGTCGCCCCAAATCTAAAAATGTACTTCCTTGCCAATTTTTGAAAATGCCTAGGAGTTTTGAAAATTCCTTAAAAATAAATCATGGCATTTTGGGACTCCAAAATGCACCTATCTTTATCTCCTCGACGATAGAAATCCGATGCAAAAATATCCAGAATGATATGCTGAGTAATGAGGAAGATATGAGCAAAAATGTGGTTTCAAAACCCTATCCTGAAATTCTGAAAACTGAATTACTCTTGTAGCAAAAACTTTTTCAGATTGCTTTTTCGCTTTGCTTTTTCGGATCTTCTTTTTCGCTTTCCTTTTTCGGATCTGCTTTTTTTTTCTCTTGCAATCAAAAACTCAAACCCTCAGGTAATTTTGAGGACTCCAAATAAGCTCAACTTGAAATGGCTGAATACCACTTTCAAAGTGCAACCCTTCAAAGGATATTTTACCTCCTCAGTTACGCAAATCCTTAAGAAACTTCATTCCTAAAGATCAAATGACAATCTGTAGACCAAGATGGCACCACAAATGCTCAAAGAGAAAAGTAGTGTAAACTCAAGTCATGGGATGTCCAAATGAGAGGCCAAGCACTCTATTTATTCACTTTTCTAAGAAGCCACCAGAACTTCTAGAAGTATCTATAAAATATTCTTATAAAATCCCTTTATAATGCACTTTTATATAAAAAGTAACTTTATAAAATAAAAAGTGCAATTCAACTCAAAATTATAACATTTTGGCCCCCACATAACACATTATAATAAAAAATATGATAAACACCATCTCTCCAAAAGAAAATAAGACCATCCAATCCCCAAATAATCATCAAAATGACTCTCTCCACATTGCCACTAGTCTACGAGAGCCCGTGATAGACTGATTCGACACGCCAAACGATGTCAGCCAGAATGGGGACATGACACATTCGATGATATGTGATTGTGGTTCAGGATATAATGTATATGTTATGTGGATGTTGTACTGCTATGTTTTTTAGTCCTCACCATTATAGTTGATGTGGTTGGAGATTGTTTTCTATTGATAATATGAGTGTTTGTCCAAATTGTTCTGGAGAATTCTCTACATTGGTTTGCACTGCAAGAGAAGTTGTGACATTCTATTTCTCGACAGTGAAGTTTGTGTTGGTCTCTAAATGATTATGTTACTTATCTTGTTTGGATCATACTCTTTGGTTTGAACTTACGTTGGAGGTTGAGTGAAGATGTTGTTATAGGTCTTATTGTGGCATGTGAAGATCTGCATTGAATTATTTGTATTAGATGATATTTTTGGGTTGACTAGTGTGCTACATTATTTGTCTACACATTATCTTTGATGCCAACTTTGGAGATGACTTGTTATGTGTTGATCATTTGAAGATGCTTAGAAAGGTATTTTATGATGTATTGGGGTCCCCTTTATCTCTTGAAGTGGACTGCAATGATCGCAATAGTATTTGGTAGTCGACTTGATTTAAATTATATGTGTTACGTTTGTGGCCGACCTAATTAAGACTTTTTTTTATAAAGTTAGTATATATATGGAAGATCATTTCAACATATTTGAGTGTGGATTTTGAGCATGGATCAAGTATAAAAGTGTGAAGTGCAAAGATCAATTTGAGGATGAGTTGTCATGATCATATCATTCAATATATCAAAGTTTGAGATTACGGATGTGTGAGTGGTGTTTGTTGTGAAGTTGGTCGCTTGAGATAGCGATTCAAGGATAGTTTCATGCTTGGAGATTTGTTCATTTGAATTTATATCATTCATGTATTTATTGGAAGACAAATGTGTCTTTTTGGAAAAATTGTACATAGTTGAATCTTTCCCTAAAGTAATGAGATAGTTGAATCTTTCCCTAAAGTAATGAGATTCAGGCTACGAGTCCTTGTAGTTTTCCTTGGGATCATGTGTCTCATCTTGAAAGTCCTTTTTACCTTGCCCTAAGGTTGTCATGTGCCTTAGCCTGCAAGTCAAATAAACAATAGTGAGCTACCTTTTCCTTGAGCCTAAAACAAATTATTGTATAAATTTATTCATATTATGGGTTGTTCTCACCATGGACTTTCCCACATTCTATTTTCTATGTAAAAATTTGGTGCTCATGTGTATGTTTGTTCATTGCTTTCTCATTCTTTGATTTTAATTTGGTTGAATTTATGAGTTTGTGATTCAAAAATCTTGATTATATGTTCAATACTAATTCACCACCCCCCCCACCCCCACTCCCTCTATCTTGGTGTGTGTTCAATAATTAGTATTAGAGAAAGGTTCGTCTAGGAGAAGCTTAACTAATTGAGGAAGGCTCAAGCTAGTGCATGAAAGAGGTTACAAGGTATCAAAGTTTGATCACACTAACTATGATTTTTGGAAGATGTGAATGGAGTCATATTTGAAGTCTCTAACATTTTTAATGTGGGAATCTATTGTGAAATGATGTAGTGCCTATGTTGTTTCTCCCTCTACTCCGAATGAGATAAGGTTACATGAGAACAATGACAAGGAAAGAAATGTAATTATAAGGGTCTTGAGTGATTCAAAACTTCTAAAGGTCATGCACTACAAGTTTACAAAGTTTGAAAAAATATTAGTAGTATTTATGAAGGTGATGTAAACATCAAGCAAGTCAAGATACAAAACCTAAATTACAAATTTGAGAATATGAGGATGTCAAGAGAAGAGACCATTGATAGTTACTAGCATCAGGTAACTATAGTAGTGAATGCAATCAAAGGTAATGGAAAAATTGTGGAGAAAAATGAAGTTGTGAGAAAAGTAATGAGAACACTTCCAAACTCCTATAAAACTAAGTTATATGCTATTTAAAAATGTCATGACATGGACAACTGTACTATGGATCGACTCTATGGAGTGATCTTAGCCTTTAAGATGTGGGAATCTGAAACTGATAATGTAAAGAAGGAAGTTGCATTGAAAGACAGTAGGAAGATTAAAGATGAACCTAAGACAAACAATGATCTAAATGATGCAAAAGAAAACTTTGTGAGAAGACTAAAGAAAGGCTCCAAAAAATACAAAGTTGCCCTATAAATATTTTAATTATGGAAGGGTGGATTGTTATGTTGCTAGATCGTTATGTTGCTAGATCATTATGTTGCTAGATGTACTTTCAAAGAATATAACTATAAAAGGGTAGACGGTGATAACAAAAGAAAAAATTATTATAGAAGAGATTATAGAAGCAAAAGAGAAGATTACAAAGACAAGCCTAAGAAACATTAGGAGCTTATTGAAACATTACAGTAGATAGTCCTTGTTAGAGGACAAACCCTGTTAGGAGTCAAGAACAAAAGAGGGCTCACTACCTAAAGAAGGTTAAGTCCACCTTCTGAACTCACTAGTTCACAACAAGTGTATATGAAGAAATACACAATCTTTTTGAACTCTTTGCCAGAAACTACCTTTTCTTGATCAGTTCCAATGAAGTCCACCAATAATCCTCTTCTCCTCATACAGAAAACACAAATTCACAACCTCCTTATATCACACTTATCACATCCATGTCTCTTCTGAAGAAAAGACCTTTTATTTATACCTTATTACATTTTACAAAGAATAGGTCAGCCCATAAGGCTTTCCTAATTACAAACAATTACATAGGTCCTTGCTAAGATACACACGGTATCATGAACAAGTTTACAATGATTACATTACAACAATTAGAGACCGACATCTTTGAATTATGCTTTCCAAACAAAACACACGCTTCATTCCTTGAGTCGGCTTCCTGATAAGCCATCACCAGAGCACACGCCACGAATGACATCACCAATCATTATGTACCTTGTGCTAACCAATGAACATCTTTCAGTACCTATTCCATCATCCTTCAACATATCATACCTTGAATCCAATCCCTCTGAAATCTATACCAAAAACTCAAAGACTAACTCTGTCAATTCTCACTATCACAGTCCAATGACCAGTCTTTACCAAAACAGTTGTATCTTCCTTAATATGCATCCATTAATGATGCAATCTCAGATATAAGATCACAACATCCATCTAAACTCTCTTCTGACTTCGCAGCATCTGAAACATCAATACACCTTCCGTACACTGTGATTACCAATCAGGTTCCTTCATAGAAGCATATGTTGACATCAGTGACAAAACACAAATGACAACAGTATGAGTGCCCATTTAGTAACGTAGTGATTAAACATATTAAATGTCTCAATCACCACCCATGCATTAGCAATATCCAACAGTCTCCCCCTTTGGCATTGATGTCTGTTGTGTTTTTGTCAGTTGATCTATTTTTGTTTGAGTCGTGTCCATACTCTAACACCTAGCGTTGTGTAACAGTGCCTGTTCACTGTGCATAGTATTTAAAATCTTAGTTTTAACTATGACAGGTGTCCATCATATGTGTGCCTACATATGTCTCTTTCCAGTTGTTGTGTGTATGGTAGAGCCACTTTTAACTTTATATGTTGTGTGCTACAGTAGCGTCTTTTTGCAGCAGTATGTATAAGACAAATTGAAGTCTCATGTTTGTCGTGTGTTGAAAAGGAGTGTTGTCATTTATTTTCTAGCAGAGAATGCTCACAGTCTAATTATTGGAGACTATCAAAACATTGCCACTAGGACTGCAGCCTCAAGGCATTAGGAGCTTCTCTTGATGCATCATTTTGTCTTGAAGTAAAAACTGGAATGTATGTCAAAAGAAATGGAGCTTCAGGTGAATGACATAACAGGTGCTTTTGGCATCGTGTGTTTTGGAGCTATAGATGTGACTGAGAGGAAATGGTAATTGTATAGTCACGTACATTGTGCTTGTTGTGGAGAGATAGGAACGGCTATCTCAGGCCTGGTAAATAACAGCAGAAATGAGTGAGAGTTGTTTTAAAAAACGTAGTGTATGACTACAATAAAAATTGCGGGTGTTGTGTGTCAGCGGCTCCTCTGTCAAAAATGAATACCAAACCTATAGGCGTGTAGCAAAAAAGAAAACGGGAGACATCTATTGTAAGGTGTCAAAAAATGTGACCACCATCTGAACGCAAGATGCAGTGTTGTAACATTAGAAAAAAACCGAAGTCTAGTATCATGGTGAGGTGTGAAAAATTAACGGTTTGCATTGTCTTGCGGGCTCGGTGTCTATAATGAAATAAAATATACATGAGCAGTTTGAAAACATAGGAAGGCGTATGAACAACACTGTCTAGCAGCTTCTAAGCAAAAAAGGAAAATATTGGGAGAGCGTTGTGTATCGGTTGGCAGTAGATATACGCTGAGGGAAGCACTCTAACCGAGAGACTAGATTTAGTGAAAGAGAGCGCGTGCTGTGAAATGAAAAATGTAAGAAAAGAAAGGAAGCATCGGGTGTGTAGCAAGTAAGAACATGTTTTTGTTTAAGAATGATACACAGCATAGTAGGAAATACAAACTGATAAAGAACAATATAAATATTGCAGCCACTATGTCTTTTATAATATATACACATATGCGACAGCAAAAATGCAATAGTGTGGAGAAGAGTTTGAAAATACAGTGTGTCGGGCTATAGATTTGTGTGTATGTGCTTTAGCAGAACAACAGAAATCTATCTGGTCCAATACTATCGGGTGGTCAATTACAAAAGAGTAACAGACTATCAACTAGGCATGGGTCACTACATAATACAGTGAGTCTTTATAACATCTTTGTGGTGAGTATTGATGAACAAAGACAATAACTGGGTGTTGGGTGATGAAGTTGTTTATATCATACAATGAGTTAAAAATTTGATTGATTAAAACAGGGGACTGATTTCATTGCTACTGTAGGGAGGTTGTTAAACCCTTTTAGGACAGTGCAGACTTGTTTTGGGTAGCTGGGTCTGTTTAACTTTTTGCTGGTGTTGATGAAAGTACACAGACATGATTGACAGTGTGGGGGAGTCATTTTCTATGCATGCAGACCAGACGTGTTGAGGACTCTCTTTGGAAAATTTTAGTTTTCCTATAGCGTCTTCATATGTTGTGAAGATACATAACGTATTTTTGTGTTGTCTTATCATTCATGTATGTAAGGAAGGTAGCTGCCTTCTAAATCAGGTTGGAGCCTGATCTTGAACAGTTAAAGAGAGTTGTAGCTCTCGGTGTAAAAGGGTTGTTGCCTTGTGTATACTATTTGAAGCCAATTAAGAGTTGTAGCTCTTTATAAGCAGGGGTTGTTGCCCATTGGATTAGTGATGTCGTGGTTTTTCCCATCTTGGGTTTCCATGAGATAATTTTGCGTGTCTTGTCTTCTTGCTATGTGCTCTTTATTTCCAGCTTCCTATTTAAAGTCTGTGTTAAATATTGATTCACCCCCTCCCCCTCTCAGTATTGTGCACTTTTCAATTGGTTTCAGAGTCAGTCACTCTTTTCCCATGCTTAAAAGCTTAAGAGTTCGATCCTTGTGTCCATCATGAGTTCCTTAGAAGGTCTAGCTACAAACCTGCTCCTCTCTTTGATGGAAATAACTTTGCCTTCTGGAGTGTTCGTATGAAAACCTATATTATGTCTCTTGGTTGCGATGTGTACCTCAGTCTTGTAAATGGCTATAAAATCCTTGCTACTCCTCCTACAGATGCTGATGATAAGAAAGAATTTGAGAACAATGTCAAGGCCATGAATGCAATTTTGTGTGGTCTAACTGAAGCTGAGTTTGTAAAGGTCATGTATTGCGAATCAGCTAAGGAAATTTGGGAGAAATTGCACAACGCATATCAAGGTGATGAAAAAGTCAGAAAGGCCAAAGTTTAAACTCACCGGGTTGTTTTTGAAGGTCTTCGAATGAAGGATAGCGAAAACATTGCTACATATTTTCTACATGTTGATGAAGTTGTCAATGCTTTAAGAGGTCTAGGTGAAGATGTTGAAGAGAAGACTGTTGTTCAGAAGATTCTTCAATCTCTTCCCATGAGACTCGATGCTAAAGTCTCTACAGTTGAAGAAATCTCTAATTTAGACAAACTAACTGTTGATAAGCTACATGGTATCTTGACTACATATGAAATGAGAACTACGGTTGAAGGGTCTTCTAAAACTGAATCTACATTTAAGGCTTCTAAAAGAAGCAAGGATGAAGAGAACAATCCAAGCGAAGGCTCGGATGAGGACTCCAATGAGGAAATAGATTACCTCATTAGAAAGCTGAAAAAAGGCTTTAACAAAAACAAAGACAGATCTGGTGTGAAATGCTTCAACTGTGGAAAGCTTGGTCACTTTGCCTCTAAGTGTCTGGTTAATAAAGAAGAAGACTGCAATGGTGAAAAAGAATTCAAGTACCGAAAATCTAGGAGGTTTGCCAAGAAGAATTGGAAATTTGAAAAGGACAAGAAGGTGTTATTTTCAAGAAATGATAGCGATGACTCTTCAAGCAGCGAAAGTGATTCTAGGATAAGTGAAGTTATGTTCATGGCTATTGATGATGTGACTATTGAGGATGCAAGTTCTAAAGAAATTAGAGATGATGAAGATGATGAAGTAGACCTTGAACTTGAACTGATTTTAGCTCTATCTGAGATTAAAAGACTGAAAAAGAAAAATTCAAGTCTTGTGGATCTTCTACAAGTTGAGAGTGTTGAAAAGCTGAAGATTGCTACATCTCTTAGAGAGGCTGAAACTCAGCTTGTTGATTCTAAATTGTTGAATGAGGAGGCCAAAAAGATTCGTGAGGATTTGGAAAATCAGATTCAAATAAAGGAAGATAGCATTGCCAAGTTGGAAGCTAAAATTGTCACTATGAGGAACATTGGTAAAATGTCTATGCTTTCTAGTGAAGAACTATCTTTCAGCTGTGGTAAGGCTACATTAGATGATGTCCTTGGCTCTCAAAGACCCATCAAAGATAAAAGAGGTATTGGCATGCAATCTGATCCAAACTCTTCATCACCGAAAGTAGTCAACCTCCTCCTAACAAGGTAAAGAAACCTTTTTTCTATGGCTACTATTTTGCTTGTAATTACTTTGGACATAGAGCTGCTGATTGTAGAGTTGTTCCATACAAGAATTTTAATCAACATGAAAGAAATGTTTTTAGGAAGTATAATCTGATTTGCTACAATTGCAATAAGTTTGGCCATACATCTAGATTTTGTAACAACTACAATGTAGATTTATTTTATAATGTTGAGCCTAAAAAAAGAACTAAAGTGACTAAGGTTTGGAGAAGAAAGGTTCTAGAGACTCCACCTCAGTAATTGGTTGGTCTGGCTTCAGCAGAAGCACTTCATTGTTGTATCTTTTGGACTACTGGTATTGTTGTGTTTCATGGTCATTGATGACAAAGGGGGAGTAGAGCTTAAGGGGGACATCTGTTCTGTTTTGGTTCAATTACTTTCAGTTGAATCATTCTATGGGGGAGTTGTTCTCGATTTGGTTCAGTCTTGGAATTTGTTCAGCATGTTTTCAGTTGATTCAATTTTATGGGGGAGTTGTTCTCAGTTTGTTGTTTCAGTGAGTTTACCATCAATGACAAAAAGGGGGAGATTGTTGTGTTTTTTTCAGTTGATCTATTTTTGTTTGAGTCATGTCCATGCTCTAACACTTGGCGCTGTGTAACAGTGCCTGTTCACTGTGCATAGTATTTAAAAGCTTAGTTCCAACTGTGACAGGTGTCCATCGTATGTGTGCCTACATATGTCTCTTTCCAATTGTTGTGTGTATGGCAGAGCCGCTTTTAACTTTATATGATGTGTGCTACAACAATGACTTTTTGCAGTAGTATGTATAAGACAAATTGAAGTCTCATGTTTGTCGTGTGTTGAAAAGGAGTGCTACCGTTTATTTTTTGGCAAAGAATGCTCACAGTCTAATTATTGGAGATTGTCAAAATGTTGCCACTGGGACTGTAGCCTCAAGGCATTAGGAGCTTCTCTTGATACATCATTTTGTCTTGAAGTAAAAACTGGAAAGTATGTCAAAAGAAATGGAGCTTCAGGTGAATGACATAATGGGTGCTTTTGGCATCGTGTGTTTTGGAGCTGCAGATGTGACTGAGAGGAAACGGTAATTGTATAGTCACGTACACTATGCTTGTTGTGGAGAGATAGGAATGGCTATCTCAGGCCTGGTAAATAATAGCAGAAATGAGTGCGAGCTATTTTTAAAAATGTAGTGTATGACTACAATAAAAACTGTGAGTGTTGTGTGTCAGCAGCTCCTCTGTAAAAAATGAATACCAAACCTACAGGCATGTAGCAAAAAAGAAAATGGGAGACATCTGTTGTAAGGTGTCAAAAAATGTGACCACCATTTGAACGCAAGATGCAGTGTTGTAACATTAGAAAAAAACCGAAGTCTAGTATCATGGTGAGGTGTGAAAAATTAACGGTTTGCATTGTATTGCGGGCTCGGTGTCTATAATGAAATAAAATATACATGAGCAGTTTGAAAACATAGGAAGGCATATGAACAACACTGTCTAGCAGCTTCTAAGCAAAAAAGGAAAAGATTGGGAGAGCGTTGTGTATCGGTTGGCAGTAGATATACGCTAAGGGAAGCACTCTAACTGGGAGACTAGATTTAGTGAAAGAGAGTGCGAGCTGTGAAATGAAAAATGTAAGAAAAGAAAGGAAGCATCAGGTGTGTAGCAGGTAAGAACACATTTTTGTTTAAGAACAATACACAGCATAGCAAGAAATACGAACCGATAAAGAACAGTATAAATATTGCAGGCACTATGTCTTTTATAATATATACACATGCGACAACAAAAATGCAATAGTGTGGAGAAGAGTTTGAAAATACAGTGTGTCAAGCTGTAGAGTTGTGTGTATGTGCTTTAGTAGAACAACAGAAATCTATCTGGTCCAAAACTATCGGGTGGTCAATTACAAAAGAGTAACAGACTATCAACTAGGCACGGGTCACTACATAATACAGTGAATCTTTATAATGTCTTTGTGGTGAGTATTGATGAACAGAGACAGTAACTGGGCGTTGGGTGATGAAGTTGTTTATATCATACAATGAGTTAAAAATTTGATCGATTAAAACAGGGGACTGATTTCATTGCTACTGTAGGGAGGTTGTTAAACCCTTTTAGGACAGTGCAGACATGTTTTGGGTAGCTGGGTCTGTTTAACTACTTGTCGGTGTTGATGAAAGTACACAAATAGGATTGACAGTGTGGGGGAGTCATTTTCTATGCATGCAGACCAGACGTGTTGAGGACTCTCTTTGGAAAATTTTAGTTTTCCTATAGCATCTTCATATGTTGTGAAGATACAGAACGTATTTTTGTGTTGTCTTATCATTCATGTATGTAAGGAAGGTAGTTGCCTTCTAAATTAGGTTGGAGCCTAATCTTGAACAGTTAAAGAGAGTTGTAGCTCTCAGTGTAAAAGGGTCATTGCCTTGTGTATACTAGTTGAAGCCAATTAAGAGTTGTAGCTCTTTGTAAGAAGGGGTTGTTTCCCATTGGATTAGTGATGCCGTGGTTTTTCCCATCTTGGGTTTTCGCGAGATAATTCTGTGTGTCTTGTCTTCTTGCTGTGTGCTCTATAATTTCAGCTTCCTATTTAAAGTCTGTATTAAATACTGATTCACCCCCACCCCCTCTCAGTATTGTACGCTTTTCAATGTCAACATATGGGAAAATCTTATCCCAAAGTTGTATCAACCCAAAAGTCCTTCCACAAATCAATCTCCCCAAACAGTGAGGATTTTCTCATAACAACACTCCCCTTTTGACAACAATGGCAAAGGGTTCCAATTGCCTTCACAGATAAACTTTCTTCCACGATCACTCCCCCTAAGGAGTAGATCCCTACATTCAGTCCATAAAATGATGAGGCTCTGAGCACTTCTGGACTAATGCATCTCTGCATCATTTAGTTCTGACTAGGAGGGGCCTGAACCCCTAACATACCTCTGAGATATTCAAAGGTATCTTTCGATAGTGGCTTTGTAAAGATGTCTGCAATCTTCTCTTTTGTACTGATATATTCAAGCTTGATTTCTTTTTCTGCCACCTTGTCTCTTAAGAAGTGATATTTGATAGAAATGTGTTTAGTTTTAGAGTGCATCACCGGATTCTTTGACATGTTTACTATGTTGGTGTTATCACAATGGATAACCACAGGCTCATTAAAATTTATTCCAATGTTTGTCAGCATTTGTTTCATCCAAACAATTTGAGTGCAATTTATAGCAGCAACAACATATTCTGATTCAACAGTAGATTGTGCTATACAATCTTGTTTCTTACTTAGCCAAGAAACCAACTTTTTCCCAAGGAAAAATGCACCACCACTTGTACTTTTTCTATCATCAATATTTCCTTCCCAATCAGCGTTAGTATAAGCATGAAGTTCAAAGCTATCATTCTTGTCATACCATAAACCATAGTCTATGGTCCCTCTGAGATATCTAAGTATCATTTTAACAGCGGCTAGATGAGTCTCTTTGGGTTTTGCCTGATATCTAGCCACAATTCCAATAGCATTAGCAATATCTAGTCTAGTGTGAGTCAGATATTGTAGCCCTCCAACCATTGATCTATACAAAGTCTGAAAAACACATTTTGATTCATCATCAATTGTTAGCTTATTTCCAGTCACCATAGGTGTTCCTACCAGTTTACAATCTTCCATACCGAATTTCTTAAGCAATTATTTGAGATACTTGGTCTAAGAAATGAAAATACTATTCTCATTCTGAGTTATTTGCAGTCTAAGAAATAATTTCATTTCGCCTATCATGGACATATCAAATTCACTTTCCATTTCTTTAGAAAACTTCTTACACAGATCATCATTACCTCCAAAGATAATGTCATCCACAAATACCTCTACTATCAAGATTCCATCTTCAGTAGTTCTTAAGTACAGATTACTGTCCGCATTACCCTTTCTGAATCCAAGTCCAAGTAGATACTTATCCAACCTTACATACCAAGCCCTAGGGGCTTGCTTCAACCCATACAATTCTTTCTTTAACTTGCACACCATGTCTTTGTCTTTGCATAGAGGAAATCCATCTGGTTGTTCTATGTATACCTCTTCTTCAAGGTCTGCATTCATAAATGCAGATTTAACATCCATCTAATATACTTTGAAGTTTTTGTGTGCAGCATAAGATAGAAATAATCTTACTGCCTCTATTCTACCAACAGGAGCAAATGTTTCTTCAAAGTCTATCTCATTCTGTTGTGGAGTTCTAGGAGCAGATGTTTGTCTTTTTATCCCATTCTCTTCACACTAAGGATTGAATAGATCTGATGTAAACTCTCCACCTCTATCTAATCTTAAACACTTTATTTTTAATCCTGATTCATTCTCTACCTTTTCTTTAAACAACTTGAATTTGTCAAATGCTTCTGATTTCTCTCTCAAATAAGTAACCCACATCATTCTATAAAAATCATCAACAAAGAGTATAAAATACCTTTCACCGTAGTATGACTTTGTTCTTGTAGGACCACATAGATATGTATGTACCAGACCCAACTTTCCTTTTGATGTAAATGTTTTGCTTTTATGACTTTTTTTAGTTTTCTTTCCCATAACACATTCTTTGCATACAGTGTTAGAAGGTTTCACAATCATTGGTAGCTCTCTTACTGCATTAGCCATACTTGCTTTCACAATGTTATCAAAGTTAACATGATAGAATCTTTTGTGCCATAACCAACTATCATCCACCTTCGTAACAAAACAAGATGCACCAAATGTGTTTAGTTCAAATACATTACCTCTAGATCTTGAACGGGTCACAATCAGTTTTCCTTCCTTGCTTCTGATAAAGCACTTACCATCAACAAAACTTAATTGAAAGTTTTTATCCATTAACTGTCCAACACTCAACAAGTTATGTTTCAATCCTTCAACAAGTAGTACATTGTCTGTATTAGTCTTTCCATCCAAAGTGATGGATCCTACTCCTATGATGGATTTTGGGAGATTATCCCCAAATCTTACAACACCTCCATCATAATTTACTAATTTAACAAATTTGTTCTTATCACCAGTCATGTGATGAGAACATCCACTGTCAATTATCCATTCAGTCTTCTTGTCAACATGAGATACTAAGGCTTTTTCTTCATGAATTGGTTCATCTTTAATAGCAACAAATCCAATCTATCCACTGTCTAAATCATCATCATCATCAAAGATTCCTTCACTAGCATAATAACATTCTTTATCTCTTTTAATCTTTGCATAATCAGGTTTGTATTTAGGAACTCTTGTAGGACATCTAGATGCAAAATGACCTACCTTATTGCATGAAAAACATTTCAAAGGTAATTTTCCTTCAAATTTGCCCTTACCTCTTTTCTCTCTTCTAGCTATTAGTGCAAAAAGTTCTTCCATCTTCTTTTATTCTTCCATTATCTTCTCCCATTCTTCAGCATATTCACCAAGTTCTTCTCTCAGGTCTTCTTTTCTTGTACTCAGAAGTGCAGATAGTTTCTTGTGTGCGGATGCCCTAAATGCAGATTCAACTTTAGGAGCAACTTCTCCTAATTCCACAGCTTCAAAGGTGGTTAAATTTGCAATCAACATCTCTCTACTAAAGTTTGGAGTTAGGGGTATGGTTTCTTGAATTGACATTGCCTTGAATTTGTAAGTAGGGGTTAGAGATCTGAGAATATTTGCAGTGACTTCATCTTCATCATAAGTACCTCCACAATTTATGATTCCAACCACAGCTTTTGTAACCCTTTGAACATAGGCTCTAATGCTTTCATCTTCATTCATTTGTAGCTTCTCCATTTTTGTCTTCCAGTTCTATAATTTCACTTGTTTGGTATATTTGTCTCCTTCATAGAGTGCCTCTAGTCTATTCCAAATATCATGTGCCAAATCCAGATCTTTAATTTTAGTAAACTCACCTTCAAATAATGCACTAATCAATGCTTCTCTTGCGACCACGTTGCATGAAAATAGTTTCTTTTCATCATCGGTGGCTGACCCTATGTCATTCTCAGCTTTCAAGGTTTCCTTCTTTACAATCATCTAGTAGTCTATGCCCAAGCATAGAAAATGTGTTCGCATCTTATTTTTCCAACTGTCGAAGTTTTCAGGATCAAACTTAGGACTATCCTTCCTATAGTATGCCATTTTCCAAGATCACCTCAAGTTGTTAAGCTTTCTCTCTGAGGACCACAAGCTCTGATACCAATTGTTAGGATTAACAGTCCACAATACAACTAAGAGGGGGGGTGAATCAGTTGTATGACAGAATATTAAACTTTAAACTTTAAGCTTATCAATATCAGATCCAATGAACACAATGAATGCCAACACAATAACATAATATTTTGGTTACGGGGGAACCCTGTTAAAGGTAAAAACCCCGGTGGGAATTAGCACCCATAATGATGTACTAAGAGTATAGTAATCCTTGTTAGAAGATATAGCCCTGTTAGGAACTTATTGAAACATTACAATACATAGTCCTTGTTAGAGGATAGACCTTGTTAGGAGTCAAGAACAAAGGAGGGCTCATTACCCAAAGAAGGTTAAGTCCACCTTGTGAACTCACTAGTTCGTAACAAGTGTATATGAAGAAATACACAATCTTTTTGAACTGTTTGCCAGCAACTATCTTTGCTTGATCAGTTCCAATGAAGTCCACCAATAATCCTCTACTCTACATACAACAGACACAAATTTGCAACCTCCTTATATCACAATTATCACATCCATGTCTCTTCCAAAGAAAAGACCTTTTATTTATACCTTATTACATTTTACCAAGAATAGGTCGGCCCATAAAGCTTTCCTAATTACAAACAATTACATAGGTCATTGCTAAGATACACACAGTATCATAAAAAAGTTTACAATGATTACATTACAACAATTAGAGACCGACATCTTTGAATTATGCTTGCCAAACAAAACACACGCTTCATTCCTTGAGTCGGCTTCCTGATAAGCCATTGCCAGAGTGCACGCCATAGATGACATCACCAATCATTATGTACCTTGCACTGACCAATGAACATCTATCAGTACCTCTTCCATCATCCTGCAAGATCGTATACCTTGAATCCAATCCCTCTGAAATCTATACCAAAAACTCAAAGACTAACTCTGTCAATTCTCACTGTCACAATCTAGTGACCAGTCTTTACCAAAAAATTTGTATCTTCCTTAATATGCATCCATTAATGATGTGATCTCAAATATAAGATCACAACATCCATCTAAACTCTCTTCTAACTTTGCAGCATCTGAAACATCTGTACACCTTCCATACATTGTGATTACCAGTCTAGTTCCTTCATAGAAGCATATGTTGACATCAGTGACAAAACACAAATGACAACAGTATGAGTGCCCATTCAGTAACATAGTGATTAAACATATTAAATGTCTCAATCACCACCCATGTATTAGCAATATCCAACATATATTTCAAGGGTCTAGATGTGAGATCAAGAAAGGATATTCTGGAAGAATAATTGTGAAATTAATAAGGAATGGTAAATTCTATTACATAAAATAAAACAAAGGAAATATGTGTTTGATGGTGCAATCTAGTGAATGTTAGCTATGAAATGAAAGGATGGGACACATTAATTTTGACAACATGGTGAAGATTAGTTCTACTCATGCAATGAGAGATCTACCAAGGAGTGTCAAGTATGTTAATATAGTGTGCAAATAATGTCAGATGAGTAAGTAGAAAAGGACCGAATTCAAGAACAAGAACTTATCTTCTACAAAACCTCTAGAGTTGATGCATATTGACCTATGCAAACCTACATGAACAAGAGGACTAAATAGTGAAAGGTACTTTATGTTGCTTATTGATTATAACTCTATAATGATATGGGTTACTTCTTTAAAAGAAAAAATAGACATCTTAGATAGATCTAATCTATTCCACTCATTCTCATGAGAGATGGGTTCTTGTGTGCCACTACTAATGAAACATAGGTCAATTATTTTGACTCAAAAACTACACAGTTGAATCTATAAAGAATATAGAGTAACACTATATTCTGGAAACACATAGGAATGATGCTCTGTTTCAGTAATGAATAAATTCAAAATCCCCAAAACAGGGTAGAGACAAAACATAAACAAAGAGTTGAAGAAATATGCAAGCTTCTCCTTGCTTCTATTTAAACTGAAATCACTTCTACAGTAAGAAAAATAAACTTGCAGCTATCTGGGGCTGCATACAAACTTCTTAGAGCTTCTCAAAACTCTTACAAGATTATCTAAAGCAATCACTACTTAACAGAATAATCATTTACAACTGTTGTTGAAAAAATTCTCTGATAAAAAACAAATTATTACAACAAACTTAATCCCTTGCTAATGCATACAAAAATGAACTTCTTACATTCATTATATGTGGAAGAATAAAGACATTCTTCCCTTTATAGAAAATTTTTTGTCCAAAAGAAGAAATTGGAAGTCCAAAGAAGAAATCAAATTTCCCCAAAATCTGATTTGAACTTATCTCTCAAAGTCCACACAAAAAATCAGATTTAAACTTTATCATTTAAAAAAGTCAAATAAGGAGGCTAAGATAGTCAGATTTTATTTTGAAAATCCAACACTCCCCCATTGTCTTGAGCCAACAAACAAGATCATGCTTGATTCAAACTAACTACGCCTAGATTTCTCCTTAGGTGCTCAAAACTTGCAATGCCCAATGGCTTGGTGAAAATGCTTGCTAAATGTTGCTCTAACCGACAAAACTCCATTTTTATTTCACCATTCTCAACTAATTCTCTAATAAAATGATATTTGATTTCAATGTCCTTGCTTCTTCCATGAAACATTGGCTTCTTCGACAAAGATATTGAGGAAATATTGTCACAAAATATTGTGGTTCCATCCTCTTGTTCTTCCTTCAAATCTGCCAAGATTCTTCTTAGCCAAATAGCTTGACATGTTGCATTTTCTGCTATATATTCAACCTCTGCTCTAGATTCAGCAAATATGGGTTGTTTCTTAGAAGCCCGTGAGATTACACCTGAACCCATGTGAAAGACATATCCAGAAGTGCTCTTCCTATCATCCAAACTCCCTGTCTAATTGCTAGCTATGTAGCCAATAAGACCAAAAACATTTGCTGCAGTATACAAAATACCATATCTGTTGGTGTCATTCACATACCTTAGGATTCTCTTTCCCGCTTCCCAATGGGAGTCCTTTGGAGTTTCCATAAATCTGGAAATCAAACTTACTGCATGCAAATGTATGGCCTAGTAGTTGTTAAATATATCAAACTTCCAACTAAACTTTTATATAAAGTTGGATTCACATTGTTGTTGAAATCTTTCTTGCTTAACTTTAAACCTACCAAAGTTGGTGTTGGGGTAGGCTTGCTACTTTTCATTTTAAATCTCTCCAAGATCTGATTTGCATATATTTCTTGAGAGATAAAAATACCATCATGCATTTGTTTTACTTCGATGCCTAGAAAATATCTCAAGAGACCTAAGTCTGACATTTCAAACTCACTTTTCATGGCCTCTTTAAAATTAGCAATGAGGAAATCATTATCCCCAGTAAAGATTAAATCATCAACATACAAGACAACAATTAAAATATTACCATTATCTTCATTGATGTAAAGAGTGGGCTCACCATCGCTTTTACAAAAGTCATTGCTTATCAAATATGAGTCAATTCTGCTATACCATGCTTGTGGAGCTTGCTTAAGCCCATAAAGAGCCTTCTTCAGCCTATACACTTTACTTTCATGGCCTAGAACTTCATAATCAGGTGGCTACTCCACATAAACCTCTTCTTTCAATACTTCATTCAAGAAGGCGGACTTCACATCCATTTGATATACCTTCCATTTGTGTTAGGCTGCAATTGCTATGACAGCATGCATGGTTTCCATTCTAGCAATAAGGGCATAGGTCTCATCATAATCTCTACCAAACTGTTATTTGTCCCCCTTGACCACCAATCAAGCCTTATGCCTATCTATTTTTCCTTCAACATTGCTCTTGGTCTTGTAAACCCATTTAACTCTAATAATTTTCTTGTTGGAAGGTCAATTAGTGGGCTCCCAAGTTTCATTTCTATTTATTGCATCCATTTCTTCATCCATGGCCTTACACCATTTTTCTTATTTTTCAACATCCTCAAAATAAATTAGATCACAATGAGAAAATAATGCAAAATTGATATTTTCATCAAATTCATTTTCATACCTTTCATCTTGGTATATCTCCCTTAGACTCTTGGTCTTTCTTGGCACTTGGGAGGTGAGAGTGGGATCCTAGCTCTCAGTATTGTTATTGTTGTTCTTTGTGGGGCAAATTTGTAGCCTTCTGGAAAGACATATCCGGACATATCCAGCATTTTTTTGTCCGGAGTTACCACAACCTCTGCCTCTTGAACCTCGTCCAAAGTTGTTTCTTCCTCTTCTCCTGCCTCTTGCATTGGCTTGAGCTCTGAAAGCTTGTTCTTGAGAAGAATTTGCAGACCTATTAATGTGATGCTCATGGGTTTGGAAAGAACCCATTAACTCATCAATATTCATTAATGAGAGATCATTTGCCTCTTCAATAGAAATTACTAGATTATCAAATTTTGAGGGCAGACTTCTCAAAAATTTCTCTACTATTCTTTTCTCCTCCATGGTTTCTCCATTGGTTCTCAACTGGTTTATCAAACCAGAGAGTCTTAAGCTTAAATCTGAAATGGACTAATTGTCTTTCATGAGAAGAGTCTCAAACTCTCTTCGAAGCATTTGGAGCTTCACTAAATGAACTTTTTCAGTCCCTTTAAAACTTCTATGAAGAATATCCCAAGCTTCTTTGAAATAATCAGTTGTTGCTATTCTGGGAAAGATTGCCTCTGTCAAGGCAGTTTCTATCAAGCTCAAATCTTTTTCATATTTCCTCCTTGAATTCTTCAACTGAGTCTTTTGATTGTTTGTGAGGGTAGCAAATAGAGTTGGGTCGGTCACATCCGACAAGCTCCCACAATTCATTTGCAGTCATAACAGTTCTCATCTTCTTTGCCCAAACATCATAATTTTTTCCATTGAAGGACGGTGGTTGCTGCCAACTCTTTCCTACATCTCCAGCCATGTCTCTTGTGCAAGATAAACAAATACCCAGAAAAAACAAATGCCCAAACTCACAAGGATTGAGGGCCAATCAGCTCTGATACCATGTAAAGAATATAGAGTAACACTATATTCTGGAAACACAGGAATGATGTTCTGTTTCAGCAATGAATAAATTCAAAATCCCCAAAACAGGGCAAAGACAAAACATAAAGAGAGAGTTGGAGAAATATGCAAGCTTCTTCTTTCTTTTATTTAAACTGAAATCACTTCTACAATAAGAAAAATAAACTTGCAGCTATTTGGGGTTGCATACAAACTTCTTAGAGATTCTCAAAACTCTTACAATATTATCTAAAGCAATCACTTCTTAATAGAATAATCATTTACAAGTGTTGTTGAAAAACTTCTCTGATAAAAAACAAAGTATTACAAAAAAATTAATCTCTTGTTGTTGCATACAAAAATGAACTTAAATTCATTATATGTGGAAGAATAAAGACATTCTTCCCTTTATAGAAAATTTCTCCAAAATCTAAAGAAGAAATCAGATTTTCCCAAAATCTGATTTGAACTTATCTCTCAAAGTCCACACAAAAAATCAGATTAAAACTTTATCATTTAAAAAAGTCAAATAAGGAGGCTAAAATAATCAGATTTTATTCTGAAAATCCAACACTCCCCCATTGTCTTGAGCTGACAAAGAAGATCATGCTTGATTCAAACTAACTATGCCTAGATTTCTCCTTAAGCGCTCAAAACTTGCAATGTCCAATGGCTTGGTGAAAATGTCTTCTAGCTGCTGCTCTGACCTGCAAAACTCTATTTTTATTTCACCATTCTCAACTAATTCTCTAATAAAATGATATCTAATTTCAATGTGCTTGCTTCTTCCATGAAACACTGGCTTCTTCGACAAAGCTATTGAGGAAATATTGTCACAAAATATTGTGGTTCCATCCTCTTGTTCTTCCTTCAAATCTGCCAAGATTCTTCTCAGCCAAATAGCTTGACATGTTGCTGCATTTATTGCTATATATTCAGCCTCTATTGTAGATTGAGAAACTATGGGTTGCTTCTTAGAAGCCCATGAGATTACACCTGAACCCATGTGAAAGACATATCCAGAAGTGCTCTTCCTATCATCCAAACTCCCTGCCCAATCACTATCTATATAGCCAATAAGACCAAAAACATTTGTTGCAGTATAAAAAATATCATATCTGTTGGTGTCATTCACATACCTTAGGATTCTCTTTCCCGCTTGCCAATGGGAGTCCTTTGGAGTTTCCATAAATCTGGAAATTAAACTTACTACATGCATAATGTCTGGCCTAGTAGTTGTTAAATATATCAAACTTCCAACTAAACTTCTATATAAAGTTGGATTCACATTGCTGCTACAATCTTGCTTGCTTAACTTTAAACCTACCAAAGTTGGTGTTGGGGTAGGCTTGCTACTTTTCATTTTAAATCTCTCCAAGATCTGATTTGCATATATTTCTTGAGAGATAAAAATGTCATCATACATTTGTTTTACTTGATGTAGAATCTTGATAGTGATATGACGAAGCTCTATGGTTAAGTGTGTTGAACCTTTGGTATGTCATTGATGTCAATCTAATTCATCAGTCGATCAGATGTTAATAATATAGTTAATATGATCTCTCATTTCGTCTCATCAGTTAGGAATTAAAGGTGCTTCATATTCATGTCATTTGAATGATAGGAACAACAACAACAATACAAATAAAGAACAACCCATTTTATGCATTATTTTATATCAACATAAATAATCAAAACAAAAATGTCAATTTTTTATTAGTGTTATTTACTGATAAATGAGCATAGACTAATCAATTTACAATGAAGTGTTATTGGAGGTAATGCATTTGTGAATTGATGAATTCCTTTAGTAAATTAATCTGAATTTTAAAAAATGGAAAATCAATTCTTATTGGAGGATAGCGATTTTTTGGTTCAGATTTATATCAAATCAATACATATCAATTTCTAAGTGTAAATACCAAAACAATGAGTAAGAATTTGATACCGATTTGGAAGAGAGATTACTATGGAATCGGTTTCTGCCTTATATCAATATGGAATATAATTAAGTTTGAATTGTTTAACAGTTGGTTTTCGATATGTATTAAACAAATTAAAAAGTTAATTGCTTCATATTGGTGTTTGGCAAAATTGGTTAAAGAATCGGTTTTTGAAATGAAAAATCTCATTATTTTAAAAGAAAAAGAGATATCGGTTTATAGAACTGATTTGGGCAAATTAATTTTTTCTAAACTAAATTATTTTTTTCTAAACAATCGATTGGAATGGACAAAGAATTGTTATGAGAAATTGATCAGCACTAATGACTCAATTTAAAAGGTTCATACTGATTTGAAAGGAAGACTAAAAAGCCTAATCTATTTGATAAGAATCGGTTACATATTATTAAAGTAAAAACAGTAAGACATTTTGTATAATGATTATCAGCTCTTGAAAAGGATTGTAAAGGTATCGGTTTTAGGCATAAATTGGTTTATAATTACCAGTTTTTCAGAAACCAATTTATACAGTCATCTTCCGAGTGTTACAAAAGTAGTCGACAATCAGAAAATATGTGGTGTGCATTGGAAAAAGAAATTGATGCTTCTGAATCATTCCATTAAAGACATGAAGAGGATTTGTTGAAGGTATCTGATGACAGAGAATTTATGGAGGAGACAGATGTAAAAGGATGCAAAATAATAGTATGAAATAATTCTGATCTTTCAGTTCTAATTACTCGATTATGAGATTCCATTATAAACATTTCTTGTGGTGTATATCATTCAGTAATTTGAGTTCTCTTTTGTGAGTTCAATTCTGTCATATTGGAGACTGCTTACAGTAATTTGGAACAGAGAAAAGATTGACTTCATATGAACAGTGTTTGTGTTTGATATTACTTTTCAGATATTCTCATATTGTTGATTAGTGAAGATTGAAACATTGGTTATTGACACGAATGGAAATTGATCAAATTTGAGATCATATGTAGATTTGAAAGTGTTAATATTTGTTTTTGCAGACAGCATTTGATTGAAACAGTGTTTGCTACAGGAACTTTGAAGACAACATATGGAAGAGGTTTTGATATGTGATATGCGATATGTGAATCAAAGTGGTATTTAGTGTTTTGAATTGTAGCAGAGAAACCCTCTGACTATATCATTTTTTTAATCTGTAAAGTGGAGTGGGTGCTTCTATTTAAAAGTGGGTTTGGTGCTCCATGAAGTGGGTGCTTCAGAATTTGTAATGGATGGGTGTTTCTTGGGGTAGGTTATCTTAAAATTGTAAAGGGTTTTGATGCTTTCCAAAGTTGCAGCTCTAAAACATTTGTCTTGAAAGATTAATAAAAAGATGATATTGAAAATGGTTTTTCACCCTCTGGATTTTTCTACTATAAAACTTGTGTCAAACTTGTTGTGGGTTATTTACCTTATCTATTTTATAATCTCATTATTTTTTATTAAGTAAAATAGGTTTTGAAGGGGTCCCGAAACCCTGTACATTTTGGTCAAATAAGGTTTTCAATACAGCGCTCTAAAATAATGCAGATCAAGACCAAAATGAGGCTTTTGCTACAGGCTCCCACAACCTAGATAAAGAATGGTACCAGAAAAAGATACTGGGACCCATACTAGAAAAACCGTTGCTTGAAAGATTATATAGTTTTTATCAGTAGCCCAAAGACTATCAGTGGTTAGCAGAGAGCCTACCAACCACCGAGATAAATCATTTTTTCCCTTTCTAGGAATGGAGGGACATGTCAAAGGAGGGTTGCTATTTAGATCTTTTCTTGCCTTTAACCGAAGTCCACCCAACATCCGCACGCATGGCCGAATCCTGCCGAGATATCAGATCAAGATTAGTAGCGCCCAAAACTGGATCAACAGGAGAATGTCCTAGAATAGGGCCACCAGGAACCGGAGAAAAAATAGCGTGGGACGAGTCATTGGCCATCGAACCAACATGATCTAGTGGAGCAATGTCGATGGGAGGGGCAGACACCCCACAACCAACAAGGACTCGAGATGCAGAAACAAGACTGATTGAAGAACCAAGTAAGGGAGCATCCCGCAGGGGAAAGCCAGAGGCAGAACCAAGAGGCACTGGGGCCTCAGGAGGCTCCTGGGATGAAGAAACAACTTGAGAAAAGCTTCGAGAAGTTGAGGCCTTAACAACAGAATAGTGGTGAGAGGAGGCTCCCTTCCACCAAGAAGCAGGTTTATTGGCCTTTTCCAATTCACATTGGTCTGCTAAGTGACTAGTTTTAAAACATCTCCTGCATCTGAATGGGAGACCTTCATAATCCAAGGGTTGAATCCAAGATCCTTTGGGATGTTGTAGCTTTATCTTTTCCGGAAGACCCTTGGAATAATTCAAATCAACAAGTATTCTAGCATATGTTGAGTGAAGGATATCATCAAATTCCTCATCAACCATCAGAAAGTCTCCAAGAGCCTCCCCCACAATCTCAAACAGAGAATCAACCTAGAAGTGAAGAGGGAGGTTGGGGAGCCTCACCCAAGTGGGAACCTTAGAGAAGGTCTCAGTAGAGGCATCAAAGTTGTGGTGCCAGGGCTTGACCATGAGCATGAATATGTCATCCCAGCTAAAAAAATGATCACAAAGTATTAGTTTCCTATCAGCTAGGTTCTCAAACTTGGCTATGAAAAAACCCCTCGCTTGAGGGAAAATGTGAATTGTTGGTGAAATCATGGGTTCCCACTGGCTTGATATCCAAGCATGCAGATCCGGGAGACTCGGCCAAAAGCCCTTGAACCTATAGATGAGACCATGATCTGCGAAGACAGAGGCTGCAGAATCAATATCTTTCACTACCTCATCTTCCAAAAGAATGAGAAGAGGACTAGAAACAGGGAGGGGGGAAGCACCTCTGAGACCAGAGGCAGACTTTTGAGAGGTAGCAGGCTTGGGCTTAGAAGTAGCACCAGGAGTTGCAACCCCACCCACCATACGAACCCTGCTAGAAGGAGCACTGGCATTTCCAACAACTCCCAGATCCACGGCTTCTGCAATAGAAGGCCCAGGCGCATCCATGGTAGGGGCATCAGGTCCAGACAGCAGGGCCGGCAACCATGCCTGAGCAGGAAAGCACGCTGAGGTAGGAGCAAGGCAACCAGGTGCAAGACCAAAGAGGAGGGCATCTGTAGTGCGGGGAGGGGTTTTCTCGAACACATGAGCAAGGGGGCATCCAGGCGCAAGACTAGAGAGGAGGGCACTTGCAGAGCGGAAGACGGCATTCCCAAACGCGAGAGCATGAGCGGGAACAAATTTTTGAACTGGAGCGGCCATCTCTACGTGATTATTACAGGAGTCTTGTGTTTTTATAATCTCATTGTTATCTTGTGATATTCATGTTATAAATGTTTCAACAATTTCAATTTTTTTATGTACTACTGATTCACCCCCTTCTCAGTGGCTTTTGTATTCCAACAAGTGGTATCAAAGCAAGATAGTTTAATGATAGAAGGAAGTTTGCATTTAAAAAGAAGAAGAGTCTAATTGCTGATGTACCTGATAGTGAATCAAGTAGTTCATCTTGTGATGATAATGATATTATGTTTATGACTATTGAAACTACTTGTCAAGAACCTGAAAGTGAGTTGGATAGTGATGAAGAACTTGTTGAGGCTGATCTTGAATGTCAGTTGTTGTATGCACTTAAGAAGATTTAAGGAATTGAAAAAAGACTTACATGCTCAAAATGAACAATCATTAAAGGATAAATAAATTCTTTGTAATGAAACTAAGGCCTTAGAACAACAAGTTGCAAATTTGAAATTAAAAATAGAGGAACAAAAGAGGATTATCTTTGTGACTAAGAATGATTTAAAATCCAAATATGAGGAATGTAAAAGGTTAGAAAGTGAATTAGTAATGTACAAAAAGAAACTTGAAAAGTATGAGAATATTGCTTTAGAAGACATGTTAAGGAAGCAAAGAAGAACTGACAATCTAATTGGATTGGGTTTTGAACTTAGACAAGGTTCTAATAACAAAAAGGATAAATCTTTGTTTGATGTGTTCAGATCTGAAAATGAAAGTATAGCAATAGATGGGCAAGTTAAGAATAACAATCCTTCACATCATAGTTCAAAATCAGATTATGTTCTTGAATTTGAAAGTGTGTATTTCAATCAGCTTTCTAAGGACAACAAATATATGATTAAAAGTTCTGCATTCACTGGTCAAAGGTCTCAAATCAGATTTAAGTTTAACTCCTTTGATGGATATTGCTTCTTTTGTCATCAATTTGGGCATAGATTAAGTAATTGTAACTTCGCATCGAAGAGGTATTCTAAATTTCAATTTGATTATTTTTTTATCTAGAATAAATACTCTAAGGTGTTATAAGTACAATCTTTTTGGGCATATTAAGAAATATTCAAAATCTGTGTTTTTTTAAAGAAATCAACCCTTTTCTGATCCAAAAGTTGACAAAGAGTTAGAAAAATCAGAAGTTAAGATGGTTAAGGTGTGGAGGCCTAAAATTGGTAAATCTATGTTTGTACAAGTTGCTTTACATTCTGAAAATAAAGACTTGTGGATCATAGATAGTGGCTACTCTAATCATATGACAGGGGATAAGAAAAAGTTCACAAACCTAGTAAACTATAAGGGTGGTTGTGTAAGCTTTGGTGATGATTTTTCCAAATAGATAAAAGGCTTAGGCTCACTAATGTTAAGTGATAACATTCCCATTCATGATGTGTATTATGTAGAAGGCTTAAAGTACAATCTTCTGAGTGTTTGTCAAATATGTGATAATGGTTATGAAGTTTTGTTTGATGATCATGGTTGTCATATTAAGTTGAAATCAGTAAAGTTGGTGGCATTGGGTAAAAGGTCTAAAAGTAATGTTTACAACTTGAAGGATATCATAGATACTAATGATCATGAAGATGTTTGTCTTATGGGACAGGGGAATGAAAATTGATTATGGCACAAAAGGCTTGGGCATTTGAACTTTGACAATTTGGTAAGATTTAGCGAGCATCATAAGGTAAGAAGCATGCCACCTATACATAAACTGGAAATGTTGTTTGTGAAGGGTGTCTACATGGTAAACAAACAAAAGTTAGTTTTTCTTCAAATGAACACTTTTCTACTAAGCCATTACAATTAGTACATACAGCTTTATGTGGTCCTACAAGGACAATATCTATTAATAGTGAAAAATATTTTATGCTCTTTATAGATGATTACACCAGGATGACATGGATAACCTTCTTAAAACACAAATCATAAGTATTTAACAAGTTTAAGATTTTCAATAAAATGGCAGAGGAGTCAAATATGAAGATCAAGTTCTTGATTTCTGACAAAGGTGGTGAGTACACTTCAAAAGAGTTTGTTAACTACTATGAGCAACATGGTATCAAGAGGCAATATGGAGCAGCTAGAACTCCTCAACAAAATGGAGTTGTTGAGAGAAAGAACCGAATCGTAAAGGAGATGGCAAGGGCTATGTTGGATGAATTAAAACTATCAGATAGATATTGGAAGGAAGCTTCCCATATAGTTGTATATACATTAAACAAAGCACAACTCTAGGTAAGGACAAAGTATACTCCCTATGAGTTATGGTATGGTCATCCTGCATCTCTTAAGCATTTCAATATTTTTGGTAGTAAATGTTTAATTAGACATTCTGATAATAATGTTGGAAGTTTTGATTCACATTATGATGAAGGCATATTTTTAGGATATTCTTCACAAAGTAAAGCTTACAAATGCTTAAATAAAAGGTTGAATAAACTTGTTGAAAGTGTGCATGTAAAAGTTGATGAAGTTGTACATGATAAGCAAGAGGTAAAGGTGGATGATACTCTTGTTCAGGAAACTAAAAAAGAAGTAATCAGATCAAAATTTTAAAATGGAATGAAAGAAAGTGACAAGAAAGAAGAAGAAGCAAATCAGACTTCTCTTGTCACACAGGAACAAAATTTGTAGGGAAGATGTTAAAGAAATATCATCCTCAAGATCAGATTATAGAAGACAGGAAAACATGCTAATCTTTTCTTACTATCTGAAATAGAACCTAAAAACTTCACTAAAGCAAGTAAAGATGAGTTTTGGATTAAGGCTATGGAAGAGGAACAAAGTCAGATAGAAAAAAACAAAACTTGGGAATTAGTACCAAGACCTAAGGATAAAAATGTAATAGACCTACTAAATGGGTCTTTAAAAAAAAGTTATGAAAATGGAAAGATAGAAAGGAATAAAGATAGACTAGTTTGTAAACATTATGCACAAATAGAAAGTGTAAATTTTGGTGAAACCTTTGCATCGGTTGCTAGACTTGAGGCTATAAGGATATTGCTTTCATTTTTAGCTTATAAAAGTTTTAAAATGTATCAAATGGGTGTTAAAACAACATCCTTGAATGGTTATCTTGATGAGGAAGTGTATATGGAACAACTAGAAGGCTTTGAGAACAAGGAATGCCCTAATCATGTTTATAGGTTAAAGAAGCCTCTTTATGGTTTGAATCAAACCCCAAGGGCTTGGTACTCTAGATTGGATCAGTATCTCATCAAATGTGGTTTTAAAAGAGGTGGAGTTGATAGCAATTTGTATATCAAGGTTGAAGGTGAATATGTTCTCATTATTCTTGTTTATGTTGATGATATTTTATTTGGCTCTAATGATGAGTGCTTAAGCCAAGGATTTTCAGAGTTAATGCAATCTGAATTTGAAATGTCTATGCTTTGGGAGTTGTTATACTTTCTTGGAATGCAGATTTCTTAGTTGCCAAATAGAGTATTTTTGTCACAAACAAAGTATGCTAAAGAGATGCTTAGGAAGTTTCACATGGAAGATTGTAAGCCTATGGGAAAACCAATGGTAATAGGTTGTAAACTCGCTAAAACAAATGATTCTCCTGATGCAGATCAAACAACATATAGATCCATGATTAGAAGCTTATTTTGTCTTACTGCTTCTAGGTTTGACATAATGCATGTTGTGTGTCTTGTTGCTCAATTTCAATCTTCACCCAATGAATCTCATGTTAATTTGGTTAAAAGGATTTTCAGATATATAAAAGGAACTTTGGACTATGGTCTATGGTATCCAAAGCATGATTATTTTAAATTTTTTGCTTATACTGACTCAGATTGGGTTGGATGTCTTGATAACAGAAAAAGTACTTCCGGGGCAGCATTCTTATTAGGAGGCAGACTTGTGTGTTAGCATAGTAAGAAACAAGACACTACTACTCTTTCTAGAGCTGAGGCCAAATATATTGTTGCATGTTGTTGTTGTCAAAAGGTTATTTGGATGGTGCAAACACTGTCAAATATGAAGGTTAAGTGTTTCTAAACCAGTCTCTATCTTTTGTGATAATCAAAGCACAATCAACATTTCTAAAAATCCAGTTATACAATCTCATATAGAGTACATTGATATTTGTTACCATTTCATTCGAGAGCATATGTTGAATGGTAATGTTGTTTTGGAGTGTGTTCCTTCTTCTAATCAGTTAGCTGATATTTTTACAAGGCCTTTGTCCAAGGAAATTTTTTAAGGATTAAGAACGAGATTGGGGTCTTATCCCTCTCTTCTTTTCCCTAGTTTCATAAGTATGTGGATAGGTTTCAAGGGGAGATTTCATCTTTATTCTTTTCTTAATTTGAAACCTTTTTTGAGTCCTCATTGTCATTTATGTCAAGGGGGAGAAAAGAAATGCAATCAGTCAGCTAATGGTAATGTGCAATCAGCAAATGGTAATGATGTTGATGTTTTGATGTTTGATGAAATCAGCACATGCATGTATGTATATGGATCAGCAAGTACAGATGTTCTGATTAAGTAAAAATAGGATTTGAAAGGTCACGAAACCTTATACAAAAGCATCAAAAGATAGGGCAATGAAAGACCATAATACAACTGTGGTGCCCCACCAACCAAACCAAAGGAACGGACCATTGTTCCTACCAATTGGAATAAAAAATATCCAAACTATCCACAACAAAGGGCGATCAAGATTTACATTTTTTCTCATCCTTATGTGAACGTAAATTCATATCAAAAGCAGTGGAAGATTTAAATCTCTTTCTCTTAATTGTTGTCCATCCATCCTCCACATTTTCAACAACCTTCTACCAAGCCAAAGAAGAGCTAAAAGAGCCCACTAAAGGGCAGGTCATATCAGAAACCACTAAAGGAACAGGAATAGCACCACGACCAGAGACAACATCAACGATCTGGTCAGGGACAGTAGTAGAAACACCAGAAGGGGCAGCAATAACAGTCTAAACCAAAGCCGTGTCAGAGATAGCAACAGTAGCTTCAAAGATAGCATCAAAAGCTTCAGAAGCTCCAGCCAAAGCATGATTAGTCTGAGGAGAGCAAGCAACCGAACCCCCGTCCTTAGAGACTTTGCGAACCGTATAATGGTGGTCAGAAACCCCCAACTACCAAGTAGGCGATTTCTTCGATTTAACCTTATCAGATAAACACTATGCAGCAAGATGGCCAGTCTTGTGGCATTTTCAACACCTGAACGGAATACTCTCATAATCTAGATTCTGAGTCCAAGAGCCCAAAGAAGAAGCTAAAGTTATCTTCTCAGGAAGACTATAAAAAATATCAACCTCCACAAGAATATGAATCCACCATTTGGAAATCTCCAATAGCCTCACCTACTGATTCCAAAACAGAATCCAACCAAAGATGAAGGGGGAAATTCGGCAATCTTACCCATAAGGGTATTTTATTAAAGGACTCTGAAAGAGGGTCAAACCCCTAATACCAAGGTTTGGCCATCAGGGGGAAACTCTCCTCCCAAGTGAAACAACTATCACACAAAATAATTTTCCTATCTTCAACATTTTCAAACTTTACAATAAAAAAACCCCTTGCCACAGTGTATATTTGAACAGCATCAGTTAAGATGGGTTCCCAATGCTTGGAATCCAAGCATACAAATCAGAAAGAGAGGGTCAAAAACCCCTAAAATGAAAGATAGCAACATTGGAAGAGAAGTCTTCCACAATTTTAGAAATCTCATCAACTATATCAGTATCAAGATTAACCACAAGGAGTTTACTTACAGAAATAGGCTGCACAAGAGGAGACGACTGAGAACCCCCTTACCAGCAGAGGCAGGACCATGAATTCCTGCTTCAAAGGCAGCCACATCAGCATAGGAGATCGCGAAACCACCAAATGCAGATGCAGCAGACCCCAAAACCCCCGGAGATCCAAGCCCACCCGCCAGAGAAGGCCCAAGCAAAGAAGAGCCGCCAGTCGCCAGTAAAGCAGGACCAAGGACGAAGGCGTCAACAGAGCGAGACACAGTCCCGGACGCCAGGGCATGAGCGCGTTCAAAAAAAAATTGTGCGGGAGCAGCCATCGAAAACTTAGCAAGTACAGATGTTAGTACAGCAATGTTAAGGTATTTTTTTCTTGGTTTTCTTTGACAGGGGGAGCATTGCTACAAGTATTGACATCAATGCCAAATGGGGAGTATGTTGAACCTTTGGTCTTGTCATTGATGTCAATCTGATTCATCAGTCGATGAGCGACAAAAATAGAAAAAATAATACAAATACAAAACAACACATTTTCTGCATTATTTTATATAAACAAAAACAAATCAGAAATTAAATGTCAATTTTTTATTACTATTCTTTATTGATAAATGAGCATACAGTAATCAATTTGCAGTGAAGTGTTATTGGAGGTAATGCGTTTGTGAATTGATGAATTCCTTTAATAGATTAATCTGAAGGTTTCATTTGAAAGAAAATGAAAAATCATTTCTTATTGAAGGATATGGATTTTTTTGGTTCAGATTTATATCAAATCAATGCATATCAGTTTCTAAGTGTAAATACCAAAACAATGAGTAAGAATTCGATACGGATTTGGAAGAGAGATTATTATGGAATTGGTTTTTGCCTTAAATCAATATGGAATATAATTAAGTTTGAATTGTTTAACAGTTGGTTTTTTATATGTATAGAAACAAATTGAAAAGTTAATTGCTTCATATTGGTGTTTGGCGACATTGGTTAAAGAATCGATTTTTGAAATGAAAAATCTCATTGTTTTAAAAGTAAAAGAGATATCGGTTTATAGAACCGATTTGGGCAAATTGTTTTTTTCTAAACTAAGTGGTCCACAACCGATTGGAATGGACAAAGAATTGTTATGAGAAATTGATCAGCACTAATGACCCGATTTAAAAGGTTCATACTGATTTGAAAGGAAGATTAAAAAGCCTCATCTATATGATAAGAATCGGTTACATGTTCTTAGAGTAAAAACAGTAAGACATTGTTGTATAATGATTATTGGTTTTCGGAAAAGATTGTCAAGGTATCGGTTTTAGACATAAATTGGTTTATAGTTACCATTTTTTAGAAACCGATTTATACAGTCATCTTCTGTGTGTTATAAAAGTAGTCAACAATCAGAAAACATGTGGTGTGCATTGGAAAAGAAATTGATGCTTCTGAATCATTCCATTAAAGACATGAAGAGGATTTGTTGAAGGTATCTGATGAAAAAGTATTTATTGAGGAGACAGATGTAAAAGGATGCAAAATAACAAAATGAAATAATTATGATCTTTCATTTCTAATTAATGGATTATGAGATTCTGTTATAAACATTTCTTGTGATGTATATCATTCAGCAATTTGAGTTCTCTTTTGTGAGTTCAATTATGTCATATTGGAGACTGCTTACAGTAATTTGGAACAAAGAAAGAATTGACTTCATATGTACAGTGTTTGAGTTTGATATTACTTGTTCATACATTCTCACATTGTTGATTGGTAAAGATTGAAACAGTGGTTATCGATAGGAATGTGAATTGATCAGATTTGAGATCATATGCAAATTTGAAAGTGTTAACATTTGTTTTTGCAGACAGCATTTGATTGAAACAGTGTTTGCTACAGGAACATTGAAGACAGCATATGGAAGAGGTTTTGATATGTGATATGTAAATCAAAGTTGTATTCGGTGTTTTGAATTGTAACAAAGAAACCCTCTGATTATATATTTTTTTATTTGTAAAGGGAAGTGGGTGGTTCTATTTAAAAGTGGGGTTGGTGTGATGCAGAGGCATCATAGGCCCATTCAACATCCCTTGTCTCTTAGGACAAATTCCATCTTCTTGATGTAAACACAACTTCTCACATCAAATATCCCATTACAAAACCCTACTCCAACTTCCCAATTGGATCAACTCACAAGGTTACCAACCCTTCACTCACTCTCCCAATCTCCGATTGCAACCCAAAACCCTAAGTCTGATCACACTCTCAAGGTGCCTTAACTTCGCAATGTCATAATAATAGGATCAACTCATAGATCCTTAGGACTGATCACAAACTCCTTTGTCCCTTCCAAGTGACCTCTTAATGGTCAGGCCTATTTGTTTCAGGCCTCCTCTCACACTCCTCAATGCACTTACCCAACAAACAACCACTCATAACCTCTGATTACACATGTCCCTTAATCATGACCTCTGATTGTCTCAACTTCCCCTTGATCCTATGACAGCAATACACATCCCATCCTTCATAAACTCAACCTAGGATCTCCTCCCTCTCACTGATCCCATCAAAACATTGTCCATTTAGCATTTGGGGTTCTACAATACCCAATTAACGATGTCATCACATTGACTGTTAGTGTCTTATTCCCTTAGCCCTCACAAATAGGACTCTATCTTGAACCAAACCCTTAACCCTTTGGACTCTATCCCTCACAACACTTTGGACTTTTCCCACACCTCTCCAACTCTTAATGCCCTAACAACAATAGTTCTTCCAACTAATAACAAGATTGAATGTCTCTACTGTCCAACCCATGACAGTTATGTCTATACCTTCAAACAATCATCCTATTAACCATAACTGGAACACTCCTTTATTTCCAAACCTTTAGACACAATCTTGGAGTCTTCATTCTCCATTTCATACCCCTCGTAACACTCCTCAAACTCTCTGAGTGGACAAAGTCTTACCATTTACCTTGTTACTGTTCTGTCAGCACTGTGACAGTTTCACAGTCCCATTCATGGATTCATTGCACGTGGAAATTGATGCATGGATCCCTGCAGACATAAAGAGATAAAATACATACGTTTCCCCATCTCTTGACCAAACATGGGGTTGTGATCCACGTTGAAATAGTGCAAATCTGCATTCATAAGTTTACTGATTACCCTACCCGAGGGTTTACTGGTCTACACAAAATCTTGGATAACTTTATCAAATCTTAATGAGATTACTTGAAACAAAGACCAAAATGAAGGGTATTCAATCCCTCATCAATTCCAACAGAAGATAGATTAAAACATCAAAACATTCATAATGAAAAACTAATGGACTCAAACTGTAGAACTGAACAAAGTCATGAAAATAGTGCAAAAAATCACTTCTTTACTGATATCCCATTCTTACATCGACCCTCACTGCTATTTTTGGGCGTTACAAACATCTTTAAAGCCACTCCCTTCTTGGGACCAATGGAAACTTCCCCTAACTACCATGCAGCCAATCTTTGATCGGTTCAACCCTTAACAAATGTTGTTATCTTGACAATTTTAAGTTGTCAAATGAACAACTCTTTAGCTCTTTTGCATTAAAGACCCAAATACTAATCTCATTACATCAAAATGGTCATTTAAAGACCTTATAAGCATATTGTATTAATCAAACCCTTATTCTACCCTTTCTAGCCCATTAGGTCTAGTTTTCTCATTATGGCAACATTTTGAAAACTTGATTACAATAACTCAATATGACTTCAAATGGCTTTGTTAGTCATGATCACATTATGAAATGGCTTTGTTAGTCAAATTTTTGTGTACCACTAATTCACCCCCCCCCACCCCCCCTCTCAGTGGCTTTTGTATTCCAACAAAGTGCACTTGAGCTAGAGTATTACTAGGATGGGTGACCTCCTAGGAAGCCCTAATGCTTCACCTCTGTGACCATCACCTAGATGCAATGAGTGTTAAGTGTTTCATTTATTCTCACGAGATATGGGTTCTTATGAACCACTACTCATGAAACATAGGTCAATGAGTTTGACTCAAAACTACAGAGTTGAGCCCTGATACAATGAGTGCTAAGTGTTCCATTTATTCTCATGAGAGATGGGTTCCTATGAGCCACTACTCATGAAGCATGGGTCAATGAGTTTGACTCAAAACCAACACAGTTGAATCTTGATAGCAATATCACAATTTCACTTATTGAGGAAACTATGTGGTTAAGCACGGTTCAACTAGAGTAGTATTGGGATGGTTTACCTCCCGAGAAGTCCTGATACTTCACCTCTATGAGCATCACCTAGATGTAATGAGCGCTAAGTGTTCCATTCATTCTCATGAGAGATGGGTTATTTTGAACCCACTACTCATGAAACCTGGGTCAATGAGTTTGACTCAAAAACTACACAGTTGAATCTTGATAGGAATATCACAATTTGACTTGTTGTGGAAAATATCTCAATGAGTTTGACTCAAAAACTGCACAATTGAATCTTGATAGGAATATCACAATTTGACTTGTTGTGGAATATATCTCCTACCTATGAGATTTAAAGTGTCCAGATCTATGGTTGAGAATGAAGTAGAAGCTAAGATAAAATGTTTAAAGTCTGATAGAGATGAAGAATATAGATCAAATGAATTTGAAAGATTTTGTGAATAATATGGTATTAGGAGACACCTATCTACACCTAGGACTCCACAAAAAAATGGAGTCGTTAAAAGAAAGAATAGGACTCTTCAAGAAATGTCTAGGACAATGTTGAAATATGATAGCATGTTTAATATGTATTGGAAAGAAGTTGTATATTATTATTGTTTATTCTTAATAGGATACAAGTGAGGGTTAATCATACTAACACCCCTTATGAGCTATGGCATGGAAAACCCCCTACTATCAAGTATTTCAAAATCTTTGGAAGCAAATGTTACATTAGGAGATATGGAGAAGATCTTGGAAAGTATGACTCAAGGTTTGACAAAGGATTTCTTCTTGGATAATATACAAGAAGTCAAGCATAACAGTGTGACAATAATAGACTCAAAAGAATTGTGGATAGCACAAATGTTAGATTAAATGAAGAATGGAATCAAGTTGCTCTAGAACTTGAGATTTATGAGATAGAAGATGTCCCCAACACTGCAGAAGATAAAAAAGATGAAGACAAAAAGAATCAAATCTAGAAGAGAACAAATCAAAGAAAGCAACTAAGACGCCAACGAAGTATGTTTAGTAAAATCATTCAAAAGATTAAAGCATTGAAGACAGCGAAAAAGGAGTTCTGACCTGGAGAAGACTTGCTAAGGCAAGTGAACAAGAAATTTTTTGTTTCTTATCTAAGGTGGAACCAAAGACCTTTGTAGAAGCAAGGATAATAGATGGATGAAAGACATGGAAGAACTCATTTAGATTGAAAAGAATCGGGCATGGGACTTGCTACCTAGACTAATGAACAAGAATGTGATAGGAACAAAAGTGGGTGTTCAGGAATAAACTGAATGAAGATGGCAAAGTAACAAGAAACAAGGCTAGACTAGTTTGTGAAGGATATTCAAAAGTTGAAGGTATAGATTTTATGGAGACTTTTGATCAAATAGCTAAGATGGAAGCTATGAGGATGTTTCTTGCATTTGTTGCTTACAATAACTTAAAGGTCTATCAAATAGATGTAAAGTCGTCATTCTTGAATGGAGATCTATAAGAAGTTTGCATTGAACAAATGGATGATTTTCAGTTGTCAGATGATCTAAACATAGTCTTCAGACTTAAGAAGGCTCTTTATGGACTCAAGAAAGCTCCTAGCTGTTGGTATCTAAGGTTGGCTAGGTATTTACTACAGAAAAACTTCAAGGTAAAGTAGATAATAATCTTTACTTCAAATTTGAAGGTGACAAACTTTTGATAGTTGTATATATTGGTGATATCATTTTTTATGGAGAAAGTGATGTATGCAAGAGGTTTGCAAAAGAAATGCAGAAAGTATTTGCGATGTCAATGATTGGTGAGTTGTCAATTTTTTGGTCTTCAAGTTACTCAATTGGATGATGGTATTTACATTTCTTAGACTAAATATGTCAAAGAGATGTTGAAGAAGTTTTGGTATGGAGAACCCTAAACTAGTTGGTACTCTCATGGTTACCGGTTGTCATTTGAGCAAGGTCTATGATTGGTGAATTGTTATATTTAATTGCTTCAAGACCTAATATTATGCATGTAGTTTATTTGGTTGCAAGATATCAAGCTAATCCTAGGCAATGTCATGACAAATCGGTGAAAAATATATTTAGATATTCAAAAGGGACTTTGAATTTTGGTTTGTTGTACAAAAAGGATGATTTTTCTTTGAAAGCTTACGCAAATGCTGATTCGGCTTAATGTGTTGATGACAAAAGATGGACATGTAGGCGCATTTTTCTTGGGAGACAGATTGGTCTCTTGGCTAAGTAAGAAGCAAGATTTAGTATCATTGTCAATAACAAAAGTAGAGTATATTGTTGCATAATATTGTGGCACTCAAGTGATGTGTATGAATCAAACTAAAGGATATAAAGGTGATGCGTGATGATGCTATTCCTATGATATGAGATAATACAAGTGCAATTAACATTTCAAAGAATATGGTGTTGCATTTAACAACTAAACATATTTCTATCTAGTGTCACTTTCTAAGAGAGAATGTTGTAGAGAAGGAAGTCATATTAGAGTGTGTTCCTACAAAAAATCAAATCATAGACAATTGTACTACGGCACTAACAAATGATACTTCTAAGTATTTCAGATAGAAGTTTGGCATTATTGCCCCTCCTACTTCTAATTAGATGCATAAAGTGGTGCATATTTTAGTGGGAGATTCAAAAACAATTTTTTGTTTCCTAGATTGATATGGTGGTTGCTCTTAGGGGGAGTAGGAAATTTATAGAATTTTGAGATATCCCTAACATTGGGAGAGTAATATAGCTGGCAAGAAATGTATGAGATGTCCCCAAAAGAGGGAGAGAAGTTTGAAGAGTTGTGCCCTTTGTCCTTGATATCAGAGGACAAGAAATGTGTAGTTGGGAGATATATACAGTGTGGGGAAAAGTACCTAAGAAGTAGTTGTCGTTGGTAGTGTTGTTGGTGTTGCCATTAATGAAAAAGAGGGAGATTGTAACCAATATGAGTTTAGTGATGTCATTGATGTCAACCTGATGTGAGAGGAGGCCAAGAAATGATTGTTCAAATGATTATATGTTCTTTGGTGATGATGATGAGTATGTGTTGTTTTCAGAAGGCTACGGTATTGGAAGTTGGAATATGCAAGAAAGAATATTTGAAGTCTGTATGGGAGAATGCTTTGAATTCCTCCACATTTGGTGATAGGTGCTTGTGGTTCTGGATATAAAGTCTATGTTTTGTGGTTTTTGCAATGTTATGTTTTTAGGTCCTCAGCATTACGGTTGATGTGGTAAATAGTTGTAGTTTGCTAACAGTATGGTTGTGTGTCACAATTGTTCTAGAGAATGCTCTAGAATGTTGTTTTTGGTTTTGCGGTTTGGAGGACATGTTCAAATAGTTTGTGTAGTGTCTCAGCTAAATATTTAGGTGTTGATTTTCTCCACAAGAGATGTAATGTTTTGTTTCTCGACAGTGAAGTTTGTGCTAGTCTCTGGCCAACTCGGTCATCGTGTTTTCATCTCACTCTTTGGTCCAAATTTGCATTTGAGGTTGAATTAAGTTGTTTTTATGGATCTTATCATGGCATGTGAAGATCCACATGGAATTATTTGCATTGGATGGCATTTTGGGGCCAATTGGTTGTGTGCTACATTGTTTATCTACACATTACATTTGATATTTAAAAAGAATCAAGAAAATAGAAGAGGGTAGATGGAAGGTGATCTTCAATGACATACTATGCAAAAGAAAGAAGACTTGGATGTGGAAAAACAACAAATGATTTAGTAAATGGGATATTTACTTGAACACGTGCTCCATGAATAGTAAAGAGAATGGTTTTTGTTATGGATAAGTTCCACAAGTCATCTTGTGATAAAGGGCTAAGGAGAAAGAAAAAGTATTACACTGAAGAGTTTAACCTCACTTGTAATCGTTATCAAAAATTGCACATAGGGGCCAATATTTCTTAGAGAGCCAAAATGCTTTTTGCCTAGTTAAAAACTAACTCACATCAACTTCACTATAAATCCAAGTGTTGGAAGAGACCAAAAGAACCTTTGGAAGAAAGTGAGTTTTTGCACTTCCAAAAAGGTGGAAACAGAAAAACATTGAATTTTAGAGCATTATGCCTTCAAGGACAGCAAGGACAGTTATGCAAAATTCTTGACAACTAACTCTTGTGTTGATTTATTCCACAAGGGAACAATTGAGCAGTTCGGAGCACTCATCATCAAGATGCCTAAGAAAAGGGCCAAAATGCAAAAAATAGTTTGTTAGGCAGTCTATCTCATTGGCTATCTTTAGCCTCGTGAACGTTAAAATAATTTTTCTTTCTTTCTATATAAAGATTGATTCTTATATAAGTGTAAAAAAATTATTTTTACAGCTAACTCTTGTGTTGATTCATTCAGCTAGGGGACATTTGAGTAGTTGGGGGCCCTCATCATCAAGTTACATAAGAAAAGGGCCTAAATGCATAAATCAATATGCAAGGCATTCTATCCCATAAGTTATCGTTAGCCTTGTAGACATTTAAATAATTTATTTCTTTCTTTCTATATACCAATGGCTTCTTATAAAAGTGTAAAAAAAAAAAAAAATTCTAGGATCTCGATGCCCTTGCGCTCGTGCACCCCCGAAAGTCATTTCAAACAAGATTATTCTTCTTTCTTTATTGTGTCCAGTTGCAAGGTTGCTTGTAGACAAACTCTTGTTGCCTTTGCCACATCCTAATCTTGGTCTAGTTGTTCATCCTAGGGTCTCTTCTCTTGCCCTATTGTCTTCCTCTTGTATAATGCCTAAACATGCATATCACACCTTTGTCACCTCCATGTGTTCTTGCTACTAATATTGGGTGTTGTCCTTTGTCAAGTCTAGTTATAGGTCCATTTGGTCTACCTAGGGTTTCTACAAGTTTGGAAGCTCTTGAGCATTCATTTCTTGTGGAGTTTCTCTAGGCCAGCCAAGGTCTCCTTTTATCGAGTGTTGAAGTTGTTTTTGATATCACCCATGTTCCTTCAATGGGGTTAGCTATTCTTAAGTGGCCAGATCAGGTTTTTTATCACCCTATCGTTCTCACTTTTTTTCCATGTGCCAAACCATCCATAGTGATGATCTATGGTAAGGATGTGTTTGAAAACGTGAGATTCTACCAACACAAAGGCCTAGTGTGCCCTTTCAACAACTAGTGGCCCTATGTTCTTGATTTACACAATTGCATTTGGGATTCTTGGAAGCTCCTCATCACAGGCAAGGTTGAACTCTTCCCCTATGCTAAACATTGATTCTTTTTCCTCTTCGAAGGACCGCAACTTGATTCTAGGTCAACTATGGTCTTGTGGAGAACACTCTCTCTCAGTCAAACCATTATATGTTTTATTTAAACCTCTTTACAAGGCTTGGATTGGGTTTGATTCCACACTGTTTATCAGATTCCTTTGTGCTTCAGACATATTACAAGCCCTTAGGGCTTGCAGAAAACTCTTCCCACTGCCAACAAAAATTTACCTTGATGAGGATCTTACCAAATCGCAGGTTGCAGAATTAAAACATGTCTGATCCCTCGTTACTACTGCCCGGTCGGATGGTAAATGGGCTGTCATACGAAACCTTAAAGCAGTTATTAGGGACAGCCCCCCTGTGGGTTGGGCCCCCAAGACGGTTCCCCAAACCAAATGATGTTTGCGGGCCCAAAAGGAGACGGTGAGGACTAGAGATTCTTTGACTATTCACTGCTGGAACGGTAATGGCACTCTTTGGTCCTTACCTGGTCTCTTTTTAGATGTCATCGATACTGCAGATATTATTCTTGTTACGGAGACACATGAGAGCCCGACTCGTCCTCTTCCTAGGATTCCCGGTTATCAGTGGTTCTCGGCGCATCGGGATGAGGTCAGATTTTCTGTGGGTGTCAGAGGTTCGGGTGGGGTCGCTTGCCTTATTCGGGATCCCCTGGCCAACTTGACGACCATTATGCACTGTGACAATCTAGCTAGATTCATGTGGGTCTGCATCAGGGGCAGATTTGACAAAGATTTATTTATTGCTTTATGTTACTTCCCTCCTGCTACTTCTCTGTATGTTGTGCATAGTTCTGAGGGTGATCCATATTATGATCTTATTGACTAGATTGACAGGTTCTCCGCCTTAGGGAATTTACTTCAATGCCCGTACCAGGGATCTTCAGGCTCCTTTCCACAACAGACACCTCCATCTTTGTGAGTCCCCGATTCTAGCGCCTTTACCTGCTGGCCCCATTGTGGGGGAGCTAGTGTTGTTGATTACGTCCTTGCCTGCTCCTCGTTCATTCCTTCCAGCAGTCGCTTCACCATCGCCCGCCTCCCTTTGGCTGACCATTCCCTCCTCAGCTTCTCCATCCGCGCTTCTCCCTCTCCTCCCCCCCTGTCTCCCCCTCGCCTCCCTGTCCCCCTTGCCCCTGCCCCTCTCTCTCCCACTCGCACCACTTTCTCTTTCCTTGACATCGAGCGTGACCTTTTCCTTGCCCACCTCAGACACTCTCTCTCGCGCTTACCCCTCACTGATTCCTCGGGAGCTTCCACTTTTTTCAACCACATCTCTACTGCGATCCTTGACTCTGCCACGCTCTCCTTTCCGCACCGCACCACGCCGCTCGCTACCAAGTCGCCCCGTCCCGGCTCCTGCCCCCAGAACCACTAGTTCGACCAGGATTGCAAGTCTCTCCATCACCTTGTTCGTCTCACCTTCACGACTCTTGACCCCTCCTTCCCCATGTTTAGGCTCTCCTACCGCAGTCTTCTTCAAAGAAAGAAGCGACTCTTCTACCTCGCCCAGTGCAGTTCTCTCAGCTCGTCCCTTCGGGTCTCTCTGAAGCTCTTCTGGTGTACGCTCTTCCCCCACCCCCCTGCTTTCCCCACTGACTTGGATTTTGGCTCCCTCTTCTCCCACATTGTCACCCTCTACGATATCCATGGTCAGCCCTCCCTCCACCTCACCCCCCCCCCCCGCCCCTTTGCCACCTCTTTACCACCTCCATCATTTCGGAGGCCGTTAGGACCATGAGTTGTAGTAAGGCTGCTAATGAGGATGGTTTTCAGGCTGAGCTCTTCAAGCTCGGGGTCTCGGTTCTTGGGCCCTATCTTGCCACTATTCAACAAAGTGGTTTGCACTGGTTTTCCGCCTTCTTGGTCTTGTCATATTATTCACCCGATCCATAAGGCCGGGCCGACATCTGATCCGGGTAATTACAGGACCATTATGATTGGGCATACCTTTCCCAAACTCTATGCCACAGTTTTACACATCCTTCTCACGAGACAGCTAGACAGTTTGGGGTGCAGAGCCAGAGGCCAAGCTGGATTCAGAGCAGATTTCCAGACTACAAACCATATCCTCACTCTTAGGGCCATTATTGAGGAGGCTCGGCACCGCTCGACTAAGGTGTACTGTTGCTTTGTGGATTTTCGCAAAGCCTTCGACTCTGTCCCGCGGCCGGCCTTATTCCAAAGACTTAGAGACATTGGGATCTTTGAGGGATTGATCGCTGCCATTATGAGACTATGAGAGTGTTGTTTGGCGTCTTAGGACCCCACTTGGTTTCTCTGATTTCATTCAGAGTTCGATCGGTGTTAAGCAGGTTTGCCCACTTTCCCCTACACTTTTTGGTATCTATATTGATGAGCTTGAGACCTACCTGAGGAGCCTCTCCCTTCCCGGTGATTGTTGTCTCCTCTACCAAACCCTGATCTCCATCTTTCTATTTGCTGACGACGTCGTGCTCTTATCTTCCTCCCCCGAGGGGTTACAACAACTCCTGGATGGTCTGGCCTCCTTTTGCGACTCTCAACAGCTTGTGGTGAACCTGGGGAAGACGCGGGTCATGACTTTCAATTGTTTGAAAACCTTGCATCTCCACTTTTTTTTTAGAGGGACCGAGATCAAGATGACTTCCAGCTACCCATACTTGGGGATTGGGTTCTCTGGGCCACGCTTCAGTTTGAGACCGGCTATGACACCGCAGATCAACAAGGGTTTGGGTTCTCTTGCCTTACTTGAGCGACAGTGCTTTCGACATCACTTTCAGGATATCACGTCAAAGATGTCAATCTTTGACTCACTGGTTAGGCCTACTGTTCTTTATGGCTCGACTGTCTGGGGTCCCTCCTTATTGACTACTGACTGGGCTTCTGTTGAGAGAGTGCAAACCCTCTTTCTCCGACACTTCATTCGTTGTCAGCTGACCACTCCCACTAGCATCATTCTGGCTGAGTTCGGGGCTCATCCCTTCAGACTTTGCACGATCTTCGATCTTGTTTGGTTACTCCACAGACTCAGGGGCTTTGCTGACTTGACTAATGGCAGATATTGTTACTCTTACTTGGACTATTGTTCTTCGGCTTCGTTGGCGGCCTCGGACCCTAATAGGCGCGCTCGGTGCTGGTATGCCCAGGCTTCCAGTCTCCTCAACTCTGTTGGCATTGATATCGACCACCTCCCTCCCTTTCAGTATTCCCTTGGTGCTCCTGCTCATCTCCTCCCCCCTCAGTCGAAGTTGAACGAGATCACCGGGTTAGATATTTACATGAGGTATGTTCAAGTGACGTGGGTTGACCCTCCTGATGGCCTTTGACTTCGTATGGCCTTCTATTCCGAGCACTATATTGACATTCAGGATGGCTTGATCACTTGACCCCATTATACTTCCAGACGCTGGTCCCACACCCTGCGTATCCATCTCAGGTCCTTTAGAGTTGGCTCCCACTGACTTCGGATCCAACCCAACCACCAAACCAGTAGGAGGGAGAGGCTTTGCCAATGTTGTGATATGAGGGTGGCTAAGACTGAGTTCCATTTCTTATTCTACTGTCCGATTTACTATGAGATTCGTGGGAGGTTCCACTGTCTATTCAGAGACTACAGGTCTATGTCTTCCTTCTTCAGGTATGAGGATCAGCACTGCTTGGCTCTTTATCTCCAGGAGGCCTTCCGTCTCCGTGATTCGACTTTACAGGTGCTCTCTCCACCAGGCTCTACGTCCCTTTACCAGCGGATCACCTCCTTCTTTGCTCCAGCTTCCTCCCCTAGAGGAACCAAGAGGCCTGAGTGTCCTTCCTCTGTCCCTCACCCTAGATCGGTCAGACATTGCAGAGACCACTTGCTCTTACAGCCCCATCAGCGACAGCGGACTCCCTCCTCCCAGAGACAGACTCTGACTCAAACTCCTCCCCTCACGGATAGTTATCTATCGATCTTGAGCTTCTTTCCGGTGTCCGGAAACCACTAGGTGTTTGGTGGTTTCACGGCTTCTTCTCCTTTCTGGCTCTTGTTGTTGCTTATTTTTCTGTTGGTTCCTCTTTTCTCGGACACCGTTTGGTTGTCCTGTTGTCTTCTAGGTTCTCTGTTGTACTCTCAGTCCCTTAGGCTCGATTGTGGTCTCTTGTTGGACATTAATATTTTATCTTATCTTATCTTACCTTACCAAACCGTTGAATGTGTGTTTATAGTGGGTGAGACTATCAAATGTTTCCCTTCAGTTTTGGGAAAATTTCTTTCACAAGGTCATCGACAATTCTTTTTGTCATTTTGGAAGGATGATGATTCTACTTTGCATATGGGACATTCTACCTTCGCTCACATTTTAGTGGATATCGACATCTCTAAGCCTCTTTGCGGCGATGTAGTCTCGATTGTTGGCAATAGGCCTTGGACGCAATTGTTGGATTATGAGGGACTCCCCTTCAGAAGCCATTGTTGTTTTTCAACAGGTCATTTGGCTTCAAATTGCTCTCTTTTGCCTCAGAGAGGAACTACTACATGATGTAAGAATGCCAATGAGGATTACCTAATGGTTAAGGATCTTGTCTCTCCCTATGATGGCTCTTCTTAGGATTATGACATGTCTTGCTTCTATTGTGCTTTGTCAAACCTAGAGGTCCCTTCTAAGGCTCCTCTAGCTACGTGTTCTCTTGTAGAGCTAGTTGTCTCCTCTCAACTTTTGTCTTCTCCTAAGATCAATTCCCACATTTTGCCTTTTATTTCGGTTGCTTCCCCTGTTGATTGTCCCCCAATATGGAGCTCCTATTGTTCCTCCATATAGAGGGATCATAGATGATAGCATTGATTGGACTAAGTTCATAAGAGAGGTCCTTATACCACTTCTTGTGTTGAGAAAGTGAAGTCTTAAGTTTAGGGTCGTGACCCTTATTTCACATTGATCCCCTCTTCTGATCAAAAGTTGCTTTATTTTTGGGCAATCCACTCAATCTTTTTGCTAGTGAGACTTGCCCTGCTTGCCTTGAGGGTTGTTTTTATTGTAATGAATTTGGACCCTTTCTCGAGCTTATCTAATCAAAATAATGGCTTTTTATAAATTTTTATGATAACAAGTGATTGCAAGATTGGGAAGATTTTTGCTTTCTATAATGATGGCAACGAAGATAGAGACGGCAATTCCAAGGAAGAGGGAATCAATTGCAATATAGAGGACTAGTTCTATGCTTGAAGCTCAAAGGTGGAGATGAAAATTTGTGGGTTTTATGGCTAGAGGCACAACACCTTGTGCAAGAGCATTAGGAGGCCATTTTTCATTTCCTTTTTTTATGTTTGGTGCGTCTCACGATAATTCTACTCTAGCACTATGTAGGGGTTTTATCTCCACTACAACTTGTTCTCCTTGCTCAAAATTCAACTTGGAGTTGATTATGACATCTATAACCACTTTTAGGGATGCACTCTCTTGTCCTCTCACAAGATTAACATATAGGGGTTGTCATTAATGATGCCCAAATCTCAAATGTTTTACATCCTGCTTCTCCTACATTGGACTCAACTCCTACATCTTGATGGGAATTTGACATTGTGTCTGAGGGCTCAACTGATGTGCCTTCTTATTACATGGTGTTGGCCTATGTAAGGGGTCCCTTCCCCAAGTGCTTGCTCAAGTCAAAAGGATTGTTCTTCCTCACAAGGGCCCTAGTGTGCCTTTTCCCCCTCAACATGTGTTGCCTCATTACAATGATGGGATTGTCACCTCTACAATGATGCCCCCTACTCCCTCTTCAGCTCCTATGCGAAGTTCATTGTTGTCACCCCCTTCTACCTTTTTTAAGGACCCATGATGCTTTGATGAACAATTTTTTTGTTGGATTGCAATCTACCCTTATTGGAAGAGTCTTTGGATTTTGACCTAACATTGATACTATTTTTTTGTTGGGCATCCAAAAGTTGAAATGCTTCTAGTCAATTTCAAGTTATTGCTATGCTACAAGATTACTTGTTCTCTTTTCAATCTTTGAAGGGTTATTTGTGTGTGCTTTGAGGAGGACCTTGGTTTCTTGGCAAGAAGCTTATCTTCACATATTAAAGATGGGTTTTTGGATTTGATGCTACTAAGGTGAACATGGCTTCTATTTGGATAAAGCTCCCTGAGCTTTTGTTGGAATTTGGGAAGATAATATCATTCAAGACATTGAAAATGTTGTTGACATTGACAATGCTACAAAATTTCAAGAAAGTTCCATCTATACCTAATTGTGGTCGTGTCAAAAATGAAAAGCTTTTGCCAAGCAATATCAAATTGTGCTCTATGTTTGGGAGCAAAATAATTACAAATCTTCTTCGTCAACTGAAGAGCACTACATGTTGAGGCAAGAAAGAGAGGTTTTGGATACATGAGGATTATCCTTTAAGGACAAGGCACGTTTTTGGGGTTGTGCCCTCCTAATGAGGTTATGGAAACCAATATGGTGGCCCACTCCAATAAGGATTTTTGTTCCCCTTGCAAGCAAGAAAGATAATCAAAAGCTAGATTTGTGTGCCCTATGATTGAGATTGGTACTTCTTTGAAAAATGGTAGAACTTTTCATTCTAGTCTTGCTCCTCTTAAGAGCCATTTGGTTAAATTTGGTTTCAAACCACCTTGACTATTGGTTTGGTCTCTTTTTGTTCTGTTGCTGCTTGTCTTTTTTTGTGGTGTGGGAGAGGGGTACCTTCTTTGGCCAATCCTTTCTCTTTGTTCCATTCCTTGATCTCGTTGTTAAAGGTTTGGGGATCCTTTCAAAACCCATCTCTAGCTCATAGCTCTGTCAAAATTGTTTACAGTAAGAACAACAATGGGTTCTTATAAACATCCATGCAGAAGTCCATCTTCACCAATCACCACGTAACATATCGATCCCATGAGTTTATGCCCCTACCATTAAAGGTCATACAAGAATACTGGTGCTGATGTGCAAGTATAATTCACCATAATTAATACTTAATAGTGATATGATTACCATAAGAAGCTATGAATTCACGTGTTGATCATGAATTATTTGCACATGCAATAATAAAAAATATAAGTTGTATCGAGGTGGCATCAAACGGCAGGGAAAGGCATACCTGAGCCACATCTCTTCACACTAATCAATTAGAACTATTAGACAAAAATTCAGACCTGACGTTCAAGATTATTAGTTCTCCAGAGGAATAATTAAAATCACCCTTCTCTATCTTGAAGTACAGATCATTAGAGCTACAGTATAGCACTTGCAATAACCATTTCAATAAGCTAAGGCTCCATTTTCCTTCATTGAGTGAACCAATACTGTCAAGTATGCACAAGGGGTAAACTAAATTTTCATCATGTTTCACAACTAACTGCATAAAACATATCCCACAGCATTTTACTGTCGCCTATATGAGCCATCACAAAAGAATTGCTAGTCAACATTTACCATTGGAATTTGGAAATGATCAATTGCTGAATTGGAAATGCAGTAAAAAAGTAAAATATACAATTTTTTAGTAAAGGAATTTAAAAAAACAATTCTACTGTGTTTGTCTTTCACCATGTGACATGCATTTTGTGCACAATGATCCATGAATTGCCGAACTGCAACATGAAGGTTACAGTCATTTCTACATCAATATAGAAAAGTACAAAATTTAACTAAGCATTTTTTAGTGAAGGAATTTCAATACAAATTTCTACGGTGTTCGTTCACCATGCTATGCATTTTCTGCATAAAGATCAAAGAATTGCTGAATGCAACTTGAAGGCCACCTTAAAATTCACCTTCACGTTTACACCACTATAAAATCATGTGTTAAAGAGCAGCTCACAAAATGCACGCATTAAAATCAAGATGATTTCAAGCAACCCACACAATATTTAAAAGGCTATACAACTTAAGCTTCTCGTATCAATGGCTTTGCTTTATGTTTGTGACCCATGCTGTTTACAAGTGCCCTACGAGTACAAACAGGAAACATGTTGATTTGCAATGTCGGTAAATGTTTCAAGACAAATGGGAAACTTAATTGATCCCTTGAAGTGAATCGGACCACCTCATTGAACCAAAGACACATTAATAAGTTTGTTATTGGTGTGTGCTCCCTCACAATAACAGAGGCTTCAGCAAGAGCTGCATTAAGCAATAAAAAGGTCAAAATAAAGCAACCCATAAAAACTTTGCAAGCCAAATTCAATATTAAGTTATTAACACAACATAGCAAAATAAATGAAGTACAGAAAATTGAACAAATCACTGTGGCGTTCACCAGATCTTTTATACACATCGATGCATAAGAATAGCTACTGTTTGGAATTTAACAACTTCGTCAACCACTTAAGCCATATTTGCATAGACAGAATTTAAAAACAAGAAATGGTGCAGAAGTAGTCCTTATTTATTTATAATATAATATGATAGACTTCTACAGATTAAATCACCATTCATCAAGTTGAAAGATCCTCCAGAGGCTGCTACTGTAATAAATTCAATGCAAAGTTAAAGCCCTGTAAAAATTCTGTATATAAATAAACAGTTCACAATTTAAACTGAAAAGCCTAAGAGTTGGTATGATGCCTTTGGCATATTTTGCGACTATGGATTTAACCCCAACGATCATTATACCTTTTCTTTTTGACATCAAGGTGTTCTCCATGATTTTGTGTTGGCATCCAATTTTTGTTTACATTGTGTGATGCATGTGATACTCTCATGTTTAGATTTGACAGTGTTTATACTTCACCTTATCTCTTTAGACGTGTATATATGGATGTTATTCTTATTTTGTTGGCATTCTAGATTATTGTCAGTTGTCAAATTTCTATGTTTGGATATTGCATTGATTCAGTTATTCTGAATGTGATCATTATATGATATACGTGGCACTGTACTTTGTTGGGAGATTGTGCATTGCTTCGGCTTTTGTGCATGGTGTAGGTATGCTTGACGTGTCACTTAAGTGTGCAAGTACAAAGTTCTTTCCCCACCTGAGTGCAGATTTGAGTTATTTCCCTGACGCTGGTTGTACTGAAGATGTCACATTGGACCTAACATATTTATAAACCCCTATTGTACTCAAATTGAGTGTGAGATGTGTCTTGTGAGGTAATGTATAGCTGGATCCAAATCAGCAGTGATTTTGGAGTCTACTTGTGTTGTGGTTAAGTCATAAAGGTGCGATTGCTTATTCCTTCATTGCATTCCATTAGAGATGCATTGAGAATCAAGAAATTGGAAAAAAACAAAAGGTTAGTTAACTAAATTGAAAAATTATATATGTGAATTATTTTTATTAGTTAAAATATTCCATTTCTTAAAAGTTAAATTTAATTATTCAGTATATCAAAAAAATAAGAAAATGATTTAAGAATTTAAATTAGTAGATAAATTTAATTGGTGAAAAAGGAAAGTAGGAAAAATAGATATAAAATAAAAAGAAAGTAGAAATGGAAAAAAGAGTTAAAAGGAAGGTCTTACATTTCTTAATCTATTCTTCATTTGACAAAAAATACTCTCATAAAAATGGAAAATGATTGAATTTTCTTGATTGGAGGATTGCTTTGTCTTGGAATTGGATTGGAAGGGAGGACATTGTAGGTGTGATTTACTTCTACGCATTTGATTGAATTGCATGAAATTGACAATTTATGAGCTCCAAAATTGAAGGTATTTCACCTCCTTTTTCTTAGTTTTTGAATTCTCTAATTCATGTTTGCAATGCCCACTCTAGTGGTAGCATATGGCTCCAACTTTAGATTGAATTCATTGGTTGTTAGTAGATTTAAATAGATTTTTTTTAATTCTAAAATGTTCACTTATAAGCCATCACTATGGAAAAAAATTTAAGTTGTTAGAACATGTAAATTCAAAAGCAAGGAGAAAATGTAAATTTTAATGCAAAGAATGTTGTTCATACTTGAATCAAAAGGTTATGCTTTGATTTTGAAATAAAATCTTAATTAAATAGTTATTAATTTGAGTGTTCATCAATGGTCGAATTAGGAATTTTCTAGTTTTACATTTGGGAAGTCAAAATTGTTATCCCACAATAGTTGAATTCATTTTCATATCACTCAAATACTGATTTGATATGTTGAACCTAGGATTTGAGCTATAACGGATATAAAAAGGAGTGGCTCTCAAACTTGTCTCAAGTCTAGAAATGATTTTGAGGCTACAACAAGTGACAATCATTTATTAAGTGATAATTTAACTTCAAGGGTAAATAAATTGAAGGTTTAAGTCAACAACATACATAGAACACTAGTAAAACTTAAATATGATACATCAAGGACATGCCCGAGAGTTGGTGGATGTTACTTGGGTCTTACAATGGGAATTTGTACTCGAGTCTGCAAAGCCATAACTTCGTGAAATTGTGACAATACTCCTTCCCACCTCTAGAGTTCTTGTCATCCTTATTATTGGATTCTACATCCGACATTAGATTGCCTCTAACCATGTGTCGTGATTGGTTAAGACCATGATTATGGGTTCATGCTTGTGTTGTATGCAAAGCAATTGGGATGGCTCAACCATACTCTTTTGTCTTCCATATGTGTGCTTGTTGTCCCAAGCAACTATCTCCTAAGATGGGGTCAACATTCTAGTACCACATGGTTGGGTTACACTCAAGCACCACTGCACACTAACATATTCATTGGAGTGACTCAGGATCAAACACAATATGGAAGATGTTTCATATCTTTATCAATTATTCCATTTGTACGGAATTGTAAAATGCATAATTTAGGACCTTGGAGGTCTCATATGTAATTACATTATTATATTGAATAATTTGGAACCTCCTATTTGGATGGATTGTAAACCACTGACGTAAGTGGTGATGATGTTATCATTGCATTTACCACATACTGACATTGGTATCAAACATGCATGTCATTTTATTATGAGCAGAATTTCAACTTTTGGGGGTTTCAAAAGGATTTTT